>CM067366.1:39100706-39325685 GCA_034401795.1 Chaetoderma sp. LZ-2023a
TCATTCATGACGTCATTCATTATTATGTCAGTCTACACATCGCGCAGTTCATTATGACGTCATATGATGGGTGGGTACTCTGGAAAGGTGAATTGGATTGGAAGAAATTGCTGCATAAAATCCAGTTATGTTCAAATTATACAACAGTTAGGCCTATGGTTATTTTATTTTGGAAATAATATAAGTTATTTCTGCGCTGAACTGTATCTATGTCAGAGTATCACTATCCTTCAAGTAACAACTACGTTTTGCATTAAAAGATTGTAGACTGATACTAAAGTATTTAGATTTGTCTTTAAGATGATCGGGAAAAACCAGGTTAAGATATTAAATGCCCTGGAACAACATTTCAAAATCAAAAGAAATAGAATTTTAGGTAAGATATGTATTTGGTTTATTTGATCTAGGGAGCGACAATGCAGACCATATGTAATCATTCTTCGTAAACGTGCAACTAAGGCGATGCAAATTTGGACAGAAATTGGCGTCATTCTTTCTTTTCATTATTTTCATTTGTACATTAATTCCTTTCATTCGCTCATTCGTCCGTCCGTCCACACATCTGTTTGTTCGTTTGTTCATTCATTCGTTCGCTCGTTAGTTTGTTTGTTCACTCCTTTGTTCATTTGTTCGTTCTCGCATTCACTTGGTAATTCATTCGTTCATTCGTTAGTTGGCTCATTCATCCGTTCGTTCGTTGCTCCTTAGTTCGTTCATTCATTCGTCACTATCTTCAACCCCTCATTTGTTCGTTCCATTCATCTTCTTACAGTCTGCTTGTTCCACCACTATTCAGTCATTAGTTCGCTCTTTCATTACATCGTTTGACAATACATTTAGGAAAATTCATTCTCTATAGCCTACTCTTACCTTCGCCATCGTGGTCGCTTGGGGTCCCCTATGTATTTCACAGCATGCATAGAACTGTCCTGAGTGAATTGGTTAAGGGCGTCACTTACCGGCCCTGTTTCTTTAGAACCATGGCCAGCTTCAATAACATCCGTGATACGCATGTCTCTAAGTAACCTGCGTGTAGAATGTACCCTCCCGGCACCTACAGGTACAATTCACTTTGTGACTCGATGCGTTGCTTGGTATGAGCCCAGGTTAATTAATTAATTAATGGCCGAAAGCTCATTTACAAAACCAGAACAAGTCTACTGAATATTTTGAGGCTAATTTGCCTGGAAGTTGTTGTTCTCAATGGCCAATATATTATGCGATAGTTTATCCGTAGAGTTGAGTTAAAATTGAGATGCTGGTGAATTCAGGGTGTAACTGTCTGACTGCTCCATGCCACTGGGCAATACTTTTCGTAGGCAATATCTCCGGACTGGATGAATTATTTTGAAAACAATTTGTCTGAAAGTTGTTGGTGGCTTAGCCGCCAACAACTTTCAGTCAAATTGTTTTCAAAATATTCATCCAGTCCAGAGTTACGTCACCTGGAACATGTTGTCTGCACAAATTCAGCACTCATGCGGTTTAAAGGGTTTTTAATACCTGACTGGATTTATTTGAGTTCTTTGACATATCGATATTCGTAGGAAGTGTTTTGTTTACCTGTATAAATAATTTATCGTGAACAAAGCGGGCGCCATCACATCGTGACGATAATCTACGCAGTAATTAATAGTAGTTGTGTGTGGGTATTTAACTAATGTGCCAAACTTAATTAAGATTTTGTTTTATTTCCGAACACGAATTTGATTGTCTGGGAGCTGATGCTACAGATAGCAACAACAGGTTCCAGTTAAATTAGTTTCAAAATAGTAAACAGCTTACGCGGTATCCTGAGATTGATATTCTGTCACTTCAGGAGAAAATGGTCAATGGAGGGATTCGATCTATTGCTCAAGTATATGATGTCATAATAAATTACGTCACCAGTTGTTAGCTGACGTCACAATAATAATGACGTATAGCTCCGTCATGAAAATCGAAAAGTTCACCACTAGTGGACGAATTGTATGTATTTAATAAATTCACAATTTAATACATGTTATGTTGAATATATTAATTTAACTGGACGCTGCTGCTGCCATTGGCAACATAGTATTGTTATCTGGAAAACTGGCCCGTCTGATAAATTTGGTACAGCATTGGGTACGCTTCGGCGTACAAGAGTAGCATATATATATATATATATATATATATATATATATATATATATATATATATATATATATATATATATATATATATATATATATATATATATATATATATATATATATATAGAGAGAGAGAGAGAGAGAGAGAGAGAGAGAGAGAGAGTGAGAGAGAGAGAGAGAGAGAGAGAGAGAGAGAGAGAGAGAGAGAGAGAGAGAGAGCGAGAGAGAGAGAGAGAGAGAGACAAACACACTCATATCGTACACAAAGAAATCACCCTAATTATTTTTTTAAAAGACTAATTTACAAAAACTACTTTCAAACCCAAATTTACTAGTTATTCCTGCGATAAACTTGAAATATGAGTATTTGAAAAAGGAACTTATTTTAGGTCGCTCTCTATATCATAAATTGGCATCTATATAGGAATCAGCATATTGGCATGTTATGGTTTGATTTTAAACTATATGTTACTTAGAAACCTATCAATAAATGCCAATAGCATATAATGTCGCTTAGCAACGTTATCGTTTTATTTGCACTTATCTCTTAGGGACGAGTACATCCTTTATTCAAAATCAAGTTACCGGTGTTATGTTAATCTTACAGAAAACTTAGCACTGTTCTCGTTCGAGGGAGGGAGGGAAGGAGGGAGGGCGGGAGGGGGGCGATGGAGGGAGGGGCGGGGGGCGAGGGGGGGGGGGGGACCAAGAGATATATCATGCAAATAGTGCCAACGCACAATGAACACAAAAATGTCAATTTGCGCCTAGGAAGCGAGCGGTTTGTTTTATTTAACACTAAATACCGATATTGTGATCACACATAGTACATATGCGATTGCATAGATGAGGGACTATACTGGTATGTTATCTCTGTTCTAACGAGCACACAACCCGAGAAATAACTTTGTTCACATTTATGCTGACGTCACCGCTCTAGCCTAAAGCTGAAGCGACACCTTAAATATAAACTGAATTAC
Source organism: Chaetoderma sp. LZ-2023a (assembly GCA_034401795.1). Taxonomy (NCBI): domain Eukaryota; kingdom Metazoa; phylum Mollusca; class Caudofoveata; order Chaetodermatida; family Chaetodermatidae; genus Chaetoderma; species Chaetoderma sp. LZ-2023a. The sequence goes on from CM067366.1 coordinate 39,103,801, forward strand.
TAACACGCCATCTTCCCCTGAAAGGAAACACGTAATAACCAAATAAAAGATAGATAAACAACAAGAATCGAAACTACACTGAAGAAGGCTTAGGAAATTATCAATTTATAAATCAAGTCTTTGTGGTGGCTTGACTAGTCTTATGAGGTAATACTCCAAATCCAGCCACACATCTTTATGACAGATTTGGAGTGGAAACTGTTTTGGTTTGTTATACTGTATCTATTTAACAAAACATAGCTAAAGCTACAAGACTGTTTTTGTCATTTTCGAAAACTGGTATCAATACAAACGATAAAACGCGGGACTGCAATATACAGAACCCGGACAGAACTAATACGGTAAAACCCACAATGTGCAGAACCGAGAGACACAATTAATGTAACTGAATACTTACTATCATTACAGAAACATAGGATGGATCTACATTAGTGACAGTATTACGGACAGATCTGTTCATTGGTACATCCTCATCTGCTAGTGGCGAAGGTATTTCTTGTTCTGCCACTGCAGCACGATCTGCACTTCTGAAGATATCTCTTCTGTTACGACGGAGGTCCCCACCAAATGCGATCTTGGGGCTGAGTGACAACGGGTGCAATTGCAGGGATTCCAAATCTTAACATGTTTAATGTGAATAATATCATTTCAAATTTGCCAAGGGATTTTACACCTTGATTATAATAATACTTCTGCTTCTGCGTGTCCTACAGTACAGTCAAACTCTCACGGGCTTTCGTTGCCACCTAAATGGTGTGTTTCTATGCTTAAGCAAGGCTATATATGGGTCATTATCCTTTCTAAGCAGTTTGATAGTCCCAATCATGCGCTCGATCATACCATTGGACTGTGGATACCGTGGACTTGCTGTTGTGATTTTAAACCCCCATGCCTGGGCAAAGGATTTAAATTCACAATTTAAGAATTATGTTATTATCAGAAACGAGCTCATCAGGTATTCCTGCTCTCGCAAATATTGACTTAAGATGTATGACAATGGTACTATTGGTTTTGTCTTTCAGTAAAAAGATTTCAGGGAACATTGAGTAGTAGTCTATGACACATACATAATCCTTGCCTTGACACTCAAACAGGTCAGGCCCAAGCTTTTGCCAGGGCCGCTCTGCAACCTCATTTGAGAATTAGAGACTCCTGATTATTTCTGTGGAACTGAGCACATTTTTCACATCTAGCTACTGTACTTTCAATATCTTTAGAAATACCAGGCCAGTGCATCACTTCTCGTGCATGGGCCTTGCATTTTTCCATTGCCAAATGGATTTCATGAATTTTACCAATCATTTCCTTTCTCATATCAGTGGGGATGATAATTTTATTACCAAGGAACACGAGTCCCTCAGTTTCATAAATTTCATCTCTTACATCCCAATACATACTAGATGTTTCTGGTACATTTCGCTTTGATGTAGGCCAGCCATACTCACCAGAGTGTGATCCTCCACTTTTACAGATAGCTTCCCAGGAGTTTCAGACACATTCTTTACTGCACTGTGAACGCGAACCCCTAGATCAGATGATAAATCTTCATCAAAATCTTCACTTGGCAAATAACCACGCTATAACGCATCTGCAATATGCAATTCTTTTCCAGCTCTATACATTATATTTACAGAATACCGTTGAAATTTATGAAGCATTCTCTGCAGCCGAGACGATGCTTTGCTGAAGCGCTTTTTAGTAATAATTTCGAGAGGATTATGGTCAGATTTTACATCAACTATTCTTCCATACACATACTGATTACATTTCTCACATGCAAATATTATGGCTAGAAGTTCCTTTTCAATTTGAGCATAATTCTGTTCAGACTCAGTCAATGCAGTGACGCATAAGTTATTGCATGCCCTGATTGCAAACGACATGCACCTAAGCCAGTCCTTGATGCATAAGCTTGGACAACAACTAGGGATATAACATCGAAAACCTTAGTACAGGTGCAGCCATCAATGCCTGCTTGATTTCACTAAATACACGATCGTGTTCACTATCCCAGTACCAATGCGTTTCCGTTTTCAAGAGCACTCTCGGTCAACGCACAGGTTGGAAATGTACTGACCAGGATAGTTAACCTTTCCAGAGTATTCATCGATGATCTGACGCCATATGGCATCATACTCAGCTAATTAATGGCGTGTAGGATGATGTCATAATCATTACGTCATAAATGATTCTATTAGGCACGCATTTAACTCTTAATAGTCAGACACATTGTACGAATTGTATGTCTCTACTATTTAATAAATATAGGCAGCAACAGCACCCAGTCAAATTAGCTTCAAAATATGCAACAGCTTACCTGTATAGTTTTCTGGACATTGATAGTCAGGGAGTTCAGAGACCGATCGACACCAGTTCAGAGATCGATCGATCCCAACATGAGCGAGGTGTGGGTGGAGCTTCTAGCTAGAGATGGGTGTGGCATGGCTACAAATGGAAAGGTCCATTGACCATGCCTAAAAACTGCTGGAGATCCTGTCTACATTGTGGTTTAGGATACTCACAGATTGCCATCACCTTTTCGGTGTCAGGTTTTAGCCCTTCAGCAGAGAAAATATTGCCAAGAGATTTTACTTCATATTTGTCTTTGCTAAATTTCACATTATGTTCACGTGCATGATTAAGAACATGCATTAGAGTATTATCATGTTCAGCGACATCTTTGCCTGCAATGAGTATGTCATCAAACTAAAACCTGCATACAATCTATGTCAAAGAACAATCTGTCAGTCTTTTTATGAAAGATTTCATGGGCTGGAGAGATTCCTAAGGGAAACCTAAGAAACCTATATCTTCCAACGGGCATGTTAAAAGTACACAGCGTTGAACTTTCATCATCTAATCTAATCTGCCAGAATCCGTATTTCTCATCTAAAATAGAAAAGGCAGAGGTTCCACTCATCTTAACCGCTATATCATTAACAGTTAGAATTCTATAATGTTCACACTTTATGTCCTTGTTTAGATCCTTTGGGTCTAAACACAAGCAGAGCTTGCCATCTTCCTTTTCAACTGCCACCAGGCTGTTCACCCAGTCAGTGGGATTACCAGTCAGTGGGCTTATCTATCTTTGCTATAACAACATCATTTTCCCTCATATCAAGTGTTTGTTTGAGTTTGTCATGACGACTTAATGGCACCTTTCTTGGTGGATGTATTTCAGGAGTAATGCCATTTTTCAATTCAATGTGATATTCACCCGGCATTTCCCCAAGTCCATCAAACACATCTGTATACTGCTGTAATACTCCTTATCATAATCTATTTCTGCTACAGTATTGACTTTCCTAACTAAATCTAACTCAGTACATATTTTCAGTCATATTATTGGTGGGGATTTCACATCGGCAACATAAAGCTCTATCTCGTTTGGAGTTCCATCGACTTCATAACCCAGCAATGTCTTATCCTCTGGAACTTTTGTTCAACTTGCAATAGTCCTCGAACTTTCTTATCACATGACCAAGTTTATTTTTGTCTTCGTTTTCACCAAACTCGTAGTTTTCCTAGACTGGCGAGCACGTCCCAAGGCGGCCAACCATTATCTCCTACATGGAAAGGGGCTGCTTGTGAGTCTACAGTTTTCGCTCATATTTCCCTCGAATATGAGAGAATTCTGCGGCTTGAATGGTTCCATTATTAGTGTCAACCTATCCGACTTTTACCACAGCTTTCATAGTTCTAACGAGTACACAACACGAGAAATAACGTTATATTTTTAAGTCAGCTGAACACCTAAAATGTCATAGTCTATTAGTCGTGTTTACTATTATACTAACGTCAAACGCTCAAAGAGGCTAGACAAGTTTATGGAGCAAAATCTCCGTTTTACGTGGAAAATTTTGATTATAAATATCTCCAGGTCGTGCGTTTTTTCGATTCTGGGAAAACTAACGAACATTAGTGGCCTATGCTAGTCGCAAATTATTTTATTGTTATTCTAAGTGTTGAAGAAATACTTTAATTAATTTGAAAAAAATCCCTTACGCTTCTATAATATTGCTTTAAAACGGCTACTCTCACATACGCTGGAAGCAAACGTTAATTTCCTCGCTATGTGCGCAGCAACGTCCGGAATGCACTGTCGCGTGGTTATTCCTCGTGATATGATTGTCTGAGAAACTGGAATCCTCCTTTGCCAAATGAATGTTTTAATTTTTTTCTGTGAGATGGGATGATAGGGCGGGCATGTGGTGATTTTATTTTAACCATTAACACACTGATATCAATATTGTATTTTTGCTTTGTCAGCGGTAAAGAAACTGGTATACATTTTTAACATTTTGAAACACTTTTGGTGGCCGATGTTACAGCAACTAGTAAGGATTAACCAGTTGCATCGCCTTAGTCAAGCGAAAGGAAAAAGGTCGTACGCCTATATCGAGTAGATGAAAGACTTATGCTCATTTTAAAGGAAACGAAGACTGCGAAATGTACCGTTTTCGAAATAAACATCGGTAATAGTAAATTTGAAGATTCACAAGTAAACAGGTGAAAGATAGCTCTAGCTACCCTACCTAGGTTTAATACCGTTTAACCCTTGAAACGACGAGAGCTGGGGAGTGGTGGGGGAGGGTAAAGGTATGTGTGCCCAGTACGGACCCGATAACCTACGCTATCAAGTTGGACTAATGGACATCATGGGCTGTTCATCTATATATCTGTCACAGGACCTGAGCAGAAGAGGTATAATGGTCATGGTAGTCAGATTGTAAGCGCCATCTAGCCGAAAATGAACAGTTTATCTGCAATATGATGTCATATGACGCCATAATAAACTACGTGACGTGTAGGATGACGTCATAATCTTGACGTCATGAATGACTCGATTTAGTCCATCTTAAACGCTTAATATTCCGACACGTGGTACGAATCGATTGCCTTTATTATTTAAAAAACATGCTGTTGAATAATTTGAAACAAATTTGACTGGGCACTGTTGCTGCCATAGTTAGTTTAAAATATTCAACAGCTTGCCTGTATAGTTTTCTAGAAATTGATAGTCACGGAGTTCAGGGATCGATCGATCCCAACACGAGTGAGGCGTGGGTGGAGCTTAGCTAGAGATGGGCGGGGCATAGCTAAACATGGAAAGGTCCATTATCAAACATCATCTGAAATAACGCAAGCAGATGAAGCATATGCCTACAAGTTAAATGTTTCATATACATTTATAATTCATTAATATTGGCCGAAAATTTTATGACCCACTCTCGTCGACATGTGACAGGAGAATGTACCTTTCCAGTTTTAGCCATGTCCCGCCCATCTTAAGCTAAGCTCCACCCACACCTCGCTCGTGTTGGGATCGATCGATCCCTGACCTGCCTGACTATCAATTCTCAGAAAAATATACATGTAAGCTGTTAGGTATTTTGAAACTAATTTGACTTGGTGCTGTTGCTGCCTATGGCAGCAACGGCGCCCAGGCAGCTTACCTTCAAAATATTCAACAGCATTATTGTTTACTAAATAGTAAAGACATACAATTCGTACAACAATGCATAGTCTGTCACCAATAAAGCATTCTTGACAAATTTATGCAGGGACGCTGAAAATGCACGAAACGAAAATGACAGACATGAAAATGAGAGATGCGGAAAATGGCAGACACGAAAAGAATGTTCTGTACATTAAAATGCAGGAAATGTCAATTTGCCTTTCTCCGAGATCTAACAATACTCACCATTCTGTTACTTCTGATATACAGCTGGCCCTGACAGCGGCTCTAGGATTATAGACTTAGAAAGCTTTACCGACTCCTGGGAACCGGGTACTCGGCTCCCAACTGCCGAGTACCCGTTTACCATAGAGCTCATATTGTTTGCATAGCCACCAAACAAGAGAAAACTATGGCTTGCCTCCGTGGGGCTGGGAGGCTGGGTCCGTAACAGAATGGTGAGTATTGTTAGATCTCGGAGAAAGGGAAATTGACATTTCCTGCATTCTCCTTCGATCAATACTCACCATTCTGTTACTTCTGAGATACACCAGATTTGATCAGTAACCTGGTGGGAAGGGGCAAGCCATAAATGCTAATTTTGCCCCTTGGAGAAAGATTTTAGACTTCAAACTTGACTAACGGAGACCTAAAAGGACCGTCAAGTTCACGGACCCGAATCACATTCGCGTCACAGCCCCCCCCCCCTTTTTCCTCCTAAGAAAAGGGAGAGAACTAACGAACATGTATCTCGCCTGAAAACACCAATATGCCAAGAGGGTTAACTACTCCCTGCATATTCCATGTATTAGCCTGGGAATGAGCATGAATATATAAAATGAATGAACATGATACATATACATAATACAAAAAACTCTCACTTATTGAATTACCTTATGATAACAGGACTGCAGACGTACCGCCTCCAACCATTCACCGGTTCGGCCATCAGTGACACAATCTGGTTGACATCCTCTCGCCTGACCATGCCTGCTTTAGGTTCTTTTCTTACCGAAGTGAAAAAAGGGGAAAAGCAGTGTGGTCACTTAACTATCGTTTCAAAACAGCTAAAGCGAGTGGATTGGCTGAGTCTGATACATCCCTCATATAGTAATCCGTAAATGAGGACTCACAGTGCCATTGTGCAATGGCCATGATGTCCTCTAACGGAACACCATTGTAAAGGGCGGTCGAGGCGGCTATTCCTCTGACATCGTGTGCCCTTACGCCCTGCACCTGGTGCCCAGTCGCCATCTCGTGAGTAGTCTGAATGCATTCGACCACCCAATGAGAGATAGTATCCATGGATGCGGCGCCATAAGGCTTTTTATGGCAGATCCACAGATGTCTATCGTTCGACCGTAACGAGTCAGTCCGTTTCTTGTACTTAGTCAAAGCACGGACCGGGCACCAGACACTGGCATCACGATCAAACCTAGTTAACTTCGGTATAATGATCGGTTTGCCGGGATATCTCAAAGATTGGTTCTTTGACATAAACTCTGCTCTTGGCAGAAGACGCAGACCTTCTCCAGAAACAATAAATCGGTTCCTCTCTGCCGAAAGCGCATGGATCTCACTGCGCCTTCTAGCTGAGGAAGCTGCCAATAGAAAGACCGCCTTTAGAGTCAAATGCCTTAGACTAGCCGAACGCAACGGTTCGAAAGGGTGCTTGGCCAGTACATTAAGCACTAAAGATAGACTCCAGGCTGGAATGACTACCGGTTGTCTCGGGCGGAGATTGCTCATTCCCTTCAACATCACATTTAACTGGGCCACCTCTGGACTATCCCTGTTGGCTAGACAAGGGATAACTGATGCCAAAGCTGACTTGTATCCAGCAACTGTGACGGGAGCTAGTCCTGAAAAGAACAGCTCACAGAGAAAGTCTGCTATTTGCTGAATAGTGGATTGAAAGGTATCAATACCCTTTTCTTCACACCAGTCTGCAAATCTGTTAACCTTGTTGTTATATGACTTGAAGGTTGACCTCCTTCTCGCAGCCGCGATGAAATCAGCAGCCTGTTGAGAAAAGCCTTCCGACGTGGAACGTTGTTTGACAACATCCACGCAGTCAATTTGAACATTTCGGGACGCTCGTGTAGGAAGCGTCCCTTGGCCTGGGAGATTATGTTCGGAATCTCGGGCAACTGCACAGGATTTTCCACCAGCAGATCTAGAAGATCCGTGAACCAGCCCTGCTCGGCCAATACGGCGCTATTAGCAGGACGAGACACGGTTCCTCCCTGACCTTCACCAATACCTTCGGTAGAAGAATGGTGGGTGGGTACGCGTAAGCGTGCATCCCTCTCCAGCTTATCGCCAGAGCGTCTGTATCGACGGCATTTGGATCTGGAATCGGCGAGACATATGTCATGATTTGAGCATTTTCCTTTGTGGCGAACAAGTCCACGTTGGGTTTGCCCCAATGCTCGAAGATCCATCGCAGAACCGGAGGGTTGAGGGACCATTCTGTTGGCAAGATTCTCTGTCTGCGAGACAAAGCATCCGCCAGAATGTTCAATCGGCCAGGAATATGAGCTGCTTTCAAAACAACCGAGTAATTCCTGCACCATTGAATCAAGTGCCACACCCTGATGCACAGGGTGGGCGACCTGGTCCCGCCTTGGGGATTTATATATGATACTACTGTCGAATTGTCCGACCGTATCAATATCACCTTGCCCCTGATCATCGGAAGGAACTCTTCCAATGTCAGTTCCACTGCCATCATTTCCAACAGATTGATATGCAGCTGATTCTCCGGGAGAGTCCATGTGCCCGAGACCTGGTGTTCTCCCAGGCAGGCACCCCACCCTTCCAGCGATGCATCCGTGTAGACGGACAGCTGGGGGTGGGGTAGGTGCAGCGAAACCCCTAATAGGAGATTCTGACACTGTTTCCACCAGAGAAGATGCGATATTATCGGCTCCAAAACTGGCACCAGTTTTGACAGGGGTTCTGTTCTCTGTTTCCACAGAGACATCAGATACAACTGGATAGGCCTTCGCATTAGAGCAGCGTACGGGATAACCTGCTCCATGGAGACCATCATGCCCAGCATCTGAAGGAACCGCCTCGCCTGAATGTGGTTTCCCACTCGAAAACTCCTGAGGATGGCTAACAGAGACACCACACTGGGCTCTGACGGGTAAACCCTGCCCTCCTCGAGGTCGAATCGCATCCCCAAATAAACGAAATGTTGAGTGGGCGTCAACTAGGATTTCTCCTCGTTGACTATCCAGCCTAGATCTGAAAGTAACTTCAGAGTCAGAGCAGTATCCACGTTCAACCTGGCTGCCGAGTCTGCCTTGAGCAGCCAGTCGTCTATGTAGGTGTGTAGCGCCACGTTCTCTTTTCTGAGAAACGCTGTCACCGCAAGGACCACTCTTGTGAAAACCCTCGGAGCTGTCGACAGGCCGAACGGGAGAACTGTAAACTCCCATACTTGATTCTGAAATGCAAATCTCAGAAACCTGTGCCAACTCCGATTCATAGGAATGTGGAAATATGCATCTTTCAGATCGATCGATACACACCACATTCCTTTCCTCAATCCCGCCATTACCGACCTCGGCGTTTCCATCTGGAACCGAGGCGTATGGATAAACCAATTTAATGGCCTGAGATTGAGTATGGGTCTCCACCCCCCTGTGCTCTTGGGGACAAGGAACATGTTTGAATAGAAGCCTGGAGTGTTTCGGTTTGCTGGTTTTATTGCTCCCTTCAGAAGCAAACCCGACACTTCCTTTTGAACGGCTTCTAACTTGTCTGGCACCCTTGGTACGGGTGTCCAGACAGGTGCCAAAGACAGATTTTGTGGTGGAAAGTCCCACCACTCCGGCATGTAACCCTGGGATAACCATCCCAGGACCAGACTGTCTGACGTCACACCTCGCCAGGCCTCGACGAAACGCATGAGCCTTCCACCCACCATAGACGCCTCGACGTCTAACGGGGTTGTCCGGCTCGCAGTCCGCCCCCCCCCCCTTTCTTAACGAGAGAGAGTGAGAACCATTTCGTTCTAGGCACGACGGGTATAACTGGCACCGCTGTTCCTGTCGCACAGGCGCGGTCCAGGCGGATATGAAGGGAGCTTTTGTACCCTCAGGTACGCTTCGGCCCCTTCTGTCCGCCCTTTGAGGCCTTACCCCTACCCTTCCCCTTGCCCTTCCCGCCCCTAGGGCGGTCAGGAGCAACACTGGGGAGGGAGGCGCCTCTACAACCTTCCTGGGCTTCTTCGCCGGTGGCGGCTCTGAAAACCCAGCTGAAGCAGAAGTCGCAACAGGCCTGGCTTTCGCCTTGCCCTTATGCTTCTTCTGCTTCTTTGAAGGCTGTCCCGTTAGCGGTTTCCCCACAGCCCCTAGTGCGTGCGCTTGCCGCACTAGCTCTAGCTGTAGGTTTACCGCTAACCGATTCTGCGCGATACTGGCGGTGTCCTCTAAGATGGCCCGCGCTTGGCCACCGAAGATGCTAGGCCCTGTCAGGGGCGTCCTAAGAAGACGCTCCCTGACTGCCGTAGCCGGACGCATATGGTCAATGACCATTTGCCTCCTGGACTTCGTCACTCGCGCTTGCACCCTTGCCAATGCGTCCATTGACAGCACCAAGCCGTCATTAACACATGAAAGCGCCACAGGTGGCACAGGGTGGCCTGCCCCCGCTTCAGCCCACACCGACTGAAGGAGACGATAAGAGTGGTTGACAGCGCTCATAGCTGCCCTCACACCCTCATCACATAGGGACAGGACTTCTTCCTGGTGTACTTGGGATTTATCCACTAGTGCCGGACCGGGGCCACCCGACCCGGCACTCTGGACTCCCAATACCCATCGGTCATCCTCCGTGACCGACGGGACTACACCATACCTGTCGTATTCCCCCCGCGGAATACGACATCTTGCACGCACCTCCCTGGAGGCCACAGGGAGCTGACCCTTGGTCATTAGTTGTTTGCTATAAATAGCATCCAACAAATCTATGAACCGTGGATCCAGTCCCACTGACTGGATCCGGGCCGCGGGCAAAATCCCCATCCTAATCGATGCAACCGATGGACGGGGTGCATCTTCATCGGCCATGGCCGAAACCACAGACGGGTCAACCCTGGCTAGCCATGCCAGAGCATCCGACCAATCTACCTCCGACGAAGACACCCCCGCAAACACGTCACCCATTGACGTGCTCACGGGTCTGCCAGCCATGGCCTCCCGGCAAGGAGCCACGGCTGACACGCCAGGCACTCCGCTACCACACGGTTCCGCCGCCACCCCATGGAACACTCCGGTCCATGGGGTAGGGCCGCACGGAAAACCGTACGGACCCGTAACAGTCGCGGAACCATAGCCGGACACGGGCGCCAACGGCACCCCACGTCCGGCTGCCGGACCAGGCGAGATAGGTGAGTACCACGCCTGGCCCGGCACACCCGTTCCCGTGACGGCTGGTGACAAACCAAGCCGCCCGGAACTGGTGCACGGTAACGGATTGGCCTCAGCCGCAGGCGGAGCCGCTGACCTGGCTTGCGCCAAACCAGACAAATGGAGGCCGGTTCCGTCCAGGACGGAATCAACCTCCATATTCTCCACCTGCGGCTTCACGGGCCGCAGCAACCTCTCCTCCTCGGCCTCCTCGTCTTCAGACTCCGAAGAGCTGTCACTAGACGAGTCAACCATGGAGCCGTCCTGGCGGACGGCTCCCACACCTGACGGACCGGCCACCACTACTGGACCACCCGGAGGTGGCCGCAGAGAGACAGAACCCGTCTGGCCGAAGCCAGACGGGACTGCCAGGGGGCCGTACGAGACGGCCCCCTCGGTAACCAGTCCAGAATCCTGTCCGAGGACAGGATCCGTACCAGGCATGGGGAGAAACTTCCCCCCACCTTTGGTAGCAAGGACGACACCAGCGTGGGAAGAACGCAATGCAGAAAACCCTGCATAGCCAGACCAAACCACGCCGGCGGTGCCATCTCCACCACCTCCAGCTGGGGACGTGGAGCACCCCCACTGGCCGAACTGGGCACTCCACGATTTCGTCTCGGACCGCCTGACGCCGCGTCAGACCCAGCCAAGTCCTTCTGGGCAAGGAACTTAACCATCATTTCGACGGGCCACACTGCACAAACATTACACCTATGATCTATATTACACAGGGAACACCTAAAACAAGCATGGTCCTTGAACATGGACAAACTTATGACATTCGTCACATGATGGCGGGGCTGGCTTGGCCTATAAAATAAGCACAAACCTACAATAAACAAGCGGAACGAGACCCGGATGGAAGGCAGACAATTAATTTTCAAATAATTTTGACTCATAAATTAACCGTAACCTCCCCGCACCCCACCCCGCCACGTTACAACAACGATCGCATTGATTATGACGACAAGAACGCGGCGGGCATCAAACACACCCATATTAGATCCTACAGGATGTGTAACGGCTCCAGGAATCATATAGCATAGCATTCGGGGTATATTTACTAATCAATATAAATTTTACTCCTAACGAAAGCAGCAAGATATGTGAAGAAAACAACAAAATGTATAACAAACTGCTGTATCACACGGTAAAACCGCAGACCACGCATCTACTCAAGAATTTTGAAACCACCGATCATTGCAAACCGATCGTGATCGCACGTAAACTTGATCATTCTAAAGTTTCCGGTACCATTTTTAGTACGCAGCACCCAGAACAAGATGCGCGAATTAATGAAAAATTTTTCTTCACATAAACATCCGAGCGACCGGGTGTGACGTCACCCGCTCGGATTCTACGGAGAACGACGTCAGCCGATATTCGTGTTAGAAATACCGTAGCAAACACCTATTTTCATATCTGCCGATCGCCTGTTGGGGTTTAAAGAAGGCGATCGTCTGGCATATATCGTTGTTAGCACACGTCCCAGATTCTATGGGGTCAGAAATTGGAACATGCGACACAACGAAATTTAGAGACCTAAGTCTTTTAACTATGGATAATAAAGAACGATACAACCTAGTTATCTTCAGCGGTATGCTCCATAGTCCTTAGTTAATCCTTTCACGAACAAACAACCTATCACAAATTAAAGACTTAGATCTTTTGTTTCACACAAAAACCACTAAAATCCTCAATGCAAAAAGCATGTATTGCTCTTGTTGCTATGCAAACAAGAATGAGCTCTATGGTAAACGGGTACTCGGTAGTTGGGAGCCGAGTACCCGGTTCCCCGGAGTCGGTAAAGCTTTCTAAGTCTATAATCCTAGAGCCGCTGTCAGGGCCAGCTGTATATCAGAAGTAACAGAATGGAGAGTATTGATCGAAGGAGAATGCAAGCTTGGAAAATTACAGACGTGAAAATGCAGGCTTGAATATGATAGACATGAAAATGCAGGCTTGGAAAATGGCTGAGAGCTTGATTGTCTAGGGCACGCCTATATTTTTCCTGCCAAAAATACTCTAATCTGATTGGTCGAAAGCCAAATAATATACCTCGCTCTCGACGGATTCGAGTATTTTGGTGTGTGTGTGTGTGTGTGTGTGTGGGTGGGTGGGTGTGTGTGTGTGTGTGTGTGTGTGTGTGTGTGTGTGTGTGTGTGTGTGTGTGTGTGTGTGTGTGTATGTATGTGTGTGTGTGTGTGTGTGTGTGTGTGTGTGTGTGTGTGTGTGTGTGTGTGTGTGTGTGTGTGTGTGTGTGTGTGAAAAGTGGGCATAACTAATTCAAATAATGACTACATCATCAAGCTGTCAGGCAAGCAGAGCAGCCGCCCATCCAGTCGCCTTTCTACTGTCATCGTAGTCGCCATCGTGATGAAGTTGAGCCTTGAACGACTTGTGAGTGCCTACTTTGTATGAGTAAATGATGTATTTTGTATCTTCTGCGAATGTTTTGTACATGCATTCGACCATAAGATTTGGAAGTGAGGTATGAAAATTGTAAAAGGGTAGAGTCAATGATGCTGCCATGTACCACCCTATGTCAGCACAGTGCGATGTTTCTGAGATGATTGTAATGTGCTGCATTCTGTTTGTAAGAAAGCTTTGATCTAATTAATTATTTTCTTTTTTTTCCAATGCGCACACCTTTCCTTAGAAATCTTAATATTATAGGTGCGGGCTAATGGTACATAAAATTATAAAGTCCGCACATATTATTTCAGCATGTCGTTGTTATCTAGGCTAGCTGTAACAGTTTCAAAGAATTCTGATAAAAGTCCTTTACAAGATCTACTAGAACTAATTATGCCTGACGGCATGCTAATAAAATCAAAGTGGGGAGCGAAATGAGATGTCTAATCATGAATGGTGAAAAAGCAGACAATTAGTTGGAAAAAATAAAACAAATAAATAGCAGCAACCAACAGAAATGTAAATGATGAAACATTGTCAACGTCTAGATCCTTTTGCATTTATTGAACAGGAAGCAGTCGATTGCATGTGTCTCTGATAGCAAATAATGTACTGAATGTGAAATTGACTCTCCCGAATCACAATGTATTGAGGTTGAACATCACTCTTCAAGAATGGACATCACTTGGCTGGACTTTGGTTATGTCGAAGGTGGTTTCTGTCGATAGTCGTAATGCAACCCAGTTCCACATTAAAATCTACAGTGTGGGGCTTCCAGGACGAAAACACAGCTTCGAACTGACATCTTCCTTCAAAGATAACTTAGATACTTAACAGATAGAAGGCCTGCCAATAATTGTAGGTAAGAGCACAAATCATAAATAAAAGGATGTGTTATTTGATGCGATTTCATTTCTCTCTTTAAAAGTATTATCATTTATCATGACTCATGGCCTTTCAAGTAGATTTGAATGTATTATTATTAATATTATTATTATTATTATTATTATTATTATTATTATTATTATTATTATTATGTCGCCGCCATCGTCATGGTCGTTGTCATCATCATCATCCTCCTCATCATCCTCGTCATTGTTACTGTTATAATTACATTTACTTTTTTATTAAAGCACCGAGCCCATTGAATTGTGTGGATGGATAGAGGCACTATAGTGAAGAGAAGATAAAAGCTGTGATTTCTGGACGCTGCGATGAGATTATGGGGTCAATGTTTGGCCAAGTAATGCTAATGGAGGAAGCTGAACAATTATTTACTATTACTTTTGATACGGGTTGGAGACCTGGTTTATTGAAAGAATAATACCAATATATCAGAAAAGGGTGATCCATCAGATGCATCAAACTATCGTACAATAACTCTATTAAGTTGCATGGGAAAATTATTTACCACAATTTTGAATAAAAGAAATTATATACGATTCAAAAAATGACTTTAGATAAGGATCCATTCTAGATAATATTTTCTCATTACATTTAATACAAGAGCTATCATTTGCCAAAAAGAAAAAATTGAAATGCTGTTTCATCGATTTTAAACAGGCTTTTGACACTGTCTGGCAGAATGGACACTGGCAAAAACTAATCTAAAATAACTTGTCAGGAAAGTGTTTTAGCATTACATACAGCATGTACCAGTAATTAAACTCTTTGTTTTCTTTAACTCTACGTAATAAGAAACATTTCCCTGCAAAATTGGCATACGGCAAGTTGAAAATCTGTCTCCCTTTCTTTTTTCAATCTTCTTAAATGATTGAGAAAGGGATTAAGAAGTTAATTTTAAGACAACCTTCAGTTAGTGAAATAGCCGACAAATTACAATTGTACCTATATCTCATTGCTGATGATACTATAATAATGGAAGAATCCTCTCGCGATATCCAAAATGCATTAGATACAAAGTTTAAAATTGTGGTGAATGGAAGTTGAAGCTGAATCACTCTAGGCCAAAATAATAGTATTTGAAAAATGTAAGAAATCTAAAAGCCACAATTCCAGATAGGAGAACATATTATATAAATAGTTGATGACTATTCATTTCTAGGAGTCCTTTTTAAATACACCGACTGTTTCAGTTCATGCAGACAACACAACCTTAAACAGGGGATGAAGGCAATGTATGCACTAATGCAACAAAAAAATCCAAGAAAAACGATATACCAATAGATTTACAATGTAAACTTTTTGATTCTATGGTCTCTCCAGTCATGCTATATGCATCTGAACACTTGGGGTTTGAGAAAACAGATTTATAAGAAATTTGTCAGATAAGATTTCTTTAAATCATTTTATAAATGAAGTACACCAAACGTAGTGAGGTGTATTATTAATATTTATCATATAAACAAGCCTTCTAGCCTGCTCCATATTTTTTGACATGAGCACACATGCCATATTCAACGGAGTATTTTATTGGCTGATGGGTGCGCAACCCATTTAAATCGACCAATTAAAACATCGATTGATGTGAGCGTGACGCATAGAGATTACTACGCGGTACTGTTTTACTACGATTTATTTACTGTGATTTGTCACTCATGAAACGTCATCGCAAAATATCATCGTTTGACAGTTTATCAGTCGGCAGCGAAGTAACGATTGATGGCCGTGGCTCTGCGATAGTCTTATAAGAAAAGTGTAATTTATGGCTGACATCGCCAGATTTTGTGTTTGTCACTATATTTTGCTGCGCATTCAGTATCTGTTATCAAGTAGTGGTGCATCACAGCGGCGGTATCGATTTCACGAAAATCAACAATGAGAAATCAGATAAAAGTCACATCAGCAACTATTGGCAAATATTTCAAAATTACAGTTTATATGATAAATAAAATCTCAAACCCGGTCACTTTTCGTATCACTATTATGATCCTCGAGCTAAAGCTCGAGCAAATTGATAATTTTCAACTCGGTCCATAATAGTTATATTAAAAGTGACCTCGTTCCAGATTCTCTATATTTGGCACAAAAACGTATACCTCAGGAGATAAAGACTGCTTTACAAAACCAATTCAAAGAAAAATGTATAAAAGCCAACAGTCATTTTATAAGGAGATAAAGTTTAATTTCCTATTCAAAAAGTATTTTATAATTTGTGCCCTACCGAGATACTACCACCCTTTGTAATTTTAGAATCCTCAATCAAAAATTAACCATCGAAACTGGGAGGTGGGCGGGAATGGACCTTTCCATTTCTAGCTATGCCCCGCCCATCTCTAGCTAAGCTCCACCCTCACCTCGCTCGTGTTGTGATCGATCGATCTCTGAACACCCTGACTATCAATTTCCAAGAAACTACACATGTAATCTGTTGAATATTTTGAAACTAATTTGACTGGGTGCTGTTGCTGCCTTAGGCAGCAATAGCGCCCAGTCAAATTAGTTTCAAAATATTCAACAGCATGTTTATTAAATAGCAAAGAATTACAAAGATATACAATTCATACAACGTGTGGGACCATTTGAGATTTGGCGACGGTCTATATGGAACCCTTTGTGACAATGAATGTGACGTCATCATACACGGGCTGAGCTGATTATGACGTCATACGAGGTCAGCTGATGGATGGATACTCTGGAAAGGTGAATTGAAAGACGTGAACTGTTATGTGAAAATTGCAACTGCCTAGACGATGAACTGCAACTGCCTAGGCGATGAACTGCACTTTCTCTTTAGATCCAGGGTAAAATGCAACACTGAAGGAAAAAGATATATCCCTGATTATTATGTTATGAATAATCCAATTGAAAAAGCAAAAAGTCTCCTCTCGATATGTAATAGGCCGGCACTAACAAAATTCTGTAAATATAGTGTAAACTAAAGCAAAGACAATACGCATCTTTGATACAAACTCTCTCACTGTATAACGTTTACCCTCATATGCCATGCGCATGGCCTGAGCGAAATAAAGTAAAAAAGCAAAGAAATGGCCTGTGACTCGCGTATATGATGTCATAATCATATACGCCACATGTAGGCTCGCATCACAATCAATCATTATGATGTATTATAACTCCATCATGGAGCAGGAAAAGTCAATCATGTGTACGAATTTTAGCCTATGTGCTTGATAAATTTACAATTTACTAAACGTTCTGTTTATTATTTTGAAACTAATTTGACTGAAACTTGTTGTTGCCATAGGCAGCAGCAGCCCCAACTCAATGTAGTTTCAAAATATGCAAGCGATTACCTGTATAGTTACCTTGAAATTGGGATTCTAGGATTTCAGGGTTCAAAGAATATAAATCGATCACAACACACGTAAAGTATAGGCGGAGCTTAGCTAGAGAGGCATAGCCAGAATTGGGCGGGGCATAGCTAGAAATAGGCGGACATAGCTAGAGATCGGCGGGCATAGCTAGAAATCGGAGAGCATACATAGAAATGGGCAGGATATAACTAGAATTCATTTGTTCGTCCGTTCGTTCGTTCGTCTGTCCGTCCATCCTTCCGTCCATTCAGTCTATTTATTTATTTATTTATTTATCTGTTTAGAGTTCTAATTTTGAATTACCAAGTACGTTTGTGATGCCTGTCAGCCCTCCAGTTGAAACAGGAATTGAAGAGCGCATCTTCAAGCAATATCCATCCCATCACATAAAACCTGGTGATCTAATTCGCTTCGCGGTTTCAACTGTGTCATGTGGGCACATATGACGAGAGCATAGAAATTTTACTATCCGGCTACATAAGTTTTGTTTCAGAGGCTATTGCCAAAATAGATTAATTACAACTCATCCCGGCTGAGATGTGTGTGTCATATGGTGATATGGACTGTCAGCTTGTGTAGCAAAAACGGCGCTCACATGCATGTTTGAGTATAGTTGGAGTAACTTCCAGGGAACTTGTGTCAAGCATCAAGGAATTCAAAATCACTTGAGACCAGTTTGTTCCTTCACTGTAATAGCATCTATATTGGATTTCAAAATAGCAGCCACCTGAAGCATGTTTTCTTAAGATTTCGATTCTGTGGTTACTTAGGATCTTAATTTTAGTGTCTAGGCAGTAATGCTAATAAATAAGTTAACAAGTTTCCAAAACAAATACAGAAACATGTGAGCTAGTACAGTTTTAATACGATGTAAATATTGTTCTGTTGAATATTTTGAAAATAATTGGATTGGAAGATATTGTTGTCTTATACAGCAATGTCTTCAAGTTCAATTATGCTGCAAATATTCAACAGTACATCTTATTTCGTTTTAGTTCTGAGGTGCACTGTAGATGTGTTTTATTGCTTAACAGATCTACATTGAAACAGCTGGCGTTAAAACATATTTATTAATCAATTTGTGAATACCTTTATTTAAGTTAATACACAGACATGGGTAATTTTAAAAGGTTTTAGCTAGTGTAATAA
This sequence comes from Chaetoderma sp. LZ-2023a, assembly GCA_034401795.1. Classification (NCBI taxonomy): domain Eukaryota; kingdom Metazoa; phylum Mollusca; class Caudofoveata; order Chaetodermatida; family Chaetodermatidae; genus Chaetoderma; species Chaetoderma sp. LZ-2023a. The sequence goes on from CM067366.1 coordinate 39,122,481, forward strand.
TATTTTACACATATTATTAGCGATATATACTGCCACTGTTTGTTTTGCATTTGGTAACGCAGTAGCAAGAAATATATTTTTACTAGACAGATGTTATATTCATCCATCAATCCACCCACCCATTCATCTATACATCCATCCATCCATCCATCCACCCACATGCATGCACACACATGCATGCGCGCACACATGCACACATATTTAATATTACCATGTGTGAGATTACACCCTTAGTAGAGTAGCTACTTGAGTCACTAGATTACTGCCTACACATCTAAGGTACTGACTTGGGTACATAGTCGAATTAACCCGATTATGAGGCAGGGTTAAGTCCTGTAAGTCATGTGATAAACTGACAGGCAATGTGAAACAATGATAGCTCTCGCAAAGAAATGATCTGCTAGGCAGACGACACCTAACCTTTCAGATTTATTTGTAATAATTCAAGTTCAAGCTCATAAACTTATGCTGTTGTTGTTTCTTATTATAGTGGCATGAGTTGAACACTATCATAAAACACATGCTAAGCATTCCCCATTGTTATTTACTCCTAGGATTTACTCCTCGGACCAGTTCATGAGTTTAGGTGAAAGGACGCATGGCCATCATAACATTTACCCTCGCCCTATTATCAACCTATTCGAACATTACCACATTACATAAGCGTTAGCGAGTGCAATGTGATAATTTTCGACCAGGTTGATAATAGTGATATGAAATGGAACTGTGTTTGAGACTCTACTTATCATATCAACCAATACTTTGACAAATTTTCGAGCAAAGTCGATCCCTGAAACCCAAATGAACGCACCATTTTACGCCATTTGTTTTCGTCACTGTGGTGCATCACTTGCTAAGAGTTCTGAGCAATGCGCCCTAAAAAAATAATGACAAACAAAACATCGTTATTTTGGACTTGAAATTACTTTTAATCCAAAAGAATTTCTGCATCTACCATGCAAATTTGCACAAATTGGCTGACTCATGCTTTTAAGCTATATTTTGTCAGTGCACTTTTGACCCAGTGACTGAGACATGTGCCTCTTTGAGCTGAAACTCAAACTACATTTAGGCCACTATACTATTCGAATGTATGTGCCAACTCTGGTCATTTGCCTTCTCACATTTTTGCCACAATATGATTGTAACTGCCAAATTTGGTGATGTACCATCTTGTATTCCCACGTTATTCCCAAGTTATAGCCAGAAATAAACATTCGACTTTGCACTTACTGAGCTCTTGAACTAGATATTTAATCTTTTGACCTGAAACAGTCCAACTATGTCTTAGAGAGCAATATGTTTCTGCAGCACTGTCAACTTCCAGTTTCGCATGAAACTTAGACAACTTCTAACAAGCCATAATATAAATGGCTGTACCAGAATTTGTGATTCCAGCTACAGGTTCGTATTCCTGAGCTATGGCCAAAAATGTGTATTTTGGCATACACCTATTGACCCTATGACCTAGATATTTGAGCTTTTGACCTGAAACAATCCATCTTTACCTTAAGCAGTAACAAGTTACAGCAACACTCAATTTTTATATATTAACCTTTTGAACCCGGAATTCTTAGAATCTCAATTTTAATGTAACTATACAGGTAAGCTATTTAATATAGGTTGGCTACAGCTGAATCCCTGCTGCAACCCACCAGACAGTAAGTTCGACGAGCAAAATCTCTTGACTTACTCAATAATTTGAAAATAATTTGACCAAAGGTTGTTGGTGGCTTACCAACCAACAACATTGAGTCAAATTGTTTTAAACATATTTAGCAGGTCAAGATATCCAGATCCTTGGAATACGTCATCTGCAAAAACTCAGGACTCAGATGAATTAATGAGTTTTAGCTCTATCCACACCAGTGATAAACACACCAATGAACCATATTTCAAAATATCACTGTGGTGATTTCAGATGGTTGACTTAACACGATACTCATAATGCTTAGCCCTGAACAAATCATTCATTCTGAGGCGATTGATGATACAACCAATCAGGGGGCTCGTCTCTTTGATGTCACACTACCAAATTTAATCTATTCTGTAGATTATTATATCCTTGTCAACGTGATATATCTTGGCTTAAAAAGTGCTGATTCCAAAAAGGTTACATTCGTAGCAGCTATCAGCCTTGAAATAGGTAAGTAGTTCTCTGGATTGAAATATATGTGAATTTTTGTTCAACATTTTAAGTTCTACCATAACATCATATGCTGACTCATACATTTCCTTCTAATATAAAGGTGACTATTTTGAAAATAAATAGAAACAAAATCATTGTTGTGCACGATAACGTTTTGTCTACTTGTTTTTAAAATATGCAAAATGTCTACTTCCTGTTGAAATATTGGGCTATTGTGATAGACCAGCTAAATGAATATATGTAAATTGTTATATTCCAATGTTGATAAAATGTCAATTTCATGACATGCACAGTCAAAAATGCATGTCTAACCGGGTTCTCTGGCTCATTTACTGGGGAAGAGTGACTCTTCCACCAGTAAATGGGCCAGGGAACCAGGCTAGCGCATGTTTTTTTGTACACATGGAAGTAGACCAATCTCACATCATAAACCAGTTCAATATGGCGATGGTTTGCAAACTGCCGTAATCATGCTCAAAACGAAAAACCGAGTATAATTATATTTCGGTTTACCCAATACTGATTACTATTTATTTTATTCCAAATATTGCTGCTAGGGGGAGTCAGCCTCTGCAGTGGTCTTGAGAACTATCAATTTGCAGACCTAAGGAAGTCTATTTTTGAGAATTTACAACCAAAATGTATGGCTGGATAACAAAACGGGATACTACATGGGTAAATTTTCAAAAATAATCTTCATATGTCTGCAAATTCTATGACAGATTCATCATCTAAAAAAGGAAACAAAACCCAGTATAATATAGAGATATATTTCTAACAATGACCCGCCCAATTCTAACTAAGTTCCGCCCATACTTTTCCCATGTTGGGATCCTGAATTTCCAGAGCCCCAATATCAATATAACTATACAGGCAAGCTGTTGAATATTTCGAAACTAGTTTGGCTGGGTGTTGATGCTGCCTTATGGTAACAACAGGACCCAGTCAAATTAGTTTCAACATACTCAACAGAACGTTTATTAAATAGTAAATCTATCAAAGACATACAATTCGTATACGTGACAGAAATTTCAATGTTCATGATGGAGCTAGATACATCACTATGTATTGTGACGTTAGCCTACACATGAGATAATTGTGTATGACATCATATATTTGAGTGATAGAGCGGAACCATACATAGCTCCAGTCAGTGACCTTGATGATTGTTTCAACAGTAAAAGAAATGCACTCATACTTCATTATGTGCGTTGAGAATAGGCAGAATAAGTGAATTTAACTGTGATTTGCATCTAGTATTGGTCATGTATTGCTGTCTGTTGGCCTGATTTTGTACCTGCATCGCTAGACACAAGGGCTAATGTAAGCATACTGCTTCTTCTTTTTCTTGTTATTCCGTGTGTACAAAGCAGACTGGCGTTCTAACATCGGTTCTTTCTTTATCATCATCATCATCATCATTATTATTATTGTCTCGCCTGCGAAGCAGGATCGAGACATAGGTATCACTTTTCCGGCGGCGGCGGCGTAAACTTTTAAGTTAAGTTTATATCTCAGCAATGCCTGATCCAATTGGAACCAAACTTGGGTGGATGGTAATACACATCAAACGGAAGCAACCCGTCGATAAAAAGGCCATCACGTCAAGGTTACAGGGGTCAAAGGTTACAGTATAATCTTTGTTAATATTTTATGTTAAGTTTTTGCGTTAAACAAGTTATTGCCTTATATCTCAGCAATGCTTGATCCAATTGGAACCAAACTTGGGTACATGGTGATATACATCAAAAGGAAGCAGCATGCTGATGCAGACATCATGCAGTCAAGGCTATGGGGTCAAAGGTCACGGTATAATCTTTGTTACTATTTTACGTTAAGTTTTTGCATTAAACAAAAGTTATTGTCTTATATCTCAGCAATGCCTGATCCAATTGGAAACAAACTTGGATACATGTAGATATACATCGAAAGGAAGCAGCACGCTGATGCAGGCATCACGTGACCTTGATACGGAACTCTGTTATTCCAACATTAAGTTTTTGCGTTTGACAAAACTTCTCAGCTTATATTTCATGATTGATTAAGCCTATTGCAACTAAACATGGCAATGAGGCTGCTTATGCTGTTAGAAAACATCATGATGATACTGAGGTCACCTGGTCATGGTCACTGTGATCGTGATACAAAACTTATTGTTAAGTTTTTGCGCTTAGCAAAACCTCTTGGCTTATCTTTCTGGATTGGTTAACCTTATTGGAACTAAACATAGATAACTTGTTACCTATATTGTTAGGAAGCAGCATGCTGACACTGAAGTCACAACGTTGAAGGTCACGGTCATTCTGACTTCTACAAAACTCTGTTACTTTTCAATGTTAAGTTTTTAGGTTTAGCAAATCTTATCATATTATATTTCGGGATTGCCTAACCCAAATGGAACACAACTTGGGTACATGGCTGCTTATGCCAAGAGGATACAGGATGGTGACATGGAGGTCACCAGGACACAGGTCAAGGCCATTCTAATATTGCTATTTAAACTCCGCTTTTTCAACCTTAAGTTTTTCCATTCAGAAAATCATTTATATTTCAGGATTGGTTAATCTTATAGGAACTAAACTTGAATATATGGTAGCCTATAATGTTAGAAAGCGGCATGATAACAGAGGTCACAAGGTCAAAGGTCAATGCCACTGTGGCAAACAGGAGACAGGCGAGACATTTAATTCCGCAGAATTCTTGTTATTATTATTATTATTATTATTATTATTATTATTATTATTGTTTCACATTTTTGAAAATGCAGTTTTTGTGCTAGCATCGCCAAATCTGGGACGCATCTAGTTATTAATGCTGTAGTTGTTCTTTTTTAGACATTAAAAAAATAATTCCGGTTCTACCAAAGGGATCTTCTATAAGCTTTGGTGGAAGCTTGCCCATGGGATCCCGAAGGTGTGTGCCAATTTTGGGGTGAAACAACTAAAATGCAACAGCAACAGCTTTCAACAGCATTATTTTCAAAATGAACACTAATCACATTTTTCAATATCTCTGGTTCTATTTTTAAAATCTTTTCCTAACTTTAGTGGAAGCTTGCCCATAGAATCCTAAAGCCATGTGCTAATTTTTGGATCAAAATCTAAAAGGCAACAGGAACAACTTTCAGCAGCATTGGTTTCATAAGTGACACTTTTGACACATTTTCCAACAATGGTTCCAATGGAACAATCTTCTCAAAACATGGGTGGGTGTTGTCCGTTGGCTCCCAAAATGTGTGTCAATTCTCAGGTCAAAATGTATGACGCTTACACATGCATGTATGTACGTATGCCAACACGCCTGCGTGCATGACCACATGCACACATGCCTGTTTGCATGTAGACCTGCATGCCTACTCACATGCATGCATGTACACACATGCATGTATGCACACCCACACACCCATATGCATACACTAACGTCTGCATGTACATACACTCACCTGCACACATGCCTGCACACCGTCATGCCCGCATGCATACAGACACTCCTGTAATAGCAACAGTTGATTTATTGCATGGTGGCAACAGACAACTGCAAGGCTTGAGAATTATAGGCACAATTTAAGGCCAGCAACATGTCCGAACACGTTATAGCTCACCCACATTCCACCCCACTCATCCTGATGTCCCACCCCTGTATTTGGATCGACCTTATCATTGTCTCTTAAGTGAGGAACAAACCTTTCCATGCATGTTATAATTCTTACACATTCCACTCCACCTGTCATCCCCAACTCTAGTGTTTGGATTGACGTTCCCATTATCTCTTCACTCAGAACAAACATGTTATAACTTGGCCACATTCCACACCACCCATCCTTCCGCCCACTCCCCATGTATGTCGATTGACCTGCCCATTGACACTTTAGCAGGAACAATAGATATATGTACTGAAGAATCGATCAACTACATATGGATTCAATTCTCAGAATTTTAGTGCTTATGTACGATGTTCCTTCAGGAACAATTGAGCAACTATTTCCATTGTCTCTTCAGCTAGGAAAAATAAATCATATGGGCTGAAGAAATTCATTAACTACAATGAATTGAATGTTTTTATTTTTAGCGCTTAGGTGTGATCTTCGTCCAGGAAGAATAGATCTCCCTCCCCCACCCCCGCCCCACCCTACCCCACCCCTCCTCCCCTGATTGTCCTTTTCACATGGGAAAACACCCATGGCCATATATGGGTATGGGCGTGGCCTAATATGCAAATGAGATGACGTCACAGGTCACATAGCCAGCTCTCAACCAATCAGGATTTCGCCCAACTCGTTGCCCTTCTACTCTTGTCCTCCTCGCCCCCCCCCCCCTTCGCCTCCTCTTTACCCTCCTCCTTCCTTGTCCTGTTCCTCGTTAAATTTCTCCTGAACTAATAAAGTGTTCCTATCTACACTTCAACAATTAATAAAGGGTTACATTCTATTTATTGGTTCATGTTAATGTTAATATGTATAACATAAATTCTGTAAGTTCCACTTTGCCATACGTGTCCACCCACTGGGAAAGCAGATATTCTTTATCCGTAAAAAGAAAATGGGCATACCTCTATCAGAAATTGCAAAAACATCCAATACCTCGAACTTGATCTGCGGTCATTCACAATAAAGCAGTGTACAGTACAACTCAGATATAATTTAACATATTTTAAAAACAAAAATAAAACCTACTGTTGAATATTTTGAACATAATTAGATTGGAAGACATTGCTGCCTAAGTGCAGCAATCTCTTTCAATCCAATTATGTTCAAAATATACAACAGAACAATTTATACTAACTAACATGTTTTTGTGATTTTGGAACTGCCATTCAGAATTTTGATTCGCCACTTTTGCGGGCAAGATTTTAGAATTTATTATAAAAAATTTACTGGAAGTTGTCAAATTGCTAATTCTAAATACCATTTTGACTGATTTCAAACCAAGTTAGGCTCTAGAACCCCCATTCAGAATTTTGATTCATCAATTCTTTGGCGGAAATTGTCAAATTTTTTCTTCTTACCATTTTGACACATTTCGAACAGATTTGGCTGAAAGGATCCTATTGTGATAGCCTCTAGAATGTCCACTCAGAATTTTGATGCACCAAATGTTTGGGTGAAAATCTTAGATTTTATTAAAAATTTACCGAAATTGTCAAATAGCTTCCTCTCCTTAACAGCTTGAAATATTTCAATCATATTTGGCTCAAATGATCATATGATGGTAAGCTCTAGTATATTCATTCAGAATTTGAATTCATTAATTTTTTGCGAAAATCATAAGATTTTATGAAAAACTTAGCGGAAATTGTCAAATTGCTTCTTCTCATTACCATTTTGATCGATTTCAAACAAATTGGGTTAAAAGGATCTTCTGGTTGTAGGCTCTAAAACTTCCATTCAGAATTTTGATTCATCAAATTCTTGGGTGAACAATCTTCTTCTTCTTCTTCTTCTTCTGCTTCTTCTTCTTATCCACTTGAATGATTTCAAGCAAATTGGTCTGATGACAGGCTCTAGAAAAGCCATTCAGAATATTCATTCATCACATTACTTAGCAATGTACAAACCTTAGTTAATTAACTTGAAGCATGTGAAAAAATGTCCAGACAGATGAATGGATACGACAAATGGAGAGATAAAATACATGTATAGTCCCTTTGACTATACTGTAGTGGACTGTAGCAGACTAATATAGCAGACTAATAACATATGTATACTTTTTTTATGATAATATAATAATGGAAATCATATATTCATTTGTAAAAACAAAGACGCGAGCAGGCACGCACGCACGCACACAGGCTCGCAAATATTCACGCACATATCATAGGAATGTCGAGTTATCTAGGTCAGATATGTCAAATTTGACCCTATGGTTATTTCAAGGTCATGACCTAGAAAGTATGGTTATGCTATGGAAGCAAATCTAGGGGCTATAAAGCTCAACAGGCTATGATGTTTGGATGAGCAGGTCAACCCATGTGTTAATTTGACCTCTATGACCGCAAAAGCCTGTCAATGATAAGTACCAAATTTGTTGATGACCGGTTCAGAAGTTTCAAGTTAACAGGAAATCGCACAAAGTGGTGTAAATTAAATGGCTCGAATGTTTAATATCAATGGATCTCGAATTACAAGAATATTGACGCTGTAGATTTTATGATATCAGGACACCAGATTTATATGACATAGGAAGGATTTCGAATCAATGCAAAGGGTTCCGGATTTAATGAAAGAAGTTGAGGAGATATGATGACAGGGTATGGATATGGCTGCAACTCAAATTAGATTATTGGTATTGAATAATGGCAAACAATGGTGATGATCTTTCCGGATTAAACTTAAAGCTCACATGTCTCTGCTTTTTGGCCAAACTTGATCAATAGTATCAATATACCAGTGATCAAGTTATGATCAAAATTCAGATATGTATGACTTGATCAAAATTGCGCGTTGCTCAGTCACCACCAGAGCTCCTCATTAACTGACCACAATAATATCGTTGATCTATCTAATGACGTTGAAATCGCAATGAGAAAAATGTCGGCTGATCAATCCAGATATACATCAATTCAAATTCTAGCAGTTAAGGTTAAACAGTTCCAATCTCTCTTTCAAAAGAGATGTTCTTTACCAGAACCAGAAAATCCGTCTGTCTGGGAATGATACTATTTGATGGTTAATATGCATGCGGTAGAGAAAATTCTGTAAATAAACTATGAAAACAGAAAAAACTTTAATCATTCATTCATTACATAGATGATAGAAAACGGAGTAGATGAATTGATATTGATATAGTATGAATGGAGTAGTGAACTAACGCTATATTTATTATATTTTAAAAGCGGCAGTGATGCGTTATAAGCATGGATATAGAAACTGAATAAATTGATATGTAAATAAGCGGAAAGAAAATTATTTTTGGAAATTTGATGATTGAAATTTTAATCAATCAGCCCTTGGTTTTCATTAAGGGTTAATTTATTAGAGGCAATCACCAAATAGCGTAGCAAACTTATAATCAATTTGAATGCATATTTTAATTCAGAGATTATGCATTACAAGTTCAATGGTATTTTAATAGCGAGTTGACCGCTAGTCGGTAGGATAACAATAATGAAATTTATTGGGTAATTCAAAAGACTGATGAACTACTCAGCCAATCTAGAACTTACGTTATTAATTGGTTGGTTGGTTACTCAGGCCTTGGAACTAGAAACTAACTAAGTGTACATGATGATTACTGAATGATTGTTGGTTATTTGAACTGGGACAAATGACGTAATAACAACAAAATGAAACAAATATTCAATCAATTTAAATAGAAATATTTCAATAACAAATATGAAAATTTACTTATAGAATAATTTGAAATTTGGTTACATAAGTAAAAATCTGGACAGTCTCTGTACCACACGAGTTGGTCGGGGTGTATGGTAAATAATTTTGAGAAATCAGTTAAAACTTAGATACCTTGAATATGCTGAATACAGAAGTCCGGTCACGGAATGAAGGCGAACAGATGAAGATCCGATCTGTCGCGGAACCGGGAGTGAAAATACACGTGAAGAAACTGATGACGAAACCGGAAGAATGCTCTGTATTCCGAAATAGAAAATGTAAGGTTGAAGGCACTAAGATGATCCGAGACATTGACTTGAGAAGCTCGAAGACACCGAGATGATTCGTGTGATAACTCGGCTTAGTTACCAATACAGAAGATTATGGCCGAAAGATGACGGAGAATGAGAATCGAACAGATGACAGCAATCGCTAATAAAGTTTGAACATTTCAGAAGGATGAAAGCGTCGTGAAGATGACGAGATTGATGACATCATAGGTAGAAAAGATAAGAGTTCTACCTACTCAAACAAGGCACCAGGTTCCGCTTGCTTTGGGATTTGGTCTGAAGGTGACTAGATTGATGATGTCACGGGTAGAGAATTTAGACTACTACCCACCCAAGCAAGACAACAGGTTCCGCTTGTTTTGGGTTTTGGTTTGAAGACGATTAGATTGATGACGTCACGGGTAGATAAAATCGACTGATGACTGATGACGATGATTACATTGAGACGATGACAAAGACGAGACGACACAGACACACTATTACGTTAACATTTTTACATGGTGAGTTCGTGGACTCTTGAAAATAAGCGGCTCCTAGATGACGTGTGAGCCGCTTAAAGATATATTTCGAACTGATGAATGGGAGTTGGCGATTTTCCCACCAAAACACTGTCACGTGATTGATGAACGAGCACATGGTTTGATGTATAAATGCGCCGACATTAATATAATGCCTAAAGATGGTGACAATCTTATCATATAAAAATTTGATAAAACTCATTGGAAAATAGAATCTCAAAAATAATAATTATACAAGAAAAGTTAACAATTATAAAATTAAATTGACCAATATAATAAAATCTAGAGGAACTATTTTCAAATCATAAAAATGCCAATCACGTGCAACGAATATGTCATGTTAATTTCAAGTAATATTGATGCCTGGTCTACCATACAAACATCGACTTCGAAAACACTAGATCGATCAATAGGTCACATAGTTACGTAGTGCGATGGACATAGGCCGCTAGGACAGATCGAACAATTCTATGCTCTGTGGTAATCAGTTACAGCCAAGAGCCTAATTAGCATATGAATTGGGAACTACCCGATCAGATGTTTATTTCATGATCATCGGTATGGAATACATGGACAGTGGATCGGGAATAAATGGTAATACTGGATTAACCCATCATATCAATGTTCCCTAAATTAATTACATCATTAATAGTCTGACGTCACACATATACTGTGACGTCATACATCACACACACACACACAGTCACGCATGGGGGCATAGGCACGCACGCATGCACATCTATGCACTCGCATATGCACTATTTGTGATCAGGATATAGGAAATCAGTGTTAAATAATACAAACCGCTCGCCTCCTAGACACAATTTGACATTTTTGCTCTCAGTGTGTGTTGACACAATTTGCATGAAATATCTAGTGGTGACTCCTCTCTATCTATCACTCGTTCCTCTCCCTTCTTCTTCCCTCCTCGCTCTCTCCCCCCCCCCCCCCCTCTCTCTCTCTCTCTCTCTCTCCAACCCCTATCTCCCTCTCCCTCTCCCCCGACAAGACCAGTGTTAATTGTTCTGTAAGGCCAACATAACAGCTCTAACTTGATTTTGAATAAACAATGTACTTGTCCCTAAAAGATAAGTGTAAATACAACGACAAAGTTGCTAAGCGACATTATATGCTATCGGCAATTATTGACAGGTTGCTAAGCAATATATTGTTAGAAATCATACCGTAACACGCCAATATACTGATTCCAGTATAGACATCAACTTATTATATAATGATATTTCAGCTAAATTACTTGAAAAATATTCAACATAATACTTATTAAAATGTATATTTATCAAACACATACAACTCGTACACTAGTGAAGGACCTTTCGAGTTTCATGACGGAGCTATACGTCGTTATCATTGTGACGTCAGCTAACAACTGGTGACGTAATTGATTATGACGCCATATACGTGAACAACAGATCGACTGACCCCACCACCACCCCACCCACACCACCACCAATTGCCTATTCACGATGCCGGGTAAGCCATTGAATATTTTAAAACTAATTTAACTGAAACCTGTTGTTCCTATATGTATGCATCACCTCCTATGCAGTCAAATTCGTGTGACGAAATTAGATAAAATATTAATTAAGTTATGCATATTAGATAAATACTTGCAAACAATCATTATTAGTTGTCGCGTAGAGTGTCGTCTCGACGTGATGATTCCACTTCCCGTGATAAATTAATAATACAGGTAAACAAAACGTTTCCTACGAATATTGATCTGTCAAAGAACTCAAATAGATCCAGTCAGGTATTAAAAAAAACCCTTTAAACCGCCTGAGTGCTGAGTTTGTGCAGTGGCGTAACTATGGACTGGATGAATATTTTGAAAACAATTTGACTGAAAGTTGTTGCTAGCTACGCCACCAACAACTTTCAGACAAATTGTTTTCAAAATAATTCATCGAGTCCGGAGATATTGCGTATGGAATGTATTGCTCAGTGGCATGGAGCAGTCAAACAGTTAAACCCTGAATTCACCAGAATCTCAATTTTAAGGCAACTCTACGGATAAACTATCGCATAATATATTGGCCATAGAGAACAACAACTTCCAGTCAAATTAGCTTCAAAATATTCAGTAGACTTGTTCTGGTATTCTAAATGAGTTTTTGTGTTAGGGGGTTGAAGGGTTAAGCATACTCGCCATTAATTAATTAATTAACCTGCGCTCATATCAAGCAACGCGTCGAGTCACAAAGTCAATGTACCCGTAGGGGCCGGGCGAGTACATTCTAAACGCCGGTTACATATAGACATGCGTATCACGGATGTTGTTGAAGCTGGCCATGGTTGAGAGTACAATGTGTGTTGTAATAGTTAAGGCGTTTATATGCTAGTTCGCAATGCTAGGGTCTAGACTCACGCCTGGTGAGAGTACATTCTAAACGCCGGTTACTTATAGACATGCGTATCACGGATGTTGTTGAAGCTGGCCATGGTTCTAGAGAACCAGTAGGTGACACCCGTAACCAATTCTCTCAGGACAGTTCTATGCATGCTGTGAAGTACATAGGCGACACCAAGCGACCACGCTGGCGAAGGTAAGAGTAAGATATGTCTGAAGAAGTGGGGGTGGGTGGGGGGATTCACCAGGTTGGGGGTCTTTGTTTGGAATCTGGGTGCTTTCAAATAGTTTCTCCTGCATTTCTGGATGAGAATATGAATCACCAGGTGGCAGTTAAGTTATTATAATTTTTACCGATTTTACTATTTTGTTCCTTTTCTACAACATTTTTCTAATTTCGAGGAGGTCCAAGGCTCTTTTTAATTAGACTCTGTGCAACGATCTTATGAATTTTGAGTGTGCAGAAATACGTTTATTGAACGAATGAGCGAGGGAACAAACGAACGAACGGACGGACAGACGGACGAATGAATGAATGAATGAACTAAGGAACGAGCGAGTGGATGAAAGAACAAATGAATGAACAAGTGAGTGAATGAACGACTGAATTGATATGCGGTCGGACGGACGAATGAACGAATGAAAAGATTAATGTACAAATGAAAATAATGAAAGGAAGGACTCAGGTAAATTTTTGTCCAAATTTACTTAGCCATGCAAGCTTACGAAGAATGATTACATCGGGTCCTGCATTGTCACTCCCTAGATTAAACAAGAGGCCCAAGGGGCCTGTATCTATCACCTGGAACATAGGCATTTAAACTAGAAAGGGGACTGGCTATAAGTAGAGGCCATGGAATTGTTTTTACTAAAACTAGGTCATCCAGGATGGCTATTAAACAAATTTGGACTTTTGCTGTAGATGATGTTTCACGAGTCTTGAATTGATTCCGCAAGCGTTTTCGGAGATTTTAAAAGACGTTTCTAAAAATTGGGCAAAATCCAAGATGGCCGCCAGCCAAATTAGCCGAACAGCTTCGTTTGAACAAACTTGAATCTCTACACCCTAAGGATGCTTCCTGTCAAATATAATTGAAATCGGCCCAGTAGTTCTCGAGAAGACATTTTAAATTTCCCATTGCTTTAGCATGGGAGCTTTTGGCGGGAAAAAGATCCAAGATGGCTGCCAAGCCGTTTATCCGACAGCTTCGAAAATTGCAAATTTGAGATCAGAATAACCAAAAACATGTATAAAACCAACTTCAGCCTCAAAATCCGTCAAATAAAAAATTCCAATGTGGCCGCCAAACACACCATATTTTGATTGGTCCAGGGCGGCCATGTTTTTTTATGGATCAGCTTCCCTTGAACAAACTCTAATGACCCTTAGTCCATAATCATATCTGCCAAATTACGGCCCCATCCCTTCAGCGGTTCTGGAGAAGTCATTTTCGCTAAAACAAGGTCAACCAAGATGGCTGCGGAACCATGGCACCAATCAAGTTCCCTTAAACAAACTTGATTCAGCTCTTGCCCTAGATCATATTTCATGGGGTTTCCTTCAATCCACCAAGCGGTTTCGGAGAAGATTTTTAAAGGTGTTTATAAAAATCGGTCAAAATCCAAGATGGCTGCCGGCCAAATTGGCTGATCAGCTCCGTTTGAACAAACTTGAATCTGTACACCCTAACAATGCTTTCTGACAAATATAATTGAAATCGGCCAAGTAGTTCTCGAGAAGAACTTTTAAATATTTCCCGTTGTTTTAGTATGGGAACTTTTGGCGAGAAAATGATCCAAGATGGCTGCCAAACCGTTTATCCGACAGCTTCGTAAATTGTAAATTTGAGATCAGAATACCCAAAAACATATATAAAACCAATGTCAGCCTAAAAAAACATGAAATAAAAAAATCCAAAATGGCCGCCAAGTGTTCTACGTTTTGATTGGTCCAGGGCGGCCATCTTTTCGACGGATTAACTTCTCTTGAACAAACTTTAATAGCCCTTAGTTCTTAATCATGTCTTCCAAATTTCGGCCTTATCCGTTTGGCGGTTCTGGAGAAGAAGTCGTTTTAGGGAAAACTAGGTCATCCAAGATAGCCGCCAAACTATTTAACCGATTAATTTCTCTTGTACAAACTTGGTTCAGCTCTTGCTCTAGATGATATTTCATCAGTCTTGAATCGATCCCCCAAGTGGTTTCGGAGAAGATTTTAAATACATTTCTTAAAATCGGCCAAAATCCAAGATGGCCGCCGGCCAAATTGGCAGATCGTCTTCGTTTGAACAAACTTAGGTCCCCATGCCCTAAAGATGCTTCCTGCCAAATATAATTGAAATTGGCCTAGTGGTTCTTGAGAAGAAGTTGTTTAAAGAAAAACGCCGGACAGACGCCGGACGGTCACCACGGCATAAGCTCACTTGGCCATTCTGGCCAGGTGAGCTAATAAACCAAACACATATCTTACCTAAAATTCTATTTCTTTTGGTTTTGAAATGTTGTTCCAGGGCATCCAATATCTTGACCTGGATTGTCCTGATCATCAAATTTAAATACTTTAACATTAGCCTGCAATCTTTACCCATAATGCATCAAGTAGTTGCGACTTGAACGAGTTCTGTCCTGATATTCTGACATAGATACAGTTCCGTTCAGAAATAACTTAAATTATTTCAAAAACAAAATAAAACCCAGGCCTACTGTAGAATATTTTGAGCATAATTGGATTTAAGGCAGCAATGTCTTCCAATCCAATTATGTTCAAACTATTCTACAAAACATTTTTTGCTTTTGTTTTCGAAACATGTAACCGTATTTATGAGGTGTACTATACGTCGACCTGGTTCCCGGACTATCATGCCGTCATTGTATGTAAATACCACATTAAATTATTATCTTTAGTTTTCCATTCCTTCATTTTCCATCATCAAGATATAGCCTACCATCGCGATTTGATAGAACATATTGCCAGTAAAGAAGTGCACAATTCTCTGATTGAATGGAGGAATCCAGTTTTAGCCATGCCCGCCATGCCCGTCCATCTCTAGCTAAGCTCCACCCACACTTTTCCAGTATTGCGATCGATCTCTCCCTGCACTCCCTGAATATCAATTTCCAGAAAACTATACAGGTAAGGAGTTTAATATTTTGAAACTAATTTGACCGCGTGCTGTTGCTGCCTATAACAGCAACAGCGCCCAAACAAATTAGTTGCAAAATACTGGGTACTGTTGCTGCCTATTAGTTCAAAATATTCGACAGAATGTTTATTAAATAGTAAATCCAACTTGACGGACATTTAAACGTTCATAACCTAGCTAGATACGTCCTTCATTACCCACCTTGATTGTGACATCAGCCTATATGTGACGCAATTGATTATGACGTCATATACTTGAGTGACAGCTCGAAACCTTCATTCATGTTAGCCGCCATGTCAGGGTGAATAATAATGGACAATTTTTGTCCATGTGATACATTTATTTGCGATAGTACAGTTACTAAGTGTAATGGACAATTCTTTAAAGGAAAGGAACAGTGTTGTTGTGTACCAATAGATAATATATCATTTACTTGATATATGGTCATTTGTAGTAGTAGTAGTAGTAGTAGTAGTAGTAGTAGTAGTAGTAGTAGTAGTAGTAGTAGTAGTAGTAGTAGTAGTAGTAATGGTATCGGCTGCGACGGCGACAGCAGCAGCAGGTAGGGCATGCTATTATAACACTGATCTATTAAAACAAAACTGTTTCCGTCCCCATGATCTTTTCAATTTAAACAGTGCATTCAATTATATCTAGTAATTTCTAAAACAACATTAACAGAGAAATCTAATTTTCAAATTAGTTTCAAAATATTCAACAGCTTACCTGTATAGTTTTCTGGAAATTTATAGTCAGGGAGCTCAGAGATCGACCGATCCCAACACTAGCAAGCTGTGGGTGGAGCTTAGCTAAAGATGGGCGGGGCAAAGCTCAAAATGGAAAGGTCCATTACCAATCTATGACATTGGAAAAGGTGAAAAACTTGCCGCAATTGTTCGTAATGACAATAATAACATGCACATATTTCAGCAAAGTGAATATAGGGTGACCATGTTTCAATATAATCTATTCATGCTGTCATCAGATTGACGTCCTTTGATGGTTCGTTCTACCACATACCACAAAAAGATGCCTTTAAATCCACAGATATACACATAATAAAGGTACTTTATTAGAAAACACTGCATGAACATACACTGTACTCATTACATATTACAGGGAGTTTATGACATAAAAGTTATCATAGCGATGATGAATTTCTCTTTTGATCAATACTTACCATTCTATTACTGGAAATCCTATATTTTATTAAAAATTTACCGGAAATTGTCAAATATTTACTTCTCCTTACCATTTTGACAGATTTCAACCGAATTGGACTGAAAGGATTCTATTCTGATAGGCTCTAGTACTTCTATTCATAATTGTGTGAAAAATTTACCAGAAATTGTCAAAAACACTGCTTCTCCTTAGTTGCTTGACATATTTCAAACAAATTTGGCTAGAGTGACCCTATCAAGTTAGACTAAAATTTCTATTCAGAATTTTGATTGGTAAATTTTTCGGGTGGCTATCTTGGATTTTCCGAAAATTATCCATCATATCTATTTAAATCCAAATGGTTCAAATGCTAATGGTCCAGGTGAGCGCCACAGTCCCTTGGGCCTCTTGTTCATTTAGATAGCTATGGAGTAAATGCTGAAAATTTAAATAAATTCTGAGGGCGAAGTGCGTGAAGCATTGGTTGATTTGACATGGGCTGACCCCATAGTGATCTAGTTTATGGGCTAGTAGGCTGTGACTTAGGGAACTTCTTTGTTTATTGCTGAGGGGTGCTTTGAAGGAACCTTTGCTTGTGTAGATGTCTGACGTTTCTAAGCATGATTTGTGTGAGCCTTTATGTACATGCAGATGTGTAAGGGGTGCCTTGAAGAAATGTGTATTTATGTATCTATCTGTGGTACCTTGAAGGAACAGTCACGTAGAAGTGGACTGCGTCACAGAAAACGTACAGATCAATGAAAACTGGTTATAATTGCAATTTTTAGTTAATACATATCCCATCTTTCGGGGCACATATATCCATTTATTTAACTAAAAACATCAATTTCCATCTATATTACTCTGGCAATGCAGTATAAGGTGGTATGTTAAGGAACATTTCTTTTGCACATTTATTGAATGTAGTAAAGCGACACTGTAAGAACCCGGTTCCTTAAAGGAACCAACTGGCGAGGAATTTATCCTGCTGCTGTTCGCCAGCAGTATAGACAAATAGGATGGGGTACTATCAAACCGCGGTAGTTAATGAAAACTGTTGATTTAACGGAAATGCTTTAAAGGAAATACTCCACAACACTATAAACAATTGGCAGTGTCAGATAGCTTTAAAAGTTTTCTTTTTATACAGATAATTCATATTCTGAATGTCCCAACAAGTTTCCTGCAATATCAATTTTAAATTGACATGTCATGATCAAATTTAGCAGCTTTCATTTGAGGAGGGGTTTATCAAACCGTGGTAACAGGACAAAGTAATCAATAAAAAATATTTCTCGAGCATTAACCCTTTAATACTCATATCAGCCCAAAACGGCTTCTGCAGTGGTCTTGGGAAATGTCCATTTGCTGACCAAGAGAAGACTATTTTTTGAAAATTTTCCACTGAAATGACTGGCTCGATAACCGAGCCAGCTATTCCACAGGTAAACTTTCAAAAATTGTCTTGTCTTGGTTTGCAAATAAACATTTTCTAAGACAAAATTGAAATTTTCTTGAACAAATTTAAGGGTTAAAAGGTTAATGTCACTACAAATCAAAGCAATGGCAAAATAAATTAGTTTAGTTGAGACACAGTTAATGTGTAATATGTTTCCGCTTAGTTTTCTGTTTAAATATGAATTTAAAGATGCGCCGGCTAAAAATTAAGGATGACATACATTTCATTCTGAAGTTGCAGAAATATTAAAATTGTAATTGCTATTTAAACCCGAAATCGCCAGAATATGTTGAAAATAATGTGAAAGTCTGGGTTTTCAATCAGTCATACATGTATTATAGCATGTAATAGTATAAATACTAAATAGGGCATAATGTTAGTATGTATAATCATATAAAAAACCCGAAATGTGTTGCCATTTCGATCACTTAATCCCCAATTAGACACATTGCTGTCTTTCCATTGTGAGACAATATCACACCTTACATGGTATTATACATCGTTTGCAGAGCTCTTGTTCATTTAGATGTTGCTAAAGCATTCTGTAATTGACATACTTGAGTGATGGCAACATACCCTTAGGGGCATGTAATAGGAAACATATATACTTATTTTGTTTGCTATTAGACTTCTCCTCATTAACTTTTAATTAGCCAGTAATCCTACACGTATCTCGACCTGGAACTACAGAGTTCGTACTGGTCATTGAAATCCTGGAAAGTCATGGAATTTGAAAATAAAAATTCCAGGCCTGAAAAGTCATGGAAAATCAGCATTTTTTATCATAGGTCATGATAAAAGAAATCTGTTAGAATTAATTTCCGCTTTCAACACTATGCAATAAAATTATAGCAACAACGTATCAAAACAAGGCTGTGGATTGGTTGTTACAAGACACAATATTCAAACATTTTGCAGAATAGTCATTTTGTAATTTATGTAGGTACGTCATAAACACAAATCTCCTAGATAGTATTTCTTAGAGTTGATGGAATTTGTTAATTTGGTCATGAAGAGTCATGGAAAAGTCATGGAATTTCAAAAACAAAAAGGTGTACGAACGTTGGAACTAGCTTAGTGTGGTGTACATGCATGCTTTAAAAAACTTATACAAAAATTTGATTGGCCAAGCTTTTCAGCAAGTCATCTTGGATTTCCAAAAATGGCCAGGAACCCATTTAAAAAACTTCCTAACATGCTACAATTTGTACTTTTAAAACTTAAATCTATGTGTTTCTGGCCAGAATTAGTTTTTAGCCCACTTGGCCTGAAAGGCCAACTGAGCGTATGCCATGGCGACCGTCCGTCGTGTGTCCATCCATCCGTCCGTTGTCCGTTCATCAACTTTTCCTTTAAACGACTTCTCAAGAACCACTGGGCTGATTTTAATTATATTTGACAGGCAGCATCCTTAGGGAATAAAGTTTGTTCAAATGAAGCCAATCGGCCAATTTGGCCAGCGACCATCTCAGATTTTGGCCGATTGTAGGAAACGTCTTTAAAAATCTTCTCGGAAACCGCTTGGGGGATTGATGCAAACCTCATGAAATATGATCTATGGCAAAAGCTGAACCAAGTTGGTTCAAGAGAACTTGATTGGTCAGATGGTTCGGCCGCCATCTTGGTTGACCCAGTTTTAGTGAAAACAAATTCTTCTCCAGAACCACTGAAGAGATCGGGCCGAAATTTGACAGATACGATTAGGGATTAAGGCCCATTAAAGTTTGTTTAAGGAAAGTTGATCCGTCAAAAAACATGGCCGCACCCAGCCAATCAAAATATAGTGTGTTTGGTGGCCATATTGCATTTTTTTATTTGATGGTTTTTAAGGATGAAATTGATTTTATATATGTGGGTATTTGGGTATTCTGATCTCAAATATACAATTTTCGAAACTGTCAGATAAGCGGTTTGGCGGCCATCTTGGATCATTTTCCCGCCAAAAGCTCCCATACTAAAGCAATGGGAGATTTAAAGTGTCTTCTTCTCGAGAACTACTAGGCCATATTAATTATATTTGGCAGGAAGCATCCTTAGGGTGTTGAGAATTAAGTTTGTTCAAAGGAAGCCGATCGGCCAAGTTGGCCGGCAGCCATTTTGGATTTTGGCCGATTTTTATAAATGTCTAAAAATCTTCTTCCCTGAAACCGCTTGGTGGATTGAAGGAAACCCTATGAAATATGATCTAGGGCAAGAGCTGAACCAGGTTTGTTGAAGGGAACTTGATTGGTCCCATGGTTCGGCGGCCATCTTGGTTGACCTAGTTTTAGCGAAAACAACTTCTCCAGAAACCGATGAAGGGATCGGGCTGAAATTTGGCAGATATGATTAGGGTGTAAGGGCCATTAAAGTTTATTCAAGGGAAGTTGATCCATAAAAAACATGGCCATAATGGGCCAATCAAAATATAGTGTGCTTGGCGGCTGGATTTTTTTATTTGATGGATTTTGATGCTGAAATTTGTTTTATATGTTTTTTGTTATTCTGATCACAAATTTGCAATTTTCGAAACTGTTGGATAAACGGTTTGGCAGCTATCTTGAAACATTTTCCCGCCAAAAGCTCCCATACTAAAGCAATGGGAAATTTAAAGTGTCTTCTCGAGAAATGCTGGGCCGATTTTAATTATATTTGGCAGGAAGCATCTTTAGGGTGTAGAGATTCAAGTTTGTTCAAACAAAGCTGATCGGCCAATTTAGCTGGCGGCCATCTCCGAAACTGCTTGCGGAATCAACTCACGACCAGTGAAACATCATCTAGGGCAATAGTCCAAATTCGTTTAATAGCCATCTTGGATGGCCTAGTTTTTGCAAAAACAACTCCAGAACCTCTACTTATAGCCAATCGCCTTTTGAGTTTAAATGCCTATGTTCCAGGTGAGCGATACAGGCCCCTTGAGCCTCTTGTTATAATTTTCCATAATGATGATTCATCGTGCTTATGATATGAAAGGTCATCCATAGCCCATTATCCAAATTAGCATACACATCACGTGCAGGGTCTGGAATAGCCACACCCAAACCATCGATGTCATTTTTACTTTGGTGGTACAGCGGTAATAGACGCTTTATCTGTTATTCCAAAACCATCAGCTGAGGGACATCAGCAACATCCGAAAGTACTTGACAAAATAGATGCGTACCACACCTGTAGTTTAATTGGTTTTATCTAGTCTTGGCTATTCTGATAGTCTACTTGCTGGTGCTCCAAAAGTACTCACTCTTAGGCTCTAAACAGTACAAAATACTGCAGCCAAAATTGTATCCCGTTGTGGCAAATATGGTCGCATCAAACCTATGCTTGATGACTTATACAAGCTGCCCACATATCAGAGAATTTGCTAAAAGATCTTCTATTTGACTTGTCAATGTCTACATAGTAAGGAGCTAATTAAGCTACCTGTCTGACCGTCTACAGTGATATGCTACAGGCGATGAACTTAGATCTGAAAATAATTTCGATGACAAAAATGACCAGATATGTACAAAAGAGCTTTTCAATGGAACAATCTCTCTTTAGAACTTAAATTTTCTCCTACTTTGCAGTCTTTTCAACACAATCTAAACATTTCTATTTCCACTATCCCATCTATCAGATTATTACCACTGGACCTATGATTTGTCAGTCTCTCCTATTGTAAGCACTTAGAGCATACTGTTGTATGGAATTTTTCTGCATTACATATATGCACTTATTATTATTATTATTATTATTATTATTATTATTATTATTATTATTATTATTGTTATTATTATTATTATTATTGTTATTATTATTATTATTATTATTATTATTATTATTATTATTATTATTATTATTATCTATGTATTTTGCATTACTTTCAGATTCTCATGGATGTTTGTCTTTCTTCTCCTTTTAAGTGGATGTTGCTTCATCGTCTCGTTACAACTAATGGTCATCTGGCAACGACCAACATTAAGCAAACTCACATCACAATTTATAAATCATCTTCCCATGCCCGCCATTACAATATGCAACCTTAATGTAATGAAACAGTCATATGTGACCAAAGATCCTTTAATTAGAACAGTGATGAATGCCTTACATTACGAATTCAACACGACAGTATTCGCAGAAATGCCAGAGGAGGTTTACCAGTCTATTAACCTGACTAAGTACTATGAAGAAGGGTCTGTTACTTTAAATGAAACTATTACTGTATGTAATTTCGAAGAGAGCTTCTTATGCAAAGCACATTTCACTCAGATTAACACGGAATTTGGTGCATGTTTTATGATCAACACAAGCTCTAGTACTAATACTGGTTTGTTCGATTCTACTCGATTAGGGCCAACTGGTGGGTTCAAAATACTGATCAATGTCCATGAGGAGGAATATTACAGCTCGCACTACGAACAAGCAGCAGGTATAAAAGTAAGCAACTAATTGAGGAGGCCTCTATTTCCAGCTATGCCATGTCTTTTTCTAGCTAAGTTCTACCCCCCTTTTACACATCTTGAAATCAACTAAAAAACCTTGAAAACTGAATTCCTAGAGTCTAAAGTCCAAAGTAACTTTGTGACCATGTTGTCGTTGCTGGCGCGGTGCTGAGCGTACCCTGCAGACATAGTCTGCTGTGCGTACGTCCTTAAGGTGACTGATGCAGTAATGTGCAGCACAGAGTGAGCCTTCTTGCACTAGTGTTGCCCACCACGCAATGGACGTGGTCAACACTGGGAGAAAGACTAAGTACGAATGTGTGTGCAAGGAATTTGCTACACCACCTCGCCAATAATATTACGTCCAAACATGGGAACGAGAGATGTGCAAGAGATGTACTTAACACGGTAGGCTAACTACACTGCCCACCACTGATAGTAGGGGTAGTCAACTCCGAGTGTGCTGAAAGTATTGCTGAGTCCAATTGATGCATTCGCAAGGCAATGGCCTTGTAATTTACGCCCATAGATGGGATGTGTGAATCCAGATGAGTTCACTGTGTATGGCATAAGATTGGGAACTGTGAGCCACGAATGTGAATTGGTATTTTTTTTAGCTATATCATCTAATATACTGACCATTCGTTTTATAATGTTAAGTGATTAATCGCTGACAGAGTGTTAATTCGAGACTGATTCTAGGATCGTTAGTAATCCAGAAAATTTGCTCCCTTATCAGGTCCATAGTCTCTTGCTTAGAAGTCAGTCCGCGACTCAGTTTTTGTTTTATTTCAGAAGAAATATTTGAGCACAGTCATGACTTGTTTTGATAAATTATTGTAGTGGTTGGAGTCACTGTTCATGATTTCTGACATGTTATCGGTGCCTCACCATTTCCATAATGGTGACCCATCCAGATTCAGAAGCGAATTTAGGATGAACAGCGCATCCAACATATAAGAACTGTAGACTGAAATTACGCTGTTTCACAGAATTTCCCCTATCCTACTTATGTATTTATTATACCCTCGAAAGTATGTACGTAGGAAGTGGGTGGGGATGGGGAGCTACATACGTTCATTCGTTCGTACTGATTGGACAGTGACTTGTGTTTTCCAGCCCTGATTTGAACCAGCTTCCGCATACCGCTTAGTAATGCACGATTCAAGATTCAAGATTATTTATTTCATGCTTAATATATAATATACATACATCACAATTGGGCAGTCCATCAAAGGCAGAGCCTGTGAGTCAATGGTAACCCTACACACAAAACAAAACATTACAATATATAGGGTGATAGTTAATTATACAAACATCCGTAAACACAGAACACAGAACAGCACATCTTCTTTTTTTTGGTACCATATTGTCATGATTGTTCTACATGTAGCGTATTCTATGTATAAAGGATCTTCATATTGTTTTGTATTTAGATTCCAACCAGGATTTGTATTATAGATACACGATTTTTAATACGGTACATGGGGGTTGGGGGTGGGTGGGTGCTCAACAATGTCACAGTAGTATTGGGTTGAGAAAGTTGTTGGTAGTTGTGACATAGATAGATATTTTATAGTAGAGTGTCGACATCTGATATGTCCATCCAGAAAACGAATCTCAGATGAAGGTTCAAGATAATCGAGATCTGATCGGGACCATCTGTTTTGGCTCATTTCATGCTGTTCAGCATGGTATATCTACCCTAGCTTGATAACATCTACCACTCTGATGGCAATATTCCATTTTTTATCTCTATAGTAGAGAAGTTGGCGTACACTATTCAGCAATTTTGGTGGAAGATGTTGCTGTTTACGACACCAAACCCGCCTAGAAAATGTAACATTTATTATATTTGTTCATTTATTTTATTTTGAAAATTTAACATTTTGCCATCAGACTCCCAAGGTTAGGGAAGAAACGAAATCAAGACACTTTGTCTATACCGAATCTGTCCATTAGGAAGATGACATCTGGCCCTGACAAAGATTGTATGACATACTTACAGATATATGTAGGTAAGCCAATAAATCGACAGAAACATCCCATAATAACTTGAAAATAGTAATTAAGAAATAGTATTAATAACAACAGTAATTAATCAGCTAGTATTTGAGCTGTGTTTCTTATTGTAATTGATAAAATGGGGAGTATTAGATCAGAATTTGAAACAAATAAAAAGCATTGACGCAGAATTTGAATCGCTAAGGTGGCCGGATTGACTCATACTGGCAGTAATCGTCCACTGCAGGCACAGAGTAAATATGAGATCTGGCTGCTAGGTGAGAAAAAGGATTAGATTTGACACTTTCGACGCCTCTGCCACGTTCTCTTATTTCCCCTTATGTATGCAATGCCTGGCTATGTTAGGACTAGCCAGCCTGAAAGCCGCTGCCGCATAAGTCAAAGCAGGTGCCTCTAGTCTACCCAGTCTGAAAAAGATTCAGCATTGACCAGATGACGTATCTTGGACTGAAATTTATTGTGGAGCCTCTCCGCTACCAGACCACGCCAGTTTTACTTATTAGACATGGGACTAATACCTTCAACCAGTTTGGTTAGGTTAAACACATTCAACCCATTAATCCTTTCACACTGTGTTACATGAATATCAGCTACAATACACATTTTAGTAATCTGTTTGATATGCTGGGGCTATCCTGATCAAAAACTGTCTGTTCCAAACAGTTCCTAGTCAAAACATCCCCAGCATTGGCAGACAAATATTATTTAATTATGTCTTGAGGTTTATTTGGCTTTGCAGGGTTCAAAGGGTTAATCCGGCACTTCTGTAGTTGCAATAATGGTGATTAGTGTATTGTGCATTACTGGTGATTAGTGTATTGTGCATGGTTATTTATTTCATATTTCTGTTGTAAAATATTTAATAAATCCATTTACAATACTACCAGGTAATGATTATGACGTCATATGACGTCAGATGATAGATAGATACTCTGGAAATGTGAATTCTGAGACTGATCGCCAAAGAAGTTAGTCTAATATTTTGGAACAAAGTCTCCAGAAATCAAAAACCATTATCATGGCGTTCCATTTTCTCGCGTTACTTACCACAATTGATATCACAATAAAATAAATTAATCTTCCCTGTTTGAAACACTGTTGGGATTTGAATGTCAGTCCATTTTCCCCAATTGTTCACAAAATAGAATCAAATTTTGTGTAGATGAAAGTTTTTATATCACCTCGGGAAAACACCAGGGTAGGTTGTCGTATTTCAGAGAGGCTGACCATATTCTTGCCGTAAGCAAAGAACATTATCTATGGTGGACCAGCGTATAGTCAAAACACAAATGAAATATCAAGAAGGCTTTCCAGCTTAACAATCTTCTACAAAAGATTATTTATTTGAAAATCGGTCAAAATCTTGATTCTATCATACTATATGCAGTAGGTCATGCCATGGTTTATTTGTAAGACGCATGATTGGGAAATCCCTAAAATTATTACATGATAGCGTGTAGGCCTAATGGGGGTATTAGTCCGGGAGCCAATTTTCAAAAGGGGTCTAGAAGAATGGTTTCGTAGCACACCCAGTATTCAGAAGGTTTGTCTCTATATTATGCTAGACCGATGTCTTGGGTATATTCTGAGCCGTGTTGTACAAGAAAATTGTGGTATCACTAACCCGTGAGAAGCCCATTTACAATAGGTGTTGAATGTAGCTCTCAAACAATTTTCACAATGGTAAATTTTTCACAAACTTAAGCGCATGTTATATCAATACAATCTTAACCAAAATGGAAAGGAGTGATCGTATATCGCAGATTTATACATAATCAACCTCGTTTAAGATACCCGTATGTTGCTTTGTACATATTGGGGCACTTAGGTCTTCTTGTGACTAGCAATACCTTAGCTACAACAATGCCCATGTTTTCTACATTTTTCATAATTAAACTTTTAACTGACATGCAGTGCATGTCTACACAAGCTGGCAGGACATATTTATCACGTGAGCAAATGAGAGAATGTTACTCATCCGTGTCAGAGTCATCTTCGACAATTGTATGCTGAACATTGTCACACATTTCACCTCCCATACAAAGGCATGCTTCAGTGCAGAGTAGATTGTTAGCCTTGCATTGACAGAGATCTGTTCTTTTGCAGGCAGACTTTTGACATCTACATGATGTGAGTTCAATTAATCCAAATGGAGCAGGATCCTTTGACATTAGAACGGGCTTGAGTAGACCATCTACTATACTCCAGCCATGTCCATTTGGAGATGGAAGATTCTGAACAGCTTGCAATGAACGTCTCCAAACAAGAGCTTGAAAATTGGCCCTTTCGGTGTGATGCTTTAGACTATTCGATGTAGGTGGAAGATTTTCATTTCTTTGTCTCTTTTGACAAAAGAGCCAATAACGGGTTTCATCAGCTGTCTTTCCCACATCCCTGTGGTATACAACTCACAGACAAATTTCTCACATAGAATTGCAGGTGATAAGTCAACATGTTCGCCGAGTTGGGCTAAGCTAAGCTGATGACATTCAGATGACTTTAAGAGATTGAATGCTTTCCTCTTAGCGACTCCAAATAATGCACTAGTGCTATCACAACCTGTAAGAGAATGAAACCCAGGCAAAGACAGACAGATAGCTGGGCCCAGTACTTGAGCAACTGTATGTATTGGTATGTATCGCAATTTGTCCTTTGTGCCCGTACGGAACCATAGTTCAGAACAGTGAAGCGAACGATACGTATATATACTAAGTACTGCCACGTCTGTATCAGGAGACTGTATAACAACACGCATGTGGTCTTTTGAAGCGTGTAGCGCATGCAACATCATACGCGTATCTGCTTCCTCGTGATCTGATCGAAGTTCTTCCAAATACGACGAATTGTTCGCTGAAATGACAACAACATCCATTCCATCGTTAAAGCCACCAGCAAGAATGACGCAATTGTCGGCAGATAGCATATTTGGACCAGTATCACGCTACCGCTTGCTGAGAAATGCAACCAGGTTACTTTTGTTGCTTGGATTGCTGATGTACTTGGCCCATTGCTTTGGAATGGGAGTATTTTCTCCAGCAATCTTTACTTCCAATGCTGTTGATGACCCACGTTTTAGCCGCTCTTCCGCTTTGAGAGATTCCAGTCTATCATATCTGTCAAAAACTATATCTACTCTGTTGCAGTCTTCTTGATTCAGTGGAACTGTAAAGATGTGCCAGTATTTATCAGCCAATTCTCCAAATGTAGACGTACCTCCAGTTTTAACCATTTGCACAATTGCCATGCCATCTACTACATAAGCTGTTGCGCCTGTCTTGTCAACAGGTGGAAGCCGTCCATCAACATTTACTTCCTTTTCTAGTTCACTTAACAAAACACTTTTCACATTCTTTCTTAGAGTCCCATCCGTATGTGACAATGGTAGTGGAACAGCAGACAAGTCATACGTCATCACTAGTTTTAAATCAACATCTCTGGACCTTGCGGCAATAATTAATCGACCAAATAGTTCGCGGTCAGATCTCACATTGTGAATTTTTCATCATTTGTTTTGAGTTTTTTCTTCTGTGCTAGGCTGGCAAATGTTTTAAGTTTTAAGTGTGGCAACGTGTCCCAAAAGCTTCTCGTGTTAGTGTCCAGCCGCTCCTGAACAAAATTTTCCATAATCTCCTTACCAATGTCACAGGCGGAAACAAGTCTCTTGGCGATTTCACAAGGGAAACCACGCCAGTTGCAATGTTTACAAGCGGAAGACACTCGCTGTCGTCGTTTTCCGCACTATTAAAGGGATTGGTCATTATATCTGATGAGAACATAGAAAGTATCTTCTGCACATCGGTTTCATCCCTGTTCATTCGATTAGTCCCCATTTCCTTATGTACTCCAAACATGTGACTATCTTGTAACCCACACATTTGTTTGTGACCGTTGCTATGGCTGCCCTCTCGTGGCTAGTTAAAAAACCACCTCTCCAGAGCTCCTGGCTTTTGTGTTATTCCAATAATACCACCTCGCTTTTTGGAATCCAAATTAATCGATTGCTCTAAGGCCATATCTGTCCACACTTGATTGAATGGATGGTCTGAGCGACTTACGGAATGATTTCCATTCAAGAATTGTTCATGTACATGGGGATGTGTACTTGGAAGCATCTTCATGTCCGCAAGATATATTGGCAGCCATCTTGCATAATTGATTCTGTCCATGCTGTAGAAATATGGCGCCATAGCAGCAGTAGCAGATAGGTGTGCCTGCCAATCTCCAGTTCTCTCAGCTCTTATGAATCCAAGCAGCAGCTCTACCATATGAATATATGAGTTCCAAAATGCGAACAGGTGTGATTTCGAGCTTGACTCAACTTTAAAGGATTTGAACAGCTGTTGCAATTTATTCACGTACATACACACCTCTTTGAAATTCTCTTGCAGTGCGTCTAAGTCGTCAATGCTGCTTCGGCACATTTTAATTTTCTCATCCAGACTCTCCAATTCTGTTGGAGTAATGTGGTCTTCATGTTGTCCATTTTGTTGAACCCATTTGGAAAAAGACTGCCATTGTAATCGCAGCAGCGCTTCCATAACCAATTTGTGAGCCCTCACTCCTCGATTATATGACTTCCCTTTAAGTAGAGCAGCAGCCGTGCTGCTACCATATGTGTTGGCCTCTTTCCAATAACAGCTAAGTAGTTTAGCACAATGTGGAATCCCCCCAGTCTGATCACAGTGTCACTAAACTCTTCTTTATATCGCCACTGTATCTCCTTTGCCTTGACATATATGACCAAGTCGAATGTAATGACCGAGTCATTCTGTCCTAGTGTTGTCATCATTCTTTGAACTTGTTTCATGACCTATACACCGTATTGAATTCAGTTGGTGATCCGGAAATCATTGGACAGTAACCGATTTGTCAACAGTGGTACAGCTGGATATACAGATTCTATGATGGAGTTAGTATACATACATAAAATATAACCTTCACATTTCAGCCTCGCCTTTGATATATGCATGCAAAATGTATGTTGGATATATGTTAGGTCGATATCCGTCTAAATATCATATATGGTGAATCTAATACGATATTACTTTGAGTTATGACACGATCATGCTTATATCGTTGTGCACTGTGGATACAGCCAAAGCCTAGACCCCCTATGCAAAGAAATCAGGATAACTAATTAGTGCTACCACAATTTGTTTGTACAGCAGGGCTTAAAATGTGTGCGACATGTCCCCCAAGCCACAGCAAGTGTCAAACCTTCCGAATACTGGGTGTGCTACGTCACGATTCTGACCTAGCTTTAGCTCCTGGACTATATCACCGTATCGGCTTTCTGAGCTTATTATAAATGGCGACCTTTATTTGTTCCATACACTTTAATCGCCCGGCAGCGAGGCGGAATCGCTGATCGCGGGACTTCGCGATGCCGCTGACATAAATACATTAGCATACGCGTGTGTCTCATAATATCGATATATTTTTGTACATTGCAGCTTTATATTTTACTCAGTAATAGGAGGGGCATTTGTGGAGAAAAAAAAGTTGTTTGCGAGCATCTTTGACTTCCTGGTTACAGCGTCGCCACGGGAAACAGACGGTAGGGGGCATTGGTTTTTATTTCTAGCAAAAAAAATCAGATTGCCGCGAGAATATGGAACCCGGCAAGAATATGTGACGCGAGTATACTCAGCTTATTATAGATTGTTGAAAACTGGAAAACACGAGTCTTAGATGAATTTATAATTTATAACATTCTGTTTGATTCATAGCGGTTGCTGCCATTAAACAGCTCCCAGGCAAATAACGTTTTACAATTATTCAACAGATTACCTGTATAATTAGTTTGGAACTGAGATTCTGTGAGTTCAAAGTATTGAAATCAATTGACACACGTCTAAAAAGTGCGCGGCGCTATAAATGGTGGGGGCACAGTTAAAAATGGATTCAACCATTGCTTATGAAGGTAATTAATATGCGCACTTTATTCTAGATGATTCAGAGCAATACGCAGAAATTATTTTTCTCTCAATTAGTGGAATTTATCAGTTTATTGATATTTGATATATAGAGGATCTGAAACGAGGTCCCATTTAATATCAGTAATATCAACCGATATACATATACACATAAACTCATATTTTGACAAATTTGCCAATAATGTCGATAACTGAAACCCGTTTGAACACACTATTTTGCGCTGTTCGTTTTCGTGGGTGTGGCGCGCCAATTCACCTTTCCAGAGTGCCCACCCATCATATGACGTCATAATGAACTGCCTGATGTGTACAATGACATCATAATGAATGACGTCATGAATGACGTCCATAAGTACGTCAAGAACGCATATTTGAAGACGGTCTATGAGTTGTTGTACAAATTGTTTGCCTTTACTATTTAATAAATATTCTGCTGATTACTTTGAAACTAATTTGACTGGGCGCTGTTGCTGGGCAGCAACAGCACTCAGTCAAATTAGTTACAAAATATTCAACAGCGTCCCTGTATAGTTTTTAGGAAAGTGATAGCTAGGGCATTTGGGGATCGATCAATCCCATCACGGCGAGGTGTGGGTGGAGCTTAGCTAGTGATGGGCGGGGCATAGCTAAAAATGGAACGGTCATTTGCTAAATGTTCTTACAAATGCTCCACAAAAAATGATGACAAACAAAACATCTTGTTTTCGACCTAGAAATTACTCTTAATCCAATTTTAAAATTGCTGCATCCATCATGCAAATTTATAAACGTATTTCATAACTAGCTAGTATATATAGTACAGAATTTTAATCAACGACATAACGCATCCCGTCTTGTTGACATATTGGTCATCGTCGTCGCTAGGAAACATTCCCGGCGTCTCGAGCGGGTCATGTGGGATTATTACGCGTTATCTAACCAATGAAAATATAAATTACGTGTTATCTAACCAATGAAAATCTTTTGTTGAATATTACACATGCGTTCATATTGAGAAATATTAAATAGTCTCAAAGCCAAGTATATATAATAAATCAAAATAAAAGAATAGACCTCTAGTTGGTTTTCAAATGTAGTCGATACTACCCAGATAATGTAGCTTACTGGGCCGATGCCGGGCCGATACCGTGCCGAGTATCAGTATCGGCCCGGTATCGGCCCGGTATCGGCCCAGTAAGCTGCATTATCAGGGTAATTTTGTATGTCTTGCAGGTTATGATACATGATCCTCATGAAAACCCGATGCCTATGATGAGTGGCATTGTGGTGAAGCCAGGAACTCAAACCTTTATAGGAATGAAGATGAAAACGGTAATATGCGAATTGTCCGACTACATCTAATCATTGGTGGCTACAATATATTTTTGAGGGATGAGATCTGCTACTCAAGTATCTCACATCAGAGTAAAATACGTCACATGTTAGATGATGTCACAATCAAAATGACTTTGATGAATATGCAATTTAATAAACATC
The DNA here is from genome assembly GCA_034401795.1 of Chaetoderma sp. LZ-2023a. Classification (NCBI taxonomy): domain Eukaryota; kingdom Metazoa; phylum Mollusca; class Caudofoveata; order Chaetodermatida; family Chaetodermatidae; genus Chaetoderma; species Chaetoderma sp. LZ-2023a. Next base: position 39,154,733 of record CM067366.1, read on the forward strand.
CTATTGCACATTTTGAAACCAAATTGACAGAAAAGCAACAGCGCCTGTCAGATTATATTCAATGTATTGAACAGCTTACCTGTATATTTAACATAAATTTAGATTCTGGGAGTTCAGTTTCAGCATTTCTAATTGATTTAAAGCGAATAGAAAAGCGGGCGGAGCTTAACTAAAAATATACTGGGCGTACTTTACTTAATCTTACTTCAATGTTTCTGAGCATCTAATGATGTGTAAGCTCCAGTTTCTGAATAAATGTGGCAACAATTCATGAATCCGTTTCCTCACTCAATCATATGACGTCATAATCAACTGCGTGACGCGTAGGCTGACATGATAATCATGACGTCATAAATGATTCGAAATAGTCCGTCTTTAACGCTTAATAGTCCGACACGTTGACGAATTGTATGTCTTTATCATTTAATAAACATTCTGTCGAATACTTTGAAACTAATTTGACTGGGCGCTGCCCATGGCAGTAACAGCGCCCAGTCAACTTAGTTTCAAATATTTAACAACTGTATAGGTTTCAGGGAATTGATCGTTAGTACATTCGGGGATCGATGAATCTCAACACGGCGAAGTGTTGGTGGAGCTTAACTATTGATGGGCGGGGTATAGCTAAAACTGGGAAGGTCCATTGGTGCGCATATGGTGGCATCACTTAATGTATTCCATATGTCTATTACTCGGTTTGGAAAGGTTTTTTTCAAAAGTGTGTACGCGAGCACTATTTAAATAGCTTAAAGCTATGGCTTCTGGTGTGAGTCTCTGATGGCTGAAAGTTTTCGCTTTTGAGTTTATAACAATTTGGTCTGGCAGCCAAAAAGGGATTTTTGGCCCCCCCCCCCCCCCCCCCCGTGCACTGGAGTACCCACAATATGTTTTTTGCAGATTATGTACTCTCCCGTTCATGAATCTGAGTGATACCAAGCTGGCACCATTGAGCATTTAGGAAAAAATGGCGCATTTCCATGGCAACCATTGCGAATGTGATAAAATACCAAAAGTTAAATATCTCAGGATGTAGATGAGCCATTTTCACAATTTTGGTGTCTACACATATATTTTAGAGCATGCTAGATCGAATGAGGTCATGACCCTGAGGTTTCACGCTCAAGCTCATTGGAACAAATACATGGTTGAGCGAAAAATGGATTTATTTTCGAAGAAATTCCAATAAAATAATGATCATTGTGCTGGCAGAGGCATGGCCAATATAGGTTGATGTTCTCTGCTTGTTCCCTTCTGTCTGGTGTCGCGAGTATTGTTCTTGATGGTGTACTCCCTATACTTGTCGAAAAACAAGTGTATGCCAGATTCTTTCACCTTTCTGGGTACCCAAGGCATGGTATTGTCTACTTAATCTGGATCTGTTGCATTTGTAGGTCAAGGGATCACCTAAAGCATAGATGCTCCATCAATGATAAGGCTCGACTCACGAGACAGACGCCTCATTGGAATCTCTACTTCCAGCTGGCGCTTTGATGTTGGCATTATCTTAGCCACTCTGATGTCACATGAACTGGAACCGGTGGTAAACCATACTCCAGGACGTCATCTAGAGCCCCCTCTCTTCCACAAGCTTGCAATCCAATGATCCGAGAGTAAATGACGTTGATGTCATACACTTTCACTCCACCTACACCCGTCTTTTCTCACTGCATTGTCTTGACTTTATTGCTTATGGGAGCATTGAATGCATTCGACCAAGAGAGATGGTGATGATGATGATGATGATGATGATGATGTACTGTACTATGCCACTGTAGTAGTAGAAACACCATACAACTGCACTTTGTCCTTCTTCGCTTTTGACAACTGTCTCTTGTCCTCAGGGTCATTCTTGCTCTGAATGTACCAAGTCCTCGCTTAACAGATTTATGCAATGATGTCCTCTCCTGGTTCTATATGTACTGGCTCCCATTACGGTGAATTCCAAAAAAGCTCTATGTGTGGGCGTGCCGTCTGCCACTCTTAGCACATGGCCAAACATGAACAATCTTTGCTGGGCGACTTTTATGGACAGCGGCGAGGTATTACATATTATGTATAGTGCACCTGGAAAATTGTGCTCATCGGCCATCAGTGTTTAGTGATGGTGCGTATGTGGTTGCGATGGCAGCTACAACTGTGTCTAGAACTGTCTGTGGAGCTTCCCAGCTGTGACAGTTATACAGCATCAAGGATACGCAGATTGCGTTGTACAAACGTAGTCTTTTTGTCAAGGGCATCTTTGATCTACGAATCCACAGCTGCCAGAAAGTCTTGAAGGCTATGTTTCCCATGACGCAGCGTGTAACAATGTCAACAGTACAGCTGTAAACATTGAACCCATGTGGTGAGATTCATCACGTCACTCTGTTGAGGATGCCATTTGCAATATGATATGCACTGCCCAATGGATTGGTTGTCTCTTCAAGCCTGTGCCAGGAGTTTTCAGAAGCGCTTTGCATCTAATAATATGCGTAAATTCATTTACGCTTTGTGGAGGATTTCCATTGACGTCTCATGCTGGGTAATATTTATGATGTCATTTTGTAGGTGGTCACATATGTGCAGAGACAGCGCCCAGGGTTTCTTCGCATTGGGTTCGAATGTGGTGGCAAGATGACCACCGGGATCGTTGCTATACAGAGGAGTTAGTTTCAGTCATCTTATATGTCCACGTCATATTCGAGGTCTTTTGCTGATGACGAGTCGCACGTTCGCCTTCAAGAATTTGTCTACAGATTCCATCAGAAATATAGGATCATGAGGCGCATTACACGTCTAGGTGTAATGGCCACTTTGCTTCCTTATCAGTATCATGAGGATGACTATATCGAGGTGGGGGTGGGGGGGGGGGGGGCGCTACATCTAACCAGAGTTTTGTGACTTTGCTGATTCTCATCACAGTCTTCTAGGATAATATCCTGTGTCACTGCTTTTTATAGCAATCTGAAGGACATGGATATTCTGAGGGCATGTCTTCCTTGCCAATATATGTTCAACATCATCAAAAGCACAGCCAACCTTCTGTCACCAGCGTTTCAACACACTCAATAAAGCTCATGAGGTAGTGTATTCCACCAAGACGTAAACCCATATTGGTGAATCGGTCAGATTGTGCCCAAGATATATTGACAGCAATCTTATACAGCTGTTGTGTCACATAAGGACTATGATATCCTGCTCAACCTGCTTTGCTCTCTCTCTCTCTCTCTCTCTCTCTCTCTCTCGCTCCCTCCCTCCCCCCCTCTCCTGGGAGGATGTCTAGTTTCTTTGGGCCCACGGATCTATGGACCTTTGCATCGGCATCTACTTGCATTACAATTTTTTTTCTTCTTTTAATGCATCATATGCTCTCGGCATGTTGGAGAATACAATGCTTGTTTTCTGCTTGCAGCATACCAAGAGTATGTGTAGATAGCAAATACTTCTCACTAGGTATGTTCGAGTCAATTTTGTCTGCAATCACTAGAACCAAACCTACATCTGGTTCTGCAGTGGGAGTTACATGTAATTCTCTGTGGTTTTGGCACGTGGGCAGCTGGTCTGCGAAATCTTACCACCTCAGAATAAGTACATAACACAGCAAATTGGCGTAATATTTTCTTGATAAATGTTCCAAGCATTATAAGACGTAGAGATGGGAATTTCATATACAGGCCTGTGATCACGTTGCACAGCACTAAAAGCCTGGCTTTTACGCATGACTGCAGTGTGCTGAAGAAGACAACCAGGGTGTCACTTGCATACTCCTCGGCTATGTTCGCCTTGATCCTGCACTGATATATATATATATATCAGTGTAGGATCAAGGCGAACATAGCCGAGGAGTTGCAAGTGACACCCTGGTTATCTTCTTCAGCACACTAAGGAAAGTTATTTCGGTTCTTGTTGCGCATGCTTTGCAAGCCTACAGATAGAAAGTTCAATATACTCTCATCCTCACTAGCTACCACTATGACGACTTCTTGTGTTCTGATACGAACCCCTAGAAGTCTTGCACAGCCTGCTGCTCTGAGAGAAGGTCTTCGCCGAAGTTGTTTGACAAGTCAAAGATCACTGTTCTTCTGGAGAAAAAGAATTTCCCCAAAATTGTTGTATGATTCATAGGTATTGATGTAATTTCTGATTTGCATTCTATCATCATGTGTAGCTTTTACAGCTCTATAGAATTATTTACCATTGCTATCGGATTCCTGGACTTTGCTGGTACTTGAAGCTACAAATTGGGCAGCCATTAGAGCCATAAATGTTATTCTGCAATAATAGTGGTAACGGCCATCCGCTAAAGTCACTAACATCTCCCTCTACTCGCAAACAGGTATCATCAGGCAACCTATCCTCCTTGTAAAGGACTGGTCTCTAATGTATTTGAATGATTTCTCTCCACCGCTATTCGACACAGGCACAACATGTCTTCAGGAACAGGGATTTTTCGATTCCTTTTCATTCAAGTTCACAAATTTCACCACGAAAGCTATAGTGGTGGAGAAAATAAAACAGTGGAATCTCAGATCTCCTCTGCCTTTTCACTTCACGATTGGATGAGTATGCTATCTTTCGCATTGATGTATATGTTTCTATGGAACTTCGTGCTAAAATTTCGATCTGCAGGCAGTTCTTCTTCCAAATGGCAATGGACCTTCCCGGTTTTAACTATGCCCACCCATCTCTAGCTAAGTTCCACCCACACCTAGCTCGTATTGGGATCAATCATCTGGCACCATGGGTTTATTGAAAAAGCACCCTGATTATCAATTTCCAAAAATACTACACAGGTAAGCTGTCGAATATTTGGAAACTAATTTGACTGGGTTATGTTGCTGCCTAAGGCATATAATTGATTCCATGCTTCATTCTCAAATTCTGATCAATTGATTTGTAATAGCTAATTGAGTAATCTACTTTCTCAGTCAATCATATGACATCATTATTAACTATGTAACATGTAGGCTGACATCATAATCAATTGAGTCATGAATGACACGTATAGTCCGACACAAACCATTAATTGTTCGACAAGTTGTGCGAAATATATGTCTATACTATTTAATAAACATGTTGTTGAATGTTTGGAAACTAATTTGACTGGGCACTGTTGATGCCATAGGCAGCAACAGCAACCAATCAGATTAGTTTCAAATTATTCAACAGCATACCTGTATAGTTTCCTGGAAATTGAGATTCAGGGATCACCCGGATCGATTGATGAAAACACTGGCAAAGCGTGAGTGGAGCGTAGCTAGAGATGGGCGGGGCGTAGTTAAAACTGAATTCCTCTATTGTTTACTGACATTACAATCCCTAGATAATCATATGTTGTTTTAAATGCAGATATATAGCAGAATACACTACAAAAATATTGCCAGTATGTCTAACCATCACACATTTTATTACATACTAGCTACGAACTATCTTGTATCAGAAATAATGGCACAGCATTATCACTACGTGTGTTAAATTTGAGAATGGTATTGCTAGAGACTGTCAGTGTCTAAGATAACAGCTGCTTGCAACAGTAGCACTGTACAAAAAAACCTATGTCAATCAACTTTTTTTTAAATCGAAGCGGGTGTAATTATTTTTATCTATTTAATGGTTAACCTGGCCAACTTGTCTCTGCAGTGGTCTTGAGGATTTCTATTTGCAGGCCAAGCGAAGACCATTTATTTGAAAATTTACCAAGTTGGACTAACTGTCTCGATAACAAAACCAGCCATTCTAGTGGTAAATTGTCTAAAATGGTATTCTCTTGACTTGCAAATGGGCATTCAATAAGCAAATATTTGTATATTCTTGAACAAATTAGCCATAAAATGGATAAACACAATGTAACACGTACTGTACTTCATTTATGCATCACTCAGGTCAAATATCTGCCAAGCCCAGTCCAAGCTTTTGAAGATGGTTACTGTTTGGACACAAAGGCTGGTGATTTTGTCACTCCTCTGCAGACAACTGACAGGTATTCTGTCGAGATGTGTCAATACGAGTGTGCACTGAAATATGCCACTAATGCATGTGGATGTCGATTGAGCAGAAATAAAGGTAGGTTATCATTTACTATGGCCACCTTTGTATCTGTACAGAACCATAAAATATCCTAGTGAAAAAATAAAATGAAATGGTCAAGGGTTTAAGATTGTTTTCGTTTAGTTAATAATAATTTAATCCGTAAATAGCTTGGTATTCTTCCATATGATTATGGTGGTCGTAAAAATTATGTTTGTCTGTCTGTGTTTATATAAATTAAGTGGGCAAATAGACATTTCCACTTTATCAACCCATCATATGACGTCATAAGCAACTATGCAACGTGTAGAATGACATCATACTGAATGCTGTTATGAATGACATTGATAAGTACGTCACGAATGCATATTTGGAGACGGAGTATGCGTTGTTGTACGAATTATGTTGAATGTTTTGAAAGTAATTTTCCTGGGCGTTGTTGCTGCCATAGGCAGCAACAGCACCAAGTCAAATTAGTCACAAAATATTCAACAGCTTAGCTCTATACTTTTCAGGAAATTGATATTTAGGGGATTCGAGGATCGATCAACCCCAAAATGGTGAAGTGTGGGTGGAGCTTAAATACAAATGGGCGGGTCATGGCTAAAAATGACCCGGTACATTTAGTTTCTGATTTGAATCTCTTTATGTAATCTACTGGTTTTGATAATAGACTGGCGTGTATATTTGTGAAGGTTTTATTATTAATGATAGTATCTGTAATATTTTGTTCCTTTATGTATTAGTCCAAATGGCATTAGTAGTCGATGAAATCCGGATGAAGTGGTGCTTAGGACTGTGTCGTTATTGAATCATGAATCATGTATGATCTTAATCATTGGATCATGTCAATGTCTCTTGTAAAATTCACTTTAACTGTCAAGTTTTCATGGTCAGGTGATGGCCGATATACTTTGCTAAAAAGTAAGCTAACCATGTCTCTTCAAGTTCGTTTGCCATATATTTAGATTTCGATATTGTTAAAAATTTAAGGATAGGGTGCCCTTTTAAATCTGAGCAGGGTGGTAGATTGAAAATAAGACTCGATTAAGATTAAGATATCAAGCATGGACCGCTCCAGCTTTAGCTATGCCCTGCCAATCTCTAGCTAAGCTCCGCCCATACCTCGCTGATATTATGATTGATGGATCCATCAACTCCCTGACTATTAATTTCCATAAAACTATGCATGTACGCTGTTAAATATTTTGAAACTAATTTGACTGGGCGCTGTTCAAAATATTCAACAGAATGTTTATTATATGGTAAAGACACACACGTCGTACAATGTATTGAGCTATTAAGTGTTAAAGATGGACTCTATCAAGTCATTCATGCCATATTTAATTATGACGTCATCCTACACGCCTCATAGTTGATTATGACACCATACGTCATATGATGGATGGATAAATTCGAAAGGTTCATTACCCCTCAAATTTGATCAAGATCTGTTTATCAATAAGTGAGGTGTAGGGTAGTGAATAAAACCATTAATGGTGGAAGTCCTTGTAAAACCCACCAGGAGTAATTTGAACATTTGGGGTCTGTTACAATACCAGCAGTTAGACAAACTAGTTTAAGTAAATGCGGTTGTAATTTTCAGGGTCATTACATTTTATTCTAGTTGAGAAACTATGTCTACTGTGTTTACATTTTTCATTATTTGATTATTTTTCGTGAATATTTAACAGCTTACATGTATGGTTTAATGGAAATTGATAGTCAGGGAGTTTATGGATCGATCAATCACAATACAAGCAAGGTGTGGGCGGAGTCATTACATTTCATTCTATTTGAAAAACTGTGTCAATTGTGTTTCATTATTTGATTATTTTTCGTGTTTCCTGTTTTCGTGCATTATGGTTTTAATTGCTCAAACTTATTTTGCTAAAATGATTTTAAACATTTTTATCATTTTGCCGTACTTGAGACTATGTTTTTAAACTGAGATTCATTTTACTTTATTTAATACTCAATGATTTGGGGGCCAGAACGACTAAGATGACATTCCTTGGATCCAGTATATATAATTTAAAACTGAATATATGAATAGATCTTATGATTTGTTAAATTAAGATCTGACATGTCTGAAAATATTGAATCACCTGATTTCAAACCCAGACACCATCCATAACAAACAGCAAACATTCAGGGCTACATGTGCTCCTATATTTCCGATATTTTCCATTTTATGCAATCCTCATATATCATAAAGCACTGGTAGAGACTAAGTTATCAAACACCCACCCACACACCCACCCACTCGCACACCCACCCATCCACCCACCCATCCACACGCACGCATGCACGTCCCTCCCATGTTTTTTTTAACATCTTAACTGCCTGATTGATGAGTTTTTGCAGACAACATATTCCAGGGGTTATATTTCTTGACCTGCTAAATATTTTGAAAAATTTCTAATGGAAATTTAGTTACCGTGGCTAAGTCAAATTTTTTTTTGGAATATTCTGCAAGTCATTAATTTTTTATCATTTAAATTATTGTCTGGTCGTTTATAGCAGCGAGACAGTTAAGTGTTCATGATATTAATGTTTATGATAAGTAGTGTGTGTGTGTGTGTGTGCGTGCGTGCGTGCGTGCGTGCGTGTGTGTGTGTGTAGAAAGCGCTTCCCCTGTCATGGGATGGGGGTGGTATAGGGTGTGTAGGAAATGGCAAAGGCGAAAGCGTGGGTATTTGCGACCTAGACTGCGCATATATTATTAATATTATTATTATTATTATTATTATTATTATTATTATTAGGTTCCAAAAAGGAATGTGATGTAATAGAAACAATTAATTGTCTACGGATGATGGAATATTATGTTGCAACAAATAAAGGTGGTAGGTAATTAATTATGTTATGTATGATCCTTGTAGCAAACATTTACACACACACACACACACACACACACACACACACACACACACACACACACACACACACACACACACACACACACACACACACACACACACACACACACACACACACACACACACACACACACACACACGCACACACACACACCAATATCCACTAGTAGATGCATGCACGCACGCACATTTTTCTACGCTTAGACACTGCTGCTGCTGCTGCTGCTGCTGCTGCTGCTGCTGCTGCTGCTGCTGCTGCTGCTGCTACTAGAGCATTGTTCTCCACTTAGACAACCTCCTAAAAAATTGGATGAAATAGCAGGCTATTACCACTACTACTACTACTACTACTGCTACTACTACTACTACTACTACTACTACTACTACCACTACTCCTACTACTACTACTGCTACTACTACTACTACTACTACTACTACTACTACTACTACTACTACTACTACTACTACTACTACTACTACTTTTTTTTTGTTGAACATCCGACGCTGACGCAGTCAAACATACTTCACGGAGGAACTTCTTTTAAAAAAGTCTTGCAACCCCCACTCCCCCCCCCCCTAAAGAATTTGATGACATAGCAGGCTGCTACTACTACTACTACTACTACTACTACTACTACTACTACTACTACTACTACTACTACCGTGTGCCACTGTTGCTGCTGTTGTTGTTGCTGCTGCTGCTGCTGCTGCTGCTGCTGATGATGATCAATGTAAGCCGGGTTAAATTGATAAACAGCCCAACAGGACACCAATCATTTAATGGTACAAGAGACAGCAATCAGCCTTTATTCATCTGACCAATCTGTAACAGCTAGCTAGTGACCACATGGCTATACAGCTGTACATGGGCAGTAAAGGACACCACGCAGGATCCACCACTCAATCTGTATGTCAGAGCAGAGGTCGATATAACAATAGATGTCAACGACACATCGCTCGATTCAAAGTGGCTCAGTGCCAGTAACGAGCCATATATCTGTACAAAATGGCTAATTAAATTGAGTCATACGAGCAAGGAAAACGGATATTAGGCACACCTCGAAAAACAATAAGAAGTACTAAGATCAAACCAGTGATATAGTATGAGGGCAGCTCTATCAGCCCACATCCACGCCCACATTTGGTTGTCATGCCCCAGGGCAACAATGAAAAATCACAGAAAACACTCCATCTTTACATATAATTAACATTAAAGAAAACTAATTTACATATAGTAATGGCCATAAATTATACGATAACTATCAACCAATTCAAGCTAACTTCCACATAAATCCCAAGCACCATTCCAGCTCAGGCCAACACTGATTTTGGCGCATGATAAAGATTTGAGTGCTTTCAAGCTGTCTGACGACGAGATTTTCTCACTCCCAGAACTGGTTCTGAATCACTATCACTGGAGATGTACCCATCTGAGGATACTGCAGTTCTTTCATCGAAGCTCAAATCGTTTTGATTTTGAGTTGCGACTGGAATAAATGGTTGTGTACACAGACGTAAAGCTTGCCGATTTACTGTTTTTTCACATCCCTGGTTCTATACCACACAGGCTTTCACCAATTCACCTTTCCAGAGTACCCACCCATCATATGACGTCATAATGAACTCCGCGATGTGTACAATGACATCATAATGAATGCCGTCATGAATGATGTCGATAAGTATGTCACGAACGCATATTTAAAGACGGTCTATGCGTTGTTGTACAAATTGAAGAAAAATATTAAGCATCCAATAGGCATTGCATGATGGCGGGATCGTGGGGTTGGGGTGGGGATGGCAGTTGGGGAATCAATGGGCCTGCATATTAATTTTCATCAATCAATCAATCACATTCTATTTCCTGTAAGAAGGCTATGCTGACCTGTAATGGCAGATTACTAAAAACTTGCAATTATATAGTGTGTTATTTACATAAGCGTGGTTAATTTATGGTTGTGGGATATAGTTTTGGGCATATATCTATGGCTTGGTAGTAGTAAAACAGTGGTTGGTTCGCCCACAATTTGGCCAATATGCATTCGAATGAAAGAATAGTTTCTGCAGCTACTACTTTGTCAGGGATGCTGTTCCATAAGTCGACAACCATGTCGGTGAATGAGTATTTTCTTGTATTTAATCGGGTACTTTGTTTATGTATTTTTAGTCGGTGCCCCTACTTATGAAAGTGTCTATTAATTGGAATAAATCAGACACATCTGGATCATATGTATATATGTTAGAATTTTGTACACTTCAATAATTTCCTTTCTCTTTCTACGATATGCTAGTGTTGGTCATTTTAGTGGCATTAGTCTATTCTCATAGCTAAGGTGAGACAGACCTGGAACAGTTTCAGTCGTGTGATGTTGTACATTTTCCAATAGATCAGATTGTTTTTTTGTAGTGTGGATTCCAATCCTGATTGGCATACTCAAGATTCGGCCTAACCATTGATGTGTATAAAGTTTTAAAGGTCTTTCTATCCAGGAATGTGAATGTATGCCTTATAATCCCCATAATACTATTTGCCTTGTTTACCTTATCTAATATATGTTCTTCAAAGGTCAGTGTATTGTCAATAATTACACAAATATCATTTTCTGTATCAGTTTGATTGATTGAAGTCACATTTACCATCAGAGTATAACTATAATTTTCAAGTGCAGAGTTTCCAAGCTGCATAGTCGTACATTTCTCATGATTAAATTCTAGCAACCATTTATTAGACCATTCATAAAGTAAGTTTATATCACATTGCATTTCTCTACTATCATCTTCGGACGTGATGCTATGGAACAATTTAGTATCATCTACATATAGGTAGGCTTCGCTATTGTGGGATATACATTCAGGTAAGTCATTTATATATGGAAGAAAAAGAATTGGTCCAAGTACGGATCCCTGTGGAATACCACTTATTACCGGTTTCCAGTCTGAAGTGTGTTCATTAATAACCACCCTTTGTTTGTGTTCTGAAAGAAAGTTTCCTATCCATTTTTTTTAACTGTAGGACATATGTTATATAAACCCAGTTTGTATCCTAACCTCTGATGGGGCACTTTGTCGAAAGCCTGTAAAAAATCAAAATAAGCCACATCAACAGCACCCCATCATTTAATGTTTGGGTCCATTTGTCGATCATGGTTGATAACTGTAAGGTTGTGCTTCTACCTGGGATAAACTTGTATTGTATTTCTGAAAATAATTTATATTTCTTCATATGAAGTAGGATACTATCTCTAATTATGGCTTCTAGGATTTAACAAGCAATGCTTGTGAGACTTATAGGTCTGTAATTGCCTGCACATTTTCGGTCACCTTTTTTCACCAACGTTTGTGACTATGGACTGACGTCCCAGGTTTCCATTAGAACATGAGACGGCAGTCAGTTAGAGTTTGGCGTTGGGCACGATCACTTGTTATTTTGAATAGTTGGTCCAACTCCACGACTTGAATATCAAACTGTGGATTATGGCTAACTGTGCAAACGAGCCAGTGACAGTGTCCCAGTGTAAGTTGTATATTAATAAAGTATTACCATAACTATAACGACGTGTATGTGTTATCTCACCAGCCAGATGAAAGATCCTTATGTATAGGTAAGCGCACAGTATTAGACTAGCATAAGCATTTTGTCCAGGTTTAAAATGACATGAATCATTATTCAAACATGTGTTTATTGTGACTGGATTGAAATTTTGTGTTGATGTAAAGCATATTATTTTGAAGAATTACCACCAGGCGGTAAGACAAGTATTCCATGTGATGGGAGATAAATAGTAGTAGATGAACGTATTCATAGGAAGACTGTCATCGGTTATCGATCGCCAATCTTTCAGTTCATGCGGACGTCAATGAAATCTTATAATAAACAAACAATTTTGGCAGTCTTCGATGCGTAGGCTATCCAGTCCTCTCAATCCCAAATCAACAAATGATACAAGTTGCACCCCACCCACCCACACTAACCAAGTTATTTCTTGGTTTTATTTGCAGGATATATCCTTCCTACACATGCATCAAGACACTTGGAATATTTGATCATACGAAATCATCTAATTTCAACAAAGTATTGCCTTGGTCAAAGTGGTCATTTTTCGGACACCACTCGTGCACAAGGCGTAGTTAGGTGTAGTTCGGATCGACCGGACAGATACCGGCCGTACCAGCCAACCTGGAACGCACCGCCCATCCTGGATTCGTTCCCTGAACACGCCCCCCTGGGTAGAGCCATAAGCGTATATGAGTCTATGAGAGAGATCGCGTTATAAAAACGACTAAGTTCACTAAAGCGCATAGTGCGCATGCGCACGCTTAAATGCTATTTTTGACAGAGCGCGTAGTTTACGACTAAGATAGGATGACGCTTTTAGTGTACCGAGACGGTACAATGTAATCCTTTATAATCACCTCTTCCCGCCGAATCTGGCATTAATCAAGACCAGAATTCGACGGGCTTCCAAATCTGTAAACCATTTCAAAATCGGTTAAGAAATGGCTGAGTCATCTACGGAAAACCCCTTTTGATTATCTTCTAAATATTGCCGTGACGTCATAACGACGTGTACGCAGAACTTCTAGAACATTCGACTGCGTTCGATTGGCTGTTGCTCGACCGATGATTGGTTGGAGGCTGCGCCTGTGACGTCACGAGTAGTATAAAAGGAGACGAGATCCAGAGCTCGAGAGCATCCTCGGCCAGGGGCCGAATAGGTTGGACCTGTGTCAGCTACAATCAGCACGACAGGCATTACGCTTTCTGTCGGGTTCTCTCGCATAGCCGGCAGTAATCCAACCCACCGCACTAAAGCAATTTTGTAACTCCCGTTGCCTGCGGGTGCATTTTTGGAACTTTTTAGATATTGTTCACGAATATATCAAGAACTAATTCGGAACACGAACTTGCGGTGAGGCCTTTACCGGCCTGAAAATGTGATTCTACAGATGTAGAGGCAGCGATGTTCTTTGGTGGATGACTCAGCGGATCTGTCGGCCACGCCAAAAAGTGGTTATTTAACCGTCCCCACACTGATGTCGTGCAGGTTTATCTAAACTTTTCGACCGCAGCAAGTGCGCGGTGTACGGGAACTTTCGTCACAGCAGTAATTTTATTGTATCCCTTGCTGACTACTCGTTAGACATTCTATATTGTGATTACAATCCTGAGTTCGATCCGCTCCCGTCATGAGCTGCTTGCAGGAATCCTGTTTGCGGAAACCAGCCTGCGGAACTTTCCAGCTTTCAGGGAATGCATCAACTCACGTCAACCTAAGAGTGACGTATCAATTTCAGTAACATGATAGCCCATGTTTAAGAGTGGCTACCGATCATTCAAGTAACTATACTTGACATTTTAATTATTCCGTTAATTATATTTTTGATAATTATATCGTATCTGTATAAAAGGTCCCGATGACTAAAAGGTACCATAACGGTCTTAGGACCGCTAGTTATAATTTCTGTATCTGTTTATAGTTATTCTTATTTTCTGTAAGGTGTTTTTGCTAACTGGTCCGTAGTAGGTTCCTTAACCTGCACTATATATATATATATATATATATATATATATATATATATATATATATATATATATATATATATATATATATATATATATATATATTACCATATTGATTGTTCTGGTTAGTTTATCTATGGCCAGTGGCCATCAGTTCATATGTTTTGTTTATTTGTAGAAAATATAGGACTGCAGTGCACGTAGGCAACACTATACAGCAACATTTATATATGCAGCACTTTCTCCCGCCACCAACAATTTTTCACTGAGGTCGCTGCCCGTGCTATAACTCTGTTTAGCCCGACATGCTACCGACTAAAAACCTTTTCTATTCAGCTCGATAGGATAGGTCCAAATGATTAGAGACAATTTCTTCGTTAGGAAACACGTAGTGTACACCTCTTTTCCGGTAGTTGCGATAATTTAGCCCCGCACTCCGGCATGGTTGTGTAAGATTGGCCAAAATACCTAAAGGGCCTCATATTTCTAAGTTATTGTCTCTCTTCATGTTCCACTAAGCCTTATGGCTTCTTAATTGTTTGGATGTCCCTATCTGCACCATGGGATGATCCGACCCTGGGAAACTATTGGCGTTTCCGAGCGGTGATGGCCAGGGTGTATTGTCACACACATTTCCCATGTATCTTCGGATACTCAGTAGTTAGCACCTTTGCCAATGTAGGAAAGCACTGCGAAAACATGTCTTAATTATTATTTTCTTTAATCTGCTGAACAATCCTCCCGCACCACAGTGCATAGCTGGGCAACTTGTGTTTAGACCTAACGACAGGTTAAAAAGTTAGTTCCATAGGACCTGGTGACGGGTGAGATGCGCATCCCCACCAAATTATGTAACAATGTCTGGGCATGATATTCAGATCTGCCACGCCCTCACGGGAAGGACATTTACGGTGGGTATTCGTCTCCCTTACCCCCACCATAATGATAGATCAGTTGCCTAAAATGTTTTTGTGAAAAGTAACAAATGTCCTGTGACGTTTTATGTGGTTATGTAGCAAGATGTCCGGATTCTTATCCAGTTCGGAGATCTTACTAAGTAACATGTATGCACGCTGTCTTCAGTATTGGTGTCTTAGGGCATCTGTTCTCAATGACAGCCGTATCTAAAAGCTAGGTAGACGCCAGCCATTTGCGGCCTAAAATAATTCTTGTCTCTAAAAACTTAATATTAGGTTATGCATAGAAGAAGGCCCGCATAAATAAAAGCGGCAACTACTAATTCAGTATACTGAGAATTACATAAGACGGTGACGTGGGAATCCTTAGGGAATCGTTCGTCCCGTCTTCACGTAAAACAGCACGCAACCATATAGTCATAATCTCACTAGGTATGGTCTTTTCTTTACAGCATTTTGGTTAAATATTAGAGTGGGCCCCTTTCGACCACTACTCTTCTCCCACTTTAAGCAGTGACGACATTTTCCCATGATGGAGGCCCGCACGAGGCACTTGCCTCTCGCAAGGATTCAGTGACGACGGTTCACGCGAGGATAATACTCTTCACCCAAACTAGCACTAGTAGTGCCCGCGTGAGGCATATGATTTTCCGTCACTACAAAGATAGTTTTCTTTCCTTTCAGCTTAGAGGTATAATAGCTTATATTAAGTTACGGGAGCCTCCCTTGCGGGGATACCTCTGTAGACCTGAGTCTGTGTGGTACCTCCGGGAGCCCCACATTTAAAAGTTCATCAGGCTGTCTCTATGTCTTGTATTTTCGTATGCTCATTATTTTTATCTAGCATACTTGACGGTCTGTTTAGGTAAAACTATTGCATAGACTTATTTTAATTAGGTCACCAAATCAAATCTTGTAAGTCCATAGATCACGAAATTGCTATGGACAGGCATACTGGTGACACAAACTCTTGGGATGAGACTGTTGTGTTTAATGTTCGCGACGATGGTCGCACGACCCCACGGGAAAGATTGAGTTCCACCGGCTTTAGGAGCCGGTCTTTGTTACCCGTAGGGCAGTATCGTACAGGATCCGTCACCCGAGACCGGAAGCTAACCAGCGTCATCATTCGTCGTGCACTTGTGGCGCGGCGAGTCAACATCAGACACTGGAATGGCCCGACACTAACCCACGAGCTACAAGTGGTGCCCAATGTGGGGCTTGAAGAACATCATTATTAATGCACAGTGAACTCACGCCCACACCGTATAGTGAGCTTAGTTCTATACCATCTCCATTTAGTGATGACTCACTCGATCAAGAGGTAGTGTCATACGATGGATTCCAAGCTCACATGCTCACCGACTATGCCAGAAATTCACATGCGGAATCAACAACCCCGCAATATAACCTGTTTTCGCCTGTCAGTGATGGCACCTTTCGGAATGCCTCACAAGCGGGAACAGAGTTTAGAAACATGTTGGACGCCCGGGACAGGGCAACTCCATCTGGGCAGAATCGTGGATGATCACGACAAAGACCAGATTATGGGCATATACATACTCCTTCATACTACTATCGTTCACCTGTGTCATCTACGGAGACCATATGGCAGGGTGACAATCCATATTACAGACAACCTCCCACGCCACCCCTTTCAAACATAACACTATACTCGAGGGGAATACCATGGCATCATCGGGAGGAATCGGCACCACCTTTTCGCCGGTACATCAGTCATGCTACACACCACAACCATCAGTCGACTGCACCACCGCCATATGAGGAATATCAGTCCTCACACCAAGAAGAACGTCTGCGTAATCCTCATAATATTCCGCCTCCAGTCTATAGACCCATTCCGGTGTATGGTTCTACAATGGAGCAGGAGTCACTGAATTGGAGTACGCACGTTCTCGCTCCTCAGCAATGGCATCAACGGATAACACCAACACCACCACCACAGCCTGCACAACGACCAGCCTCAGAATACTCATCAGTCTCGCAGATACCACCACCACCCGGATTTCAACCACTTCATTCTTCCCATTGTCTTGACCAAGTCATTCTCCCTCCCGAATTTAGCGGGGAGAATGACTGGACAAACTATAAAATACAGTTCAAGATAATAAGTCGAACTAACCACTGGAATGATCAGCAAATGGGCGAATTTCTCGCAGCAAAGCTTTCTGGAAAAGCCCTTCAAGTTCTTGCGGATGTCGGGATTGACTACACACCCACCTACACCCAATTGGAATGAGCATTAACTGAGCGATTTGGCGAGACAGCTCTCGGGGAAACGAGTTATCTGCAACTAAAAAATCTCCGATGACGGGTGAGAGAAACTCTTCCAGAATTAGCTAGTCGAATTAGAAGGCTAGTCACCCGCGCATATCCTAGCACCAACATAGAAGGCATGATACATCTGCATCTAGACACCCTCCTTGATGCATTAAGCGGTGAACCCACCCTGAAAGAAAAACTATTTCTTGGCGACCACAGGAGTTTGCCCCAATTAACGGCAACCACAGTCTGAATAGAAAACTTTCTGAAGCGGGAAAAGAGTAGCCGATGCCAACTTTACCCTATCAACGAGGTACAGGGTGCAACTATCGCCACGTCCACTAATGCTCCCCAGAGATCATCAATACCGACCGCACCAACATCACCACAAACGAATGTACAAATTTTCAAACAGAATCAAGCGCGTAGAGGAAGGGGCATGCCCGTAGAGGAAGCTACAATGGGGCCCCCGGGCGTGGGAACCAGTGCAACAATAACAACAACGGCAACATGAAAGAATGCATAGACGAGATCAACAAACAGATCGACGCATTAACCAATTTGGTGACCACACTCAGCACGAACCTCGCCACCACTCACTTCAGGACATGAACACCACCAACACCGCACCGCCACCAAACACCTGTTTCGGATCTGGTCAGCCAGGCCATTGGACGGAACAGTGTCCTAACCAACCTCCTTCTACAACGCCTGCCCCTGACTGCAGCACACCGCAACCGGAGAAGCCGTCAAACTATTCGCTTCCCGATTCAACTGCAGCCTTCGTACAACAACGTTCGGTGGCCAACTATTACCAACCAAATTCAGCTTTTACACCTACACTAAAACATCCGCAGCATCGCCATCCCCGTCTATCTCCACGCATAATAAGCCTTCTTTCCTTTGTAAAACGGCAGTGGTAGGTTGTAGCACCTCCACTGAAACAACGTTTTTGCAAGCACCACGTCCCGCCAACAAGACACCAAATTCTCAGTGTCCCTTGGTGGTATGCAAAACACCGCCCCACACAACATCATCTCCCGCATCCACAGAGACCAGCGCCTCGGGAGAAATGGTTCACTCCGCCTCTTGGATTCACAAACGCCGACACAGACGGGGAGAAACATGTCCCTCCCGGCGTCGCTGTTTCTTCTGTGCTTCGCCAAAACATCCAATGAAGCATTGCAAGAAATGGCTCGTGCAGGTGGAGCTTATCCATCATCCGGTATGCACCGCTGTCTACACTAATACTGCATACACTGAAACAGCAACATCTCCATCATCATTGCTACCCCCAGCTCGACCTTCACTGCAGCCCTCACAGCAGCGACAACGATGGACTGGCCCCTTCCTCACTCAGCCATCCACCACATTAAAAGAAGCGATTCAAAAACAGTCCGATTACATACAGAATGATTCCGCTCTGACACCATTGTCGCAGATGGCGTCATTGGAAACTCTTCCACAGGTACACCACAAAGTGATATACAAATGTGCCTGTCTATTTATCGGTGTTTCCACCAGTGCGACCATTGACACTAGCGCTTCAATCATGGTATTCAACAAGCGCTTATATGAGAGCATCCCACCTCATAAAAAGCCTCCCCTTAAACCAACAAACATTTACCTACAGACGGCTACGGGAGGTGATGTGCCCGTAGCCGGTGTAGTCAATTTAGTCATCCAAATAGAGGAGATGCAATTCATACAGCGAGTTGTCATCGCCTCTATTCATAACGATGCCCTCCTTGGCCCTCCTTGGCTTTGATCTCCTCAGTACCAGCGAAGCCATCATACATTGCAAACAAAAGGAACTCGACATACACGGCCGACGAATACCTCTTGGACCAGCATCATCATTATATGACATGTGTGCTGTAATATTTTCAAGTACAGGCACAGTTGAATCGGGACAAGAACAAATCTACCCGAACACTTACATGATTACTATACAAATATCGTGATAGTTTTTTCTCCGGAGACATGGATCTCGGAGAAACTCATCTCGTACGACACTCCATCGACACAGGCAATAATCGCCATGTACGTCAACCGGTACGATGTCTTCCCATTCATAAAGAAGCGGAAGCACATCAACAAGTGAACGACATGTGGCGGACCGGTATTATTGAACCCTCAGCATCTCCATGGGCTAGCCCAATAGTACTAGCAGGAAAAAAGGATGGAACCTTGTGGTTTTTTATTGACTACTGCTGCCTTAATGATCTTAGCATCAAGGATGCTTATTCGTTACCTCGGATAGATCAGGCCTTGGATTCCTTGTCCGGAGCCAAGTGGTTTTGAACCCTTGACTTAGCTAGCGGTTACTGGCAAGTAGCCATGGATGAAGCTGACATGGAAAAGACCGCATTCGTTTGTAGGGATGGTCTTTTCCAATTCCACAAGATTCCCTATGGATTGTGCAACGCTCCCGGGACTCATTGAGCAGGTATTGACCACCCTGCAATGGGAAGTCTGTCTCTGTTACATTGATGATGTAACAGTCCTCGGATCAACGTTTGAGCAAACCTTAATGAATTTGGACACCGTGCTTTCAAGATTCCACACAGCCAATTTGAAACTCAAACCCAAGAAATGGCATCTCTTTAGACAGAGCGTTGAGTTCCTGGGACACGTCATATCCAGTGATGGAGTGGCTACCTAGCCGTCAAAAACTAAGGCAGTAGCAGAGTGGCCAACACCCTCGTCAGTCACAGAGACAGAGTTTTCTTGGCTTATGCCAGTACTATCGCCATTATTTCCGACATTTCAGCGAGATTGCTTCAACCCTCTACAAGATCACCGAAAAAGATCGACCATCAAGCAGGGTGCTGAAGGAACTCTTGACGACTGCCCAGATTCTTGCTCTCCTAATCCAAAACCTCGATTTCATCTTAGACATGATGCGTCAGCTTACGCTATCTCAGGTCACAGAAGACGGAATGGTGCAGTTATTGGGTTATAGTTCACGTACTCTGAATAAAACGGAGAGAAAATACGCAACCACCAAGCGAGAACTACTAGCGGCAGTACATTTCGTCAAGTATTATAAACACTTTCTGTACAGGCACCCTTTTACACTCCGTACAGACCATGCCAGACTACGCTGGCTCAGGAACATGAAAAATCCAGAGGGCCAGGTAGCAAGATGACAGGAATCCCTGCAGGCCTATAACTTCAACGTTGTTCACCGTCCCGGAAAATTGCATGAAAATGCTGATGCCCTCAGTAGAGTTGGCGTGGAGGCTGAACACGAAGAGGCCGCCACCATGACACAGTCAACACAGCCATCTCCGAAGTTCCCCGAATTGAGGTGCGCAGAGTGGAATCTGGAGAAAATTGCACACCACCAAGCAACAGACGTGCAGACACGAAATATATACGCATGGATCCAGGATGGGGTATGTCCTCCCAAAGAATCGGTAACACCACTATCCACCACAGCAAAATATTATTACCAATGGTTCGAAGAATGTCAATTGATAAATAACGTTCTGTACATTAATAACTATCTGGTAGTCCCGGAAAGTTATCGTGATCTTATTTTAAAACAACTACATGATAATGCCGGGCATCTGCCCATGGAAAGCACTGGTGCCCGTATCAAATTGAGATTCCACTGGATCGGGATTCGCGATAGTGTCAAGGCATGGGTTGCCAAATGTATCCCATGCCAAAGACGCATTGTTGGCCAACACCATATCGCACCATCTCAAATTAAGATTGTTGGTGTACCCTGGGAGCGAGTGGCTATCGACGTGCTCGGACCCTTGAATACGACGGATGACGGAAATAAATACATCCTCGTATTACAAGACTACTTTATGAAGAGGGTAGAAGCATTTGCTTTGCCAGACTAAGAGGCATCCACCGTAGCAGAGGTCCTGGCAAGCAATGTGTTCTGCCGTTTTGGTATGCCTTATGAGTTGCACTCCGATCAAGGAAGTAATTTTGAGAGCCGGCTCATATCAGAGCTCTGTAAATTGTTCCATATCGTCAAATCAAGGACGACTCCATACCACCCCTGGAGTGATGGGATGGTACAGCGATTCAACAGAACCCTCGCGGAGATGCTTACAAAGGAAACACGCCTTGATTGTAGAGATTGGGATCTACGGCTCCCATATGTACTCATGGCTTACCACACTTCAGTACATTCCAGCATGGATTATACCCCTGCTCGGTTAATGATAGGCCATGAATTAGCCTTAACCCTGGATCTGGCCATGCTTCGGATACTAGGAGAAAAATTCACCATCTTTCTATGTTGAACTCTTGCAGTGGATAGAACAAGCCCACGAGTTAGTGAGAGAAACACTATCCACTGCACACCGGCCCATGCGCTAATCCTTTTGAAGCAGGAAGGATGGTTTGGGTACACGATTCACGACGATCTGCAAATGTGCCAAGTAAACTGAGTTACCAGTGGAAAGGCCCCTATGTGGTAGTAGGTAAGACGTCAGATGAGACCTACCATATCCGTGCTTCGGATGGCCTGACCTCAGTCATCCACTTCGATCGGCTTAAACCGTGTGTCAGTGACGACCCAGCACCAGAGCTCGGACTGGGCATTTCTCGTGACACCGGTACCCAGACAGATATTTCTATGGAAATTAGTGTTCCCACGGTTAGCGCAGAGCACCGCAGTGCCAGTTCAACCCCACTTCTACCAAGCCAGAATGTGGGTGAACAAGCGGCTAACACTGATGATGATGACGAGATACGTACTCGCCATCTCCCTCCTCAGCACGGGTCTACTCGATCTGAGAAGCCGTATCTGAAGAACTTTGTGTTTGTTTTGTCCAAGGGACCGGATGGAAAAGCTCTTCCTCCGATCTCTTCCCATTCCCACCCACTTCATGCTATACCTCCCCCCCCCTCCCCCGCATCATAGAGTTGCCACAAGCGGAGGGTGAGGCTCACCCAAGCCATGCTTCCCATGGAGTGGAACATATGATGAACAGCATGGATGTGAAGAGGCTAGATGAAGCCTTGGCGTGTCTAGGACCGCAAAACCGTACACGGTGTAACCGACCACCCCAAAAATCGCTGGACCAATTCCCACCCAAGCGGGACCCTTAACCATAACCGCACCACCACCACTAATCCAACTGGCGTCCCTTAACTATACACCAAGTTCGGACATCACCGGCCCGGTCCATTTCACACTCCACTCGTCGTCTGTTGACCGTCAATCTTCAGACATGAGAGAGACTGCTGCTACAGAGGAGGTGGCATCCCGCACTGCACTGACCAACATTACCCCCCGCAGTGGGCAGGGAAGCAGCCTGTTCAACAGACTCTTGGCCCAAATTTTCCTGGTGTCTAAAAATTACGACCGGACACCAACCATGGTGTAATGGGAGATGACCACATCCTCCTGTCCAAAGGCCACCCTATCCATTCGGCCTACCATACTCCCCCGTGAGCAGTCAGGACATCACACCACAGACAGAACGCCATCACATACAGAACACACCTGCCCTCAAGGCTGGATATGTCAATTCGTTATTGCACATACGTCACATACATACTCGGTTATACTCAGCATAGCAGAGACATTCAACACCGGCAAAAACATCATTTAGCAGCACCTACTGGTATTAATTAATTCCCGATAGAGACATCAAAATTCCCGCAACAGTTCCACCCGCACAAGATGCAGGAGAAATAATATCTCCCGCAAACCCCCACCTCCCACAATAACAACAGACTTGGCGTTCACCAGCGTGGAAAACTGGAATGCACCCACTTCACTTTAACATTGGCATCATACAGCAGCCCGGACATCCCAACAACAACATTATCGTCAACAAACCACAGCCAACAAATCCCCCACACACACCTTATCTAGTTACGGGAGAACTGATCCTATGGATATAAGGATTGCACTGCAGCCATCTACAGTACGCGTCATGGGAGGAACATTTGTCCAACGTTCCTCCCCTTCCCTTCCCCCCCCCCACCCCCTGATGTCGTACGGAAACAGCCAAAATCTACATACATCATATACATGTAATAACAGTCGATATTATTAAGAGAGCAAGATGCCCGCATTGTCGTCAGTCACGAGTAGGATTTTACTACCGAAAAGTTGAATTCGATACCAGAGAGGGATAGGCTCCTCGAAGGGGTGTCGAAAAGAGGTGGCAGTGGGCCCGCAAGGGTCTGGGGGCACGTAAATCTTCAACTATAGTGCAGAGGAGATACTGAAGGCCTCCATGTCTAACGAAGGATGAATTAACATCGTACTGTGGTACCGTATTGTTCGGGCTACTGAGATTTTTGGTCCATCCGATCTCGCTAAGTGGACAT
Source organism: Chaetoderma sp. LZ-2023a (assembly GCA_034401795.1). Taxonomy (NCBI): domain Eukaryota; kingdom Metazoa; phylum Mollusca; class Caudofoveata; order Chaetodermatida; family Chaetodermatidae; genus Chaetoderma; species Chaetoderma sp. LZ-2023a. Next base: position 39,178,654 of record CM067366.1, read on the forward strand.
ATGTGGTAGGAGGCGACAAACCTCACCCAGGGCAATCCGAGTCTCTGGCGGAATTGGCGGTAATGCTGGAGATGCGCTGCAGGCAAGGCCGGGGAAAACGGTCAACGTTCGTATTCTGTTGGCAGATAGGTACGGATCAGACCGTTGGTTGCCCATGAGCATGAGCTCAGATGGTGATCGCTATCGACTGGGTCGCCGGCCGGTCATCTTGATCATGTCAGTTCATCTGTGTAATCAAGATGGCTCAATGTACAGGCAGGCCATGGCAAGCGTTCGTATTGCGAGTCATGACTCCTGTGATCAGAGGTCATGAAAAGTGATTCTTTGGGAAGCAGGAGGGTGTGTGTGAGATGGTGTAACCTGTCACTTGTCAGGCCGGTGGAGCAGTTCTGGGATCCCAAGTACCCATGGGGTGGATGACCTGGCTAGTACAATCTGCGCAGGGGCTCTCAGCTAAAATGACAAAGAACGATCGTATCAAAGAACGATCTACACGAGGCCCTTAGCTGCAACATCTAGCGGGTATCACCTCCGTGGTACGGTCTATGCGGAGCTACGGCCCCTTGCCAAAATGACCTTAGTTGGCATCCAGTACTGTGTCCACTCGGCTCGGGAGTTGTCAGTGTGCACCTTGACTGTCCCGGATTATGTCCCCCTAACTTGGACAGGTCTTTATCTCAGGCATATATGGAAAGGTACCTAGCCTAGGCTGCATCCTGTGTGGGGAACTGGGCGTCCGTCCGGCATGGCGGGGACAGTGAACCACACCGGGAAGGCCAAAGGGTACAAGCGAATGGATTGATCAAAGATACGACAGCATCTTACAGGTCATCTGCACTCTAAAGTAACTCTGTCCCGCCCACGGGCTCGGCCATTACAGAGCGAAATACCACCAAGTTTCGATAAAGTTGACATCACGCCGCCTCCCCCATTCCCGCACCTGGCGGCCATAAAAACATCACCTTCACCACAGCGCAAGTATCATCAACAGATAACCAGCCACGCATATCAGATTCAAATCACTAACATGTCAGAAACATAGACACTCAGGTTGACTGTATTCACAATCTCCAAACGACGGCATTGTAAATTGTAACATTGTGTGCACCCACCTCCGAGTTGTATTGTAATTTAACCGTTATTAAATGGTATTAATGTGTCTGGTCTAGGCCGGGACGGAGCTAGTTCTACCCATCGAGGAGAATGCTTGGCAGTCCTCCCGCTCGGAAAACGCAGCTATCTTGTCGGGATCAGTAACTTTGATCTACCGCCTGAATAGATCTGTTTAAACCACACATCAAATTACTTACAACTTTACTGTTATATTTTTGATTAAGAACACAACTGCTCCACCGTGCTACAAATCATTAGCGCACGGGCCGGTAAAGCGGCATCAAAAATCTAACAGTATAATTACAAGAATTTCAAAAAAATTATCTCTGCATTCCAGTCCATAATCAACACGGGCTGAGAACTACCTTTACAGACAACTATAATATGCATGTGTAAGAACCCGCGCAAATAGGGACATTATTATAAAACGAAATCTTGGTATAACATATATATATTTCCATATCTCGCATCTACAAAAGACTACACGTCAGCAACAGTATCTCGGCCATCCCCGTAAATAGCACATATGTTTCCGATCAACCACGTGTTTCCAAGGGCGACGTGACTTTAACTACTATTTCCAGTAAATTGGATCAAATGCTTTAAACCAGAGCCGCCCAAATATGCAACTACCACGACGTGATGGAGGAGTGGTGAGGGTGAGTCAAGGTAAATACCGCTGACGTTACCAGGCTCACACACACACACCATCGGGTGCTCCAACCTAAAATTAAAATAGGCAAGTTTATAAGCATCCAATCTGTAAAACCGCCTCAATCTAATTAAAAGGCGAGGCTCCGCGGGAATAAGTAGTACCCTGTTGTTATGTTGATCAGAAAACTTTAAATGCGCTAAAATAAGACTAAGTTAGTGAGCCTTTCCTCTTATAATTATAAGTACTCCCATTACATGGGAAGACTTAATCCAGTGACGATCAGAATGGAAAAAGGAGAAACTTTCCATATAGGGCTGACCGAATCACCAGTCAAAACTTCCAGGTGTAGTCATCCGCGATCTATGACATCACCAAATAGTATAAAAGGAGGAAGCACACTCTGAAACTTCGTCTTCCCGTCAAAACTCGACACCAGGGAAGAACAAATAGCATTAGGCTTCTTTCGTGTCGAAAACTAAATTCTGCTGTTCTTATTATTAGTTCATTATTACAATACTTGGCCTGGAAAGTTAAAAATGAAGAGATAGGGCTAGGTTTTAAATAAGGCTCCTGCAGCCAACTACCATGCGGGAATGAGATGTCACTCATCGAAGATTTAGCGGTCGGATTCGTCTGAAGAAGAATCGGTACCAGTTTCAAAAAGATTCCCGTGCAGCTCATTATTAGCTAATGGAGAACCCTGTACCAGAACTTTTACGAGAAAGTCCAACCGCACACTTCATGTTAACAAGGATCATCTCCTCCAGACAGCCTTCTGCGTGACATGTCAGTATCTCTATACCGCTACATGCTATGGAGTGACCCATGCACTCCGTCATCATCACCGTGTGTTAGAAGTGACATTAGTTCCAGGGGAAGAAAATGAGGATCGTGCCGTTTTAGTCACGCGTTTTGAATCTTGGTTTCCAGTTAAAGTTCTTTTGACCGAGAAGATGGCCCGCACAAAGAATACTACACATAGACATCCCATTAGTCATCGTCCTCCCGCGGCTACCTTGGGCAACATCAGCAGCAAGACGTGAACTCTTACCCACAGCCACGTCGGGGAGCACTATGCCACTTCCAGTCACCACATCTACACTGGTCCTGAAGCGGAGCAAGAAGCATAAATCCTCCGCAGAATCCAGTCCGGCAGCACCCGCATCAGTAACCAGCAACAAAACTGCAGCCACTACACCCGCACCCATAGTGTCCGAAGCGATCTCAGCCAGTCAGCCGATATCGGTAGTTATCACAACACCTACGGAGATGGAGATTCCAAGTTAGCCGCCGTCACCATCTCCTCCTGACCTGACCATAGACGAGGGGCCGGGACCGTCGCAGCCTGCGTCCATTAGCATTACTCCAAACCCGTGTCGTCCAGCATCTGCATCTCAGTCTTTCTGATCCAGCTATCAGGAAGGGAACTACTCCGGAACGACCATACGCTGGAAAAGGACGTATTGCTCACACGCAGGACATCCAGCCAGTGCCCAATGTTACTGCAAATCGGCTCTTGAAGTACGCCAAGTCTCGAAAGATGTCATCACCTGCCGTATCCGCTCCTGCATCATTGCCTCAGCCTATGATTCAACTCACCACCATCGCCACGACAACCACCACAGCCACCACGAGCATCATGAAGCCCACAGCATCGACCACCTCGACACCCACTAGCACCACGGCTGCCTTACAGACAAATATTCTAGCACCCGCAGTAACTGCGAGAGACATTATAGATGCTCATATTCCCGCAATCATCACTTCAGACATTTCCGAAAGTGCCAGTATTAATATTTCATCAACCGCGACCAACCACCATCAGTCGTGGGACCCAGTCTCAGTGGGGAAATTTTGCAGAAGAGGTGTGATCATTAGTGATACAGCAGAACATCAGTGGTGCGATTCATGGAAACTTACTAACTATTAATTTATTTTTGAAATACTTTTCTTTTTATTATGTTAGATCAATCGAATCCTGTCCCTAGGATGACTATGGTTATCCGACACAGCTGCGCACTTAAGTTGCCCAGCTGTGTTCCACACAAAATGATCACTGCGGACTCCGCTGTTGTAGGAATGTTGTGTGCGACGTAAAGAATACAACACCCTGCAGTGCAATAATGTCATAATCCCATCATGCAGTCTCAGCTATGCTGGGACTGCCTGATAAACTAACTTTTTAGTTATTATTATTGTTCTATTTTTCTTATTATTTTTCTTCCTGTCTTAGATGTCAGGACGGCTATGGGGTCAGCGAGAGCTGCCCATTGTGGACCCGCTATAACAAGCCGCAAATATATTTTTTAATTAAGATACGTGTTGCATACCCCTTTATTTACCCGGGGTGCACAAGTAATTCGATCGTAATATTTTAGATACCCCATAAGGGTATGTTACATGAAAATTATATAAATTTGATATACATATATTTTATATTATTATATATCTTAAACTTAAATTGTGGTACGTTGGAGCTTGGGTGTTCTCTGCGGAGATAATAATTATCTGCACCCAAAGAGAAAACCAATGCAAGCTATTGTTTAGGAATCATTAGCTAAATAAAGTTGAAAGCAGGCACCAAAATATTAAAACAAAAAAGGAAAAGGCCTGGAAAAATAATTCCATGTCAAAAATTAAAAAACTAAAAGTATGCCTCCCCTCTTCTCTTTGGCACCTCTGTGCTCTATCTCTTAAATACACGTCTATTGCGTCACTACTCCTCTCTGGCCACACACACACCCGGGAAGTCTATAATTCCCGCCTAGCATACGTCTGTGCGGCGATCCGCAATGCGCAATCGTTTGCCACAGATGTCAAACTAGGAGGAGGTGGTGTAGTTCGGATCGACCGGACAGGTACTGGCCATCAGCCAAGCTGGGTACGCACCGCCCGTCCTGGATTTGTTCCCTGAACACGCCCGCTGGGTAGAGCCATAAGCGTATATGAGCCTATGAGAGAGATCATGTTATAAAAATGACTAAGTTCGTTAAAGCGCATAGTGCACACGCTTAAATGCTATTTTTGACAGAGCACATATTTTACGACCAAGATAGGATGACGCTTTTAGTGTACCGAGACGGTACAATGTAATCCTTTTTAATCATCTGTTCCCGGCGAATCTGGCATTAATCAAGACCAGAATCGACGGGCTTTCCAAATCTGTAAACCATTTCAAAATCGGTTAAGAAATGGCTGAGTTATCCACGGAAAACCCCTTTTGATTATCTTGAAAATATTACTGTGACGTCATAACCACGTGTACGCAGAACTTCTAGAATGTTCTAGAACATTCGACTGCATTATTATTAGCTACGCGCTGATTGGGTGTTGCTCGACCGATGATTGGTTGGAGCCTGCATCTATGACATCACGAGTAGTATAAAAGGAGACGAGATCCAGAGCTCGAGAGCATCCTCGGCCAGGGGCCGAATAGGATGGACCTGTGTCAGCTATGATCAGCACGACAGGCATTACGCAGATCACTTCGCTTTCTGTCGGTTTCTCTCCCATAGCCAGCAGTAATCCAACCCACCGCACTAAAGCAATTGTGCAACTCCCGTTGCCTGCGGAAGCATTTTTGGAACTTCTTAGATATTGTTCACGAATATATCAAGAACTAATTCAGAACACGAACTTGCGGTGAGGCCTTTCCCGGCATGAAAATGTGATTCTACAGATGTAGAGGCAGCGATGTTCTTTGGTGGATGACTCGTCGGATCTGCCGGCCACGCCTAAAAGTGGTTATTTAACCGTCCCCGCACTGATGTCGTGCAGGTGTATCTAAACTTTTCGACCGCAGCAAGTAACCTTTGCCTGGTACGTCTTCAGAGCTGGTTGACGTACCCCGCACCATTAAGTTTAGTTATGTATCTTCATCCGAATTTAACAACCCCCGCTTATGACCAGGTTGTTGTCAACTTCCATCCGTACCATCGGTGTACAGGAACTTTCGTCACAGCAGTAATATTTATTGTATCTCTTGCTGACTACTCGATAGACATTCTATATTGTGATTACAATCCCGAGTTCGATCCGCTCCCGTCATGAGCTGCTTGCAGGAATCCTGTTTGCAGAAACCAGCCTGCGGGAACTTTCAGCTAACAGGGAATGCATCAACTGACGTCAACCTAAGAGTGACGTATCAATTTCAGTAACACGATAGACCAGGTTTAAGAATGGCTACCGATTATTCAAGTAACTATACTTGACATTTTAATTATTCCGTTAATTATATGTTTGATAATTATATCGTATCTGTATAAACGGTCCCGATGACTAAAAGGTCCGCTAGTTATAATTTCTGTATCTGTTTATAGTTATTCTTATTTTCTGTAAGGTGTTTTTGCTAGCCGCACCGTAGTAGGTTCCTTAACCTGTACTATATATATATATATATATATATTTATATATATATATATATATATATATATATATTATTCTGATCATTTCACACTGTGTTGATTGTTCTGGTTAGTTTATATATGGTCAGTGGCCATCAGTTCATATGTTTTGTGCACGTAGGCAACACTATACAGCAACATTTATATATGCAGCACTTTCTCCCGCCACCAACAATTTTTCACTGAGGTCCCTGTCCGTGCTATAACTCTGTTTAGCCCGGCATGCTACCAACTAAAAACCTCTTCTATTCAGCTCGATAGGATAGGTTCAAATGATTAGAGACAATTTCTTCGCTAGGAAACACGTAGTGTACGCCTCTTTTCCGGTAGTTGCGATAATTTAGCCCCGAACTCCGGCAAGGTTGTGTAAGATTGGCCAAAATACCTAAAGGGTCTCATATTTCTATGTTATTGTTTCTCTTCATGTTCCACTAAGCCTTATGGCGTCTTAATTGTTTGGATGTCCCTATCCACACCATGGGCTGATCTGACCCTGGGAAACTATTGGGGTTTCCGAGTGGTGATGGCCAGGGTGTGGTGTCACACACATTTCCCATGTATCTTCGGATACTCAGTAGTTAGCACCTTTGCCAATGTAAGAAAGCACTGCGAAAACATGTCTTAATTATTATTTTCTTTAATCTGCTGAACAATCCTCCCACACCGCAGTGCATAGCTGGGCAACTTGTGTTTCAACCTAACGACAGGTTAAAAAGTTAGTTCCAAAGGACCTGGTGACGGGTGAGATGCGCATCCCCACCGAATTCCCTAACAATATCTGGGCATGATATTCAGATCTGCCACACCCTCACAGGAAGGACATTTATGGTGGGTATTCGTCTCTCTGACTCCCATCATAACGATAGATCATTTGCCTAAAAATGCTTTTGTGAAAAGTAACCAATGTCCTGTGATGTTTTGTGTGGTTACGGAGCGAGATGTCCGGATTCTTATCCAGTTCGGAGATCTTACTAAGTAACATGTATGCACGCTGTCAGCAGTATTGATGTCTTAGGGCATCTGTTCTCAATGGCCGCCATATTTAAAAGCTAGGTAGACGCCAGCCATTTACGCCCTAAAATAATTCTTGCCTCTAAAAACAAAATATTAGGTTAAGCGTAGAAGGCCTGCATAAATAAAAGCGGCAACTACTAATTCAGTATACTGAGAATTACATAAGACGGTGACGTGGGAATCCTTAGGGAATCGTTCGTCCTGTCTTCACGTAAAACAGCACGCAACCCTATAGTCATGATCTCACTAGGTATGGTCTTTTCTTTACAGCATTTTGGTTAAATATTAGAGTGGGCCCCTTTCGACCACTACTCTTCTCCCGCTTTAAGCAGTGGCGACATTTTCCCGTGACGGAGGCCGTGCGAGGCACTTGCCTCTCGCAAGGATTCAGTGATGACGGTCCACGCGAGGATAATACTCCTCACCCAAACTAGCACTAGGAGTAGTGCCCGCGTGAGGCATATGATTTTCCGTCACTACAAAGATAATTTTCTTTCCTTTCAGCTTAGAGGTATAATAGCTTATATTACGATAATTAGTTAAGTCTCGTGTATGGGAGCCTCCCTTGCGGGGATACCTCTGCGGACCTATGAGTCTGTGTGGTACCTCCGGGAGCCCCATGTTTAAAAGTTCATCAGGCTGTCTCTATGTCTTGTATTTTCGTATGCTCATTATTTTTATCTGCCATACTTGACGGTCTGTTTAGGTAAAACTATTGTATAGACTTATTTTAATTAGGTCACCAAATCAAATCTTGTTAAGTCCATAGATCACGAAATTGCTATGGACAGGCATACTGGTGACACAAACTCTTGGGATGAGACTGTTGTGTTTAATGTTCGCGACGATGGTCGCACGACCCCACCGGAAAGATTGAGTTCCACCGGCCTTAGGAGCCGGTCTTTGTTACCCGTAGGGCAGTATCGTACAGGATCCGTCACCCCAAGACCGGAAGCTAACCAGCGTCATCATTCGTCGTCAACTTGCGGCGCGGCAAGTCAACATCAGACACCGGAACGGCCCGACACTACCCCGCGAGCTACATAGGTTGCTGAACAGCAGGAAAATAAAAAATGATTGCTTTTTTTCATAAATGGGTCAAATTACAGAGAAACAATGTTTACATAAGTTCTGACGACTTTTATTCGCATTTGACTTGATTTTAACAATTTGAACCATGACTCCGTAATCCCAACTTGAAAGTAAGCTGCTGAATATTTTGAAACTAATTTGACAGGGACCTGTTGTTGCTGTTAGCGGTGTAGTTCAGATCGACCGGTCAGGTGCCGGCCGTATCAGCTAAGCTGGGAACGCGCCGCCCGTCCTGGATTCATTCCATGAACACGTCCCCCTGGGTAGAGCTATAAGCGTATATGAGCGTATGAGAGATTTCGTCGTAAAAGTGACTAAGTTCGTTAAAACGCGTAGTGCGCATGCGCGCGCTTACCACTGCATTGACAGAGCGCATATATCACGTCCAAGATAGGACAGCACTTTTAGTGTACCGAGTAAGTACAATGTAATCCTTTATAATTGCTTGTTCTCGCCGAATCTGGTATCAATCAAGACCGGAATTCGACGGGCTTTCCAAATCCGTAAACAAATGGCTAAGTTATCAACTGAAACCCCCTTTGATTATCTTCAAAATATTGCTGTGACGTCATAACCACGTGTACGCAGAATGTCTAGAATGTTCTAGAACATGCGTCTGCGCCATTATTAGCTGCACGCTGATTGGCTATGGCTTGGCCGATGATTGGTTGAGGCCTGCGCCTATGACGTCACGAGTAGTATAAAAGGAGATGGAATCCAGAGTTCGAGAGCATCCTCAGCCAGGGGCCGAACAGGTTGGATCTGTAAAGCAGCTATGATCAGCCGAGACAGTTATTAAACAGATCACCTCGTTCTCGGTCATTATCATTCCCGTAGCATTGAGGCAGCTACCCAAGCCACCCAACCCACCGCATCTTTTTTTAATTTAAAATTTAAATTTATAACATTTTTGGAAACTTTCGACAATATTGTTCACGACTGAATCAAGAACGGACTCGTAACACAATCCTGCGGTGAGGCCTTTCCCAGCTTGAATATGTGATTCTACAGATGTAGAGGCAGCGATGTTCTTTGATAGATAACTCGCCGGATCTGCCGGCCACGCCAAAAAGTGGTTATTCAATCGGCCCCTCACTGATGTCGTGCAGGTTTATTTAAACCTTTTAACCACAGCAAGTAAACCTTGCCCGGTACGTCTTAAGATCTAACTGATGTACCCTGCACCGTTAAGCTTAGTTATGTATCTTCATCCATATTCGACAACCCCCACTGATAAAAGGGTTGTTCTTAAACTCTCATTTGTACCATCGGTGTATGAGAACTTTCTTCCTAGCCGTAATGTTATTATAGAACTTACTTACTGTTCGTTAGACATTCTTATATTGTGATTACCGTCCTGAGTTTGCGCCGCTCCCGTTCTGGACTGCATGCGGGAATCCTGTTTGCAGGAACTGACATGCGGGAACTTTCCAGCTTCCAGAAAACACGTCGACTCACGTCACACCAAGGGTGACGTATCAATTTCAGTAACACGATAGCCCATCCTTAAGAATGGCTCTAAGACCGCTAGTTATAATTTCTTTATCTGTTTATAGTTATTCTTATTTTACTGTAAGGTGTTTTTTACTAACCGCACCCTAGTAGGTCCAACCAACCTGTACTATAGTTATTATTCTGATCATTTTACAATGTATTACTTGTACTGGTTAGTTTTATATATGGCAAGCAGCCATCCGTTCATATGTTCAAAAAGCCTGTAGGACTGCAGTGCATGTAGGGAACACTATACAGCAGCATTTATATATGCATCACTTTCTCCCGCCACCAACAATTTTTCACTAAACTCTGTTTAGCCTGGCATGCTACCGACCAAAATCCTGTCTATTTAGCTCAATAGGATAGGTTTAATATGATTAGAGACAATTTCTTCATCAAGAGACACTTAGTGTACGCCTCTTTTCTGGTAGTTGCGATAATTTAGCCCCAAACTCCGGCAAGGTTGTGTAAAATTGGCCAACATACCTGTTGGGTCTCATATTTTTAAGCTATTGTCTCTCTTCATATTCCACCAAGCCTTATGGATTCTTAATTGTTTGGATGTCCCTATCCGCACCATGGACTGATCGGACCCTGTGGAACAATTGGGGTTTCCGAGCGGTGATGGCCAGGGTGTGGTGTCACACACACCTCCCGTGTGTCTTCTGATACCTAGTAGTTAGTTATCCTTGCCAATGTAGGAAGCACTGCGAAAACATATTATGATTATTAATTTCTTTCTCATCTTCTAGGAAGTCTCCCCCGCACCGCAGTGCATAAGTGGGCAACTTGCGTTTAAACCTAACATCAGGTTAAAAGGTTAGCTCCATAGGACCTGGTGACGGGCGAGATACGCACCCTCACCGAATTCTGTAAGAATGTCTGGGCAAGATGTTAGGATCTGCCACGCCCTCATGGGAAGGACATTCACGGTGGGTATTCGTCTCTCCTACCCCCACCATAACGATAAATAATTTGCCTAAACTTGCTTTTGTGAAAAGTAGCCATTGTCCTGTGACGTTTCATGTGGTTATGGAGCAAGATATCCGGATTCTCACCAAGCTCGGAAGTCTTGCAAGATAACATGTATGCCAGCTATCTTGAGTGTTGGTGTCTTAGGACATCCTCTCTCAGTGACAGATGTATCTAAAACGCTTCGTGGCCTAAACTAGTTCTTGACTTTAAAAACTAAATGTTAGGTTAGGCATAGAAGAAGGCCTGCATAAATAAAAGCGTTACCTGCTAATGCAGCATGTTTAAACCTACATAAGACGGTGACGTGGGAATCGCTCGTCCCATCTTCACGTAAAACAGCACGCAACATTAGTCATAATTTCACTAGGTATGGTCTTTCCTTTATAGCATTTTGGTTGAATATTATAGTGGGCCCTTTCTGGCCAATACTCTTCTCCCGCTTTAAGCAGTGGCAGCATTTTCCTGTGACGGAGGCCCACGCGAGGCTCACAAGGATTCAGTGATGACGGCCACGCGAGGCTACTACTTCTCACACAAAAACAGCATCAGAAGTAATGCCCGCATGAGGCATAGCTTTTCGCCACTATAAAAGATAACTTTCTTTCCTTTCAGCTTAGAGGTATAATAACTTATATTAAGTTAATTAGTGATCTCGTATGCGGGAGTCTCCTTTGCGGGGGACACCTCTGTGGACCTACGAGTCTCTGTCGTACCTCCCGGAGCCCCATGTTTAAAAGTTCATCTGGCTGTCTCTATGTCTTGTATTTTCGTATGCTCATTTTTATCTAGCAAACTTGACAGTCTGTTTTAGGTAAATCAGTTGTATAGACTTATTTAAGTTAGGTCACCAATCAAATACTGTAAGTCCATAGATCACGAAATTGCTATGGACAGGCATACCGGTGACACAAACTCATGGGCTGATACTGTTATGTTTAATGTCCATGGCGATGGTCGCACAGCGATGGTCGCACGGCCCCACCGGAATGATTGAGATCCACCAGCCTTAGGAGCCGGTCTTTGTTACCCATAGGGCAGTGTCGCATGGGATCCGTAACCCCAAGACCGGGAGCTAGCCAGCAGCATCACTCGTCATGTACATGCGACGTGGCGAGCCGACACCAGATACTGGAACGGTCCGACGCTACCCAGCGGCAACATCTCCCAGTCAAATTAGTTTCTAAATTGTCAACAGAATGTTTATTAAATTTGAAATGCACCGAAGACATACAATTTAGATGCTTACTGTCAGGCATTTGCCACTTTATGATGGCTCTGTAATTTTATTGTGATGTGAGTTAACAAGTGACATCTTTGATTATGACATCAGACACTTAACCCGTAGCACACTGATGTCAACATTCTATCTTTCACTGCATCAATAGCAAAAAAAACGGTGTTTATTTTTCAAGAATTTTGGTGGACGATGTTGCTGTCTACGACAGCACCATCTTCCACCAAATTTGTTGAAAAATAAACACCAGTTCTTTTACTTTAATTTGAAAATTTAAAGTTTTGACATCAGAGTGGTAAGGGTTATGTGATAGATGGGATCCCTCAATCGAGGAGTCCAGTTTCAGCTATTCCCTGCCCATCTCAGGCTAAGCTTCACCCACGCTTTTACCCGTGTTGGGACCGATCGATCCCTGCACTTTATGAATCTCATATTCAAGGCATCTGTACAGGCAAGATGTTGAATATTTGGAAACTAATTTGATTGGGTGTTGTTGCCGCCTATGGCAAAGTAAAGACATACAATAAGTTTGACGGACTATTAGGCGTTTATGACGGATTAAATGGCTTCATTCATGACGTACTTTATTTTGACGCCAGCCTACACGTGACGTCGTTGATTATGATGTAATATGATTGATCGATAAACTGGATCTCTCAATTACCATGCTTTGTGTTTCAGTGGAAAAGTTGAACTGCGACTGTCCTGGTCCATGCGAAACTTCGGAATATCGCTTGTCAATTTCAAGTACTGATATTGCTAGCGGGTCACTTGTGAAGTATATGCAGAGAGAATTTGCAGAAATCCCTTATTACAGTTCGCTAAATGTGACTCACATGCGGTAAGATGTGTTCTTCTTTATTATTATGGAGTAGAAATAGAATTAGGTTACTTCCCCTTGACAAGAAAATATGAAACAATAAAACTTGTTAGTCATGAAAGAACGGCAACTACAGGGTCGAACTTAAGGCAGTGTAATAAGTGCATTTGCACTGGCCCTCCAAATGTCCAGGGCCCCCAAAGCGTGACGCAAAGAAAAGTTGGTCTTAATTTTTGGAACCCTTACGTAACTTCAAGCTATATGCATAGAATGCCACACCTATAAAGACAGACAGGGACAGAGCTACGGTCTCCCCAATCATTTCTTTTTTTTTAAATTCTCATGACTGACTAATAAAATCTCAAAATAGGATACTCTACTGGCTAAGAGAGCTAAATGAAAGATAAGCTCATGTAATCATACATGAATGCTGGTGAATGTTTTCAAAATAATTTGACTGGACGCTGTTGTTGTCCTAGGCAAGAAATGAATTATATGGAATCTATGTAGTATAATCTATCAGTACAATACAACATATGAGGCAAGATTGGTATCCCATTAACATTTGGTTAATAAACCCCCAAATATGTCAATTTACCTTCCCAGAGTAGCCATCGATGACTTGACGTCATATGACGTCATAATCAGCTAAGCGGCGTGTATGATGACGTCATAATCATTACGTCATAAATGATTCTATTAGGCCCATCTTGAACTCTTAATAGACTAATAGTCCGACATGTAAGAATTGTATGTCTCTACTATTTAATAAACATGCTGTTGGATAGTTTGAAACTAATTTGACTGGGCGCTCATCACCCAGGGGCCCCCAACAGCATTACGGAACGGGACTCTAACTTTCTTGTGATCCTAGCGGCAGCTCCGATGGAACTGGGTACGAATTTCAGAAACTTTACGCAGTAGACCCTCAGTCATAAGTTCGCCCCTGTGCAATTTTTTATGTCAAATAAATTGGCACAAATAATAAATATTATGACTTAAAGTGTGTATACAACTTTCATTGCAAGAAGGCCAACTGAGTTTCGTATGATATTGGGAATATGTATCAATATATAGGACCATACGACTATTTTCTTATTCTGTTTTCAGTGAAAACTACATCAGGCTATATGTGTACTATAAATCATTTGTGGTAGAGACTATGCGGCAAGTGGAAGATTACTCTGTAGGCGATATCTTTGGTAATGTAAAATAGTTTTTAAAATGTGGTGGCATCTAGACTTAGATTGTGTTTCATCAGAGTGATATCCCAGATAACGCAACTTACAGGGCCGATGTTAGGCCGATACCGTGCCAATACTTTCAGTATCGGCCCGGTGAGCGACGTTATCAGGGATATTAAGATAACAATCGAGGGAACAGAGTAGTTCCACCGATTGTTATCTTAATATCACTGATGACGTCATAATCAAACATGTCACTTGTTAGCTGATAGCATAATCGTATGCCCATCACGAAAGTGGCAATGGTCTGTCATGAAAGTGTATGAAGTGCATGTCTGGTGAATTTACAAATTAATAAGCATTCTGTTGAAATTTTCTAAACTAATTTCACGGGAAGCTGTTGCTGCCGGCATCTACGATAACATCATCTTCCACCAACTTTGTTGAAAAATAAACACCAATTCATCTTTTACTTTAATTTGAAAATTAAAAAAATTGAGCATCAGAGTGGTAAGGGCTAAACTAAAATAGCTACTTTGAGCACGTGATTCTGGAGATTCATGGCGCGAAGTGGTGAAATCAATTCAAGTGTGTGCGTGCGTGCGTGCGTGCGTGTGTGTGCATGAGTGAGTGAGTGAGTGAGTGAGTGAGTGCGTAGGTGGGTGGGTGAGTAAGTGCGTGCGTGTGTGCGTGCATGTGCATCAAAGTGGGCGGAGCTTGGCTAGAAATGTGCGAGCATGGCTAGAAATGGATCCCTCTATTGGTGTTTAGCGTGATAACGCAGCTTACTGGGCCGATACCGTGCCGATACTTTCGGCATCAGCCCAGTTAGCTGTGTTATCTGTTTATAACGTCTAAAAGAAATCTAATGCTTTATGCTATTTAAGATGTCTGCTGAAAATCTACATTTTACCTGCTACTCCCACCTAGTATAAGTCGATATGTTTGTCTGTTAGTCTGCCTGTCTGCCAGTCAGTAAAATGTGGGACAGTGTTCACAAAGCCGCATACGTCACGGCTATAATGTATACATACTTGTTAAAACTAACATTTATATACTGTTGTCACAATTTTCATGTGACATCTGCTGACACAGAATCGTTAATATCCAGAAAATTATTATTATTATTATTATTATTATTATTATTATTATTATTATTATTATTAAAAATAGCCTCGGTTGGTGGTCATCTTGGTCTGTTCCTTGGTGCCAGTCTGGCAACAGTTGCGGAGTTGCTTGAAGCGGCCATCGTGTTGTTAATATCTCACTGTCAAAAGTGTATGCACGGAAACCATGGCCAGGGTGCGGGGAAAAATTAAATATTAAAGTTACAATTACTATACGAGTTAATAATAATAATAATAATAATAATAATAATAATAATAATAATAATAATAACAACTTATATCACGGTAATGACAAATTTCATATATATATATATATATATATATATATATATATATATATATATATATATATATATATATATACGAGACGTCAACATAACGTCACCAATTATTATGGCATCACTCATGATATGACTGAAAGAAATTAATAATAATAATAATAATAATAATAATAATAATAATAATAATAATAATAATAATAACAACTTATATCACGGTAATGACAAATTTCATATATATATATATATATATATATATATATATATATATATATATATATATATATATATATATATATATATATATATATATATATATATATATATATATATATATACGAGACGTCAACATAACGTCACCAATTATTATGGCATCACTCATGATATGACTGAAAGAAATTAATAATAATAATAATAATAATAATAATAATAATAATAATAATAATAATAATTTAATCTTTACATTTGACTTCAGTTATTTGAGTGTTCATTCCAATACATGATAACGTGTGCACATTGACTTAATAAATCAAGTGTTCTAAAAGAAATCTTACTAATATTAAGAACTATTGGGATGATTTGTTGTTCTTGATTCTTGTTAATATTTATGTGACGGAGTGATTTCACCGCTGGTGAAGTCACTGCATCACAGTGGTTGTCGCTGTTTTCACTATTTCTATTTTTACATATTCGGTTGCGGTATGGTAACTTTAAAGGGGGACACAAGAAGGGTGACCATCGTTTGTGTAAAACACGCAGTTCTATCGTACAGCCCATATTTAAGCTATTGTGTAAAACTTTCCTGCAACATTTACATATAAATCCGAGTAAAATGGTGCTAAAACACGCTATGTTACTATAATTTTCTGCGAGTTAATTAAACCTATGACGTCATAGGTTGAATCACATCCGACAAGAACCATGATAACGCCACTCTGAAGACAGGAATGCATGTTTTTGGATGGTAATATCTCTATCGGTGATAGTGCTATTGACGTCATTTATATATGTACAGATTGAAGAGATTAAGACGTTTATCACACTATCACAAATTTATGGAATATATTTGCTATTTGTATACATTCGTTGCTGAACCTTAAGATGGCCATTTTCTACATAAGTACCTAAGGATGTATTGGGATGTATGTAAGAACTATTTAAACTCTCATATTAATAGATGAAACTTTAATAACATTATCTGCCGTAGCGCTAGTAAGAGTGTTGATTCAAAAGTGAAAATTGTACTGATATACCTATACCATTGCGTCATTCATTTATCTCAAGATCAAAACTTGATGTCGAAATCGGCACCATCAGAGAAAGCAGACAAAGAACTGGTAGTATATATTCTTCAACATTTCCGCAAATATAGTTTATACATTCCTTACACCGCTGAACCCTTTATAAAACGCAATTCGCAATTTTATTGCGATAGCGTTGGATGACAGCGAGAAAAACGTTCAACTTATGACGTCATACGCCTCATCCGGGAATAGAAATTTAACTAATGTATCATATATTTAAATAACGAAGATATATATTTCTAATTTGAGCACAGAGCTTACAATTATATTTTTGAAAACTTTGCTGTCTGTAGATTCATTTTGTACAAAGCAGTATAGAGGGTCTGGTGTTTCCCTTTAAGTCTGGTAACGTACGTGTATGGATGTCATGCATGGGTTAGTGCAATAGTCATCTGCACTGGCGGCATTGGAATATTTCATTGATTCACGGGAAAATTCTGGCAAATTGTTCGGTAAGGGTCGGCAAAGCTGTGTTCGAGATAGGTATTGGTAGATAACGTCAAAACAAGGGCGTAATGTTCGTGTGATTGGTTAAAGATGTTTTGAGGACTAGATATCCGATCGCTCTGATTAACTTGACAATCATAATACAGATTCTCCTTTATTAGAAGAACAAAATGAATCAAGCACGGGAAGAGACTGCCCTACAACTATTGGCAGCAGGGACGACACCAGCGTAGGCAGAACGCTATGCAAGAAGCCTTGTATAGCAGGACCAAACCACGCCGGCGGTGCCATTTCTGCCACCTCCGGTTGCAAACGTGGAACGCCGAAGGGCCGAAACGGACGCTCCACGATTTGCTTTCGGACCGCCTGACCCCGTGTCAGACCCTGCCAAGTCCTTCTGGGCAAGGAATTTGACCATCATGTCGGACGACCACACTGCACAGACGTTTCCCTACTGTCAATATTACATTTGGTACAACGGAAACAGACATGGTCCTTGAACAGAACCCTCACGAATTTATGGCACTCGTCACATGATGGCGGGGCTGGCTTGGCCTATAAATAAGCACAAACCTACCATAAGCAAGCGGAACGAAACAGGAATGGAAGGCAGACAATTAATTTTCAAATAGTTTGATCATAAATTAAATGTTAACCCTCCCGCACCGCACCCGCAACGTTACAGCAAAGATCGCATTGACTATGACGACAAGAATGAAGCGGGAAATAATACACCCATAAACTGATCCTCAAGGATGTATAACGGAATCAGGAATCATATCGCATAGCATTCGGGGTATATTTACTAATCAATATAAATTATACTCCTAACGAAGGCCAAAACGATATGTGAAGAAACAACAAAATGTAAACAAACTGCTGTAGCACACGGTAAAACCGCAGACCACACATCTAAATCAAGAATTTCGAAACCACCGATCATTGCAAACAGATCGTGATCACACGCAAGACTTGAAAATTCCAAAGTGTTTCTGGCACCAATAAAGTACGCAGCACCCAGAATCAGATGCACGAATTAATGAAACATTTTCTTCACATAAAAATCCGAGACAACACGGGTGTTATGTCACCCGCTTGGATCTTACGGAGAAAAACGTCAGCCGATTTTCGTGTTAAAACACCGTAAAGCCAACACCTTATTTCATATCTGCCGATCGCCTGTTGGGGTTAAAGGAAGGCGATCAATCTGGCATATTTCGTTGTTAACACAAGTCCCAGATTCGGGGTCAGAAATTGGAACATGCGACACAGACGAAATTTTGAAGACCTAAGTCTTTTAACTATGGAATAACATGGAATTATACAACCTGGTTATCATCGGCTCCATCCATGGTAACCCAATAAAATCCTTAGAGAGCGCACAAAGCTATCACAATTACACAGAAAAAGACTTAGAAACTTAAGACTCCAACTGCAGAAAAAAGCATGTAGCTCTTGTTGCTATACAAACAAGATTGAGCTTCATGGCAAACGGGTACTCGGCAGTTAGGAGCCGAGTACCCGGTTCCAGGCGTCGGTAAAGCTTACTAAGTCTATAGTCCTAGGGCCAGCTATCCAGGATAGCTTGTGTCAGAAGTAATAGAATGGTGAGTATTGATCGAAAGAGAAAGGCTCATTGCCCCATTGATCTATGTTACAGTTGACCACTCGCGATTGCTGTGCATTAACTGTCTATGTGATTTGAGTAATGGACCTTTCCAGTTTATCCATCCATCGTATAACGCCATAATCAACTACGTGAAGTGTAGGATGATGTCATAATCAACAACATCATGAATGACGTAGATAAGTACTTCACGAACGCATAATTGAAGACGGACTAAGCATTGTTGTACGAATTGTATGTCTACTATTAATAAACATTCTGTTGAATAGTTCGAAATTAATTTGACTGGGCGCCGTTGCTGCCATAAGCATGCTGTTCACCCAATCAAATTAGTTTCAAAATATTCAACAGCTTACCTGCATAGTTTTCTGGAAATTGGTAGTTGATAAGAACGAGGTTCGGGGATCGATGACAAAACGGGCGAAGCGTGGGTGGAGCTTAACTAGGGGTGGGTGGGGCATAGCCAAAACTGGAAAGATCTATAAAGTGCAAAGTCGCTATAGGCCAAGTGGCGACTTGGACAGCTTTCTCAGAAATGTCAAAAGTTTGACAAACCGACAGACTGACTTATAGTTGCGAGTTACAGTTGAGCGTATCACTTTGACCGTTTCTACGCGGCTGTATAATTAAGGGAGTTAACTCTCTGAAGGTTAGAAAAAGCAGTACTGAATTATCTCCCGTTTTTCGTAGTCCGCTTGTGATGAAGGACTACATATTCTATTAGTTTGGAACTAATTTGACAGTTAGTTGTTGATTTTTGTCGGCGTTTTACATGAGGGAAACGACGAATCTGAGTAGTTAATTATGCTTCTTAAATCTGACAGACTACTAGATAGGGGTAAACAGGTTTTCCTATATGGCGCGAGGTTGATGGAGGGGTGCTGCCTCCCAAAGGGCTTGTGTCTAGGCCCCACCCCTAGAAAAATTAGAAAATTAAATCCTCTAAAAAGCCATTTCCTGCACTCTTGAGTGATAAACAACATCAGTATTTTGATTTCTAACTAAAATAACTATATGAAATATCTCGTTGCTTTTTCTGGGGGTTGCTTGGGAAGGGCGAGGGCAAATAAACATTATGGTGCTCGTGTCCCTTTAAATGGAGAAACATTTCCATGAGATATGAGATGCCGGTTAATTTCTGTGCAATTTACCCAGCATGCAATGATGTCATGACTCCATATTCGTTTTAATTAATTTGACGCCATTTGTGTTAATTTATTGTCTGTACAGACCTGGATTTCTCAAACAAAATATTCCCCTTCTGCACGTGCAACTGATCATTTGTCAGCCAGCTCTTGACGTGCATCATGTAGGATGTATTCATTCATCACCGTACGCTCGACATCGCATATTTCAATACTGTTCAGCTCAAGTGACCCAGAAAAAGCTGTTGCATAGTTTGCCAATGGACCGCTTCCAGTTTTAGCTATGCACCGCCCATCTCTATCCAAGCTCCACCCACACCTCGCTCGTGTTGGGATCGATCGATCCCTGAACTCCCTGACTATCAATTTCCAGAAAACTATACAGGTAAGCTGTTGATTATTTTGAAATTAATTTGACTGAGTGCTGTTGCTGACTATGACAGCGACAACGCCCAGTCAAATTAATTTCAAAACATTCAACAGCATCTTTATTAAATAGTAAAGACATACAATTCGTACAACAACGCTTAGTTCGCCACCAATTATGCGTTGTGACGTATTATCTACATTCATGACGTTATTGATTATGACGTTATCCTACGTCACGTAGTTAATTATGACGTCATATATGATAAATGAACTGGAAAGGTTCATTATAATATGCGTGGAAGTTTTTGCTATCAATGACAGTAACAGTATTTAGTCAAATTATTGTCAAAATAATTAGTAGGTAATACAAGGAGCACTTGATACAGATTTGATACAAATTTGAAATAAGATTGTTTCTGTATCTGCAAAGAAAAATCTGAAAAAGGAAACGCATGTCTTGATCAAATTTGAAAGAAAGTCATCCGTGGGTGTCCTTGACGAGGATGTCAATGAAGATGATGATAAAGTTATCATAAGATATGAAAGGACAACTGATTATGTATGGCAAATCTGCCTATATCGCTCCAGATTAATATGAGAAAGATCTTTGCAGATGTCGTCGTCCCTGAAGTCATCTAAATCTTCAACACTGGTATCATTCAAGAATGGCGCTTCTTCGTCGCTCTCGCCATCACAGTCATCGGAGACTGGCTCTCGAGATTGATCATCTATGGAGGAATCCAGTTTTAGTCATGGCCCCGCCCATCTCTAGCTAAGCGCCACCCACGTTTTTCCCGTGCTGGGATCAATCGATCGCTGCACTCTCTGGATCTCAATTTCCAGAAAACTATACAGATTAGCTGTTAAATATTTTGAAACTAATTTGACTGGGTGCTGTTGCTGCATATGGCATCAACAGCGCCCAGTTTCAAAATATTCGACAGAATGTTTATGAAATAGTAGACATACAACTCGTACTACGTATCCGACTATTAAGCGTTTAAGACGGACTAAATCGAGTCATTAATGCTGTAATTGATTATGACATCACCATACACGCCACGTAACGTAGTTGATTATGTCATATGAGATGGATAACCTGGAAAGGCCCATTAGGAGAGTTCCCCCCCCCACCCCCCGCTTGCAAAATTTAACTTCTGGTGTGGTTTTGGCTCTTTGTGGCCTTTTGTTCTTGATATGAAGAGGTACTCCTCTAGCTGATAGAAGTGTCTGTGAGAATTGGTCTTTTTCCTCTCACGTTCAGCAATGGTGGATTTCTTTGCAGATGCTTTCAGAAACGGCCTCTGGTCTTCTGGACTAGTGCGCGCGTGAGACCCAATGACCGGAATTCAATAAGGAGGTTTAAACCCGATTTGGCCTAAACTTAAACCGGCTAACAAATCACAAAGTAATTGCAATATTAGTTTTATAGATAGAGCGATAGCCCTCACATTTGAATTACAACATTTTAGACACAGGGGATTACCCAAAATTCTAAATTACACAGCCTGCTATATAAATTTATATATTTTCGCGTGCCATAGCCGGGAAAGTTGGGAAATGACAAATTCAAGGGGATTTCAAGACCATTTTCAATTCTGGCTAAATTAATGCAATATATTTTTTTCAAGAATATTCAAGGAATTCCAAGGTTGTGGGAACCATGTGTTTGAGGTGTACAATCTGCTCTGACGGCGGCATACAGTGGCAAAAAGTCATCGCTTCCAAATACATCTCTATCAAAGGGGAATATTCCTGATGCCTTGAATTCAGAGATTCGATTCCGAGCATTAAAGGCACGTGGATACGCAATGCCTAGATTTGTTCATTTTCTGCGATATCGTAGATAATCATTTGCTTCCGTGGCTTGTTTTTTTTCTGACATCCATCACACGTACGGAGTTGCAATGTTGCTTCATTGGGTCATATACACAGATAGATCAAGAGGTTGCACACGTAGCTTGTGGCTACAATGAGGGTGGGAATGTCAGAAAATGGGTGCCATTAATATTTTAAGCCATATTAAGTGTACAAAAGGTTATAAGACTGAATTTCTGTAGACTACGGTACATTTTATATGGGGTTTAACTCTGGATATGCTGACTATTTTGAAAACAATTTCACTTAAAGTTCTTGGTGGCTAAGCCACCAATAACTTTCAGTGAAATTATTTTCAAAATAGTCAGCATGTCCAGAGTTATACCACCATTCAAAGTATTCTCTGGTGGCTTGCAACCCTTGAAAAGATAAGAATTGGTGGAATGGCATTACCAAAGTTCCTCTAAGGGTTACTTTGTCAAAACTAAATTTCCTGGGTTTTCCCTGATCAATTTTCGAAATTTCATGAAAAATGTTTTCACTTTAACGAGATTGCTGGGAAGTTACAGTAAGTCAACTACGATACTGACAACATATATAATTGAGTGGTGGTAGCCTCTGTTTACAATAATTTAAATTTATTTCCATTTTCAGTAAATGGACACAACTTGGACACATGATACAAGACTCACCCACGGCAAACTAGCGAAATGTGAAAACCTTCCCTTAGGGGTCACTGTCAAATTCCCTGACTTTTCCCTGATTTTTTGGTATTTTTCCTAATTCCCTGAATGGCAACTCATTTTCAAGGTTTTCCCTGATTTCCAGAGTGGCTGGGAACCCTGTCCTCTTTCAGCCGATGTTTCTTACCCAACTTGACGCTGTCCATTCATTGCAAGAATTGTGGGTGGTTTGTAGACTGATATGTCAGTCATGTTTCGTCAACATTACATATACTTTCTTGTAGAAATGTCTGCCTATCCATGAGACTGTCTATAGCTAAATAGAGGAATCCAGATTTAGCTATGCCCCACCCATCTGTAGCTAAGCTCCACCCTTTATCTGTGTTGGGATCAATCGATCATTGCACTCTCTGAGTCTCAATCTCCAGAAAACTACACCTGAGCTGTTGAATATCATACGGCAGCAACAGCGTCCAGTCAAATTAATTTCAAAATATTCAACGGAATGTTTATTAAATAGTAAGTGCATACATTTCGTACAACTTGACGGACTGTTAAGCGTTTATGACGGACAATATCGCGTCATTCGCGTAATTGAGTATGACGTCAGCCTACATGTGACGTAGTTGAGTATGATGTAATATGATTGACAGAGAATCTGGATTCCTCCATTATCGAAACATTATCATTATCAAAACAACCTCCTATGCGCATACCTTTTATTAAAAGTAGTGCCTGCACGATGAACATTAAAACATGCCGATTTATGAAATATAAGTAATCATTGGAGAGATCATTAAAGAATTATTTCTTCATTGTTCTTTTCAGTTCAGTGTTCATTGAGGTCCATTGGGACATGGCCCCTTCCAAAAATCCACCCCCCCCCCCCCCACACTCCACCACCTCCACCCCCACACACTACCAACACCCCACCCTCAATGGAGCCCAAAGAACTTGTTTGCGAATATGAGGAAATAAAAGATTGCCTTAGAAATGTTAAATCAATTTATAGCAGTTTATAATAGATATATCAGTGATATAATAAGAATAACTGCTTGTGTCCAGTCGTTGTACTCACCCAATACAAACATTCATCCATCTAGAATGATTCTTTTAAAATATAGTGACGGGGAATTTCCCTACACTACAAATGATGTGTCACCGGGTTCGCTTTGCTTATTGTTCTGGAGAACGTATGTCGTCCCAATGCCCCCCCCCCCCACAAGTCTCTACACCCACCGCCCACCCCAACATAAGCGGAATAGCCACGGGCTGGGCGGCTGCTCTGATTGGTCGACAGTTATGACTCATCTCATTTGCACATTAGGCCACGCCAACGTCCCCGTATAACGTGCCCGTGGCATGGTCTAATTTGATAGATTTTAAAGGGCCACGCCCTGATCATATATAGGCATGTGGGCTGCCATACTATGCAAATGAGAAGACGTTATAACTCTCTCGACCAATCAAAGCAGCCACCCATCCCTTCGCTGCATTTTGGCGATGTAGAGCTTTGATCTGCGCTGATGATTGAAAGGTGTAATGAACCGTTAAGGTGTTGGGGCAATCTAAAATAGAGGCGTGGCTTCTCCGAGACTACACCTCTAATGTATTGACCGGCCATCTTATTACGTCATCACAACGACTACACTGTTACACAGACTCCATATTCGGAGACCAGACAGATCGGGGCCCGGTCTATCTCTGTAGCGGACAATAAAAGTCGTGTTGATTTTGGTACCATCTTTACCTCTGTATCACTAGCTTGATACAGATATTAAAATCGACTCGATCGATCCAGTGGTTCGTGTGATATCAACATCCGCAACGTCAGCAAATTCTTGACCTCATTTGCTACAGATGTGCGACAGATTTGAATTTTACGACGAATTCAGAGGGACCATTTTCTGTTAACTACTTGTCATACATACTACTATAGGCTTTATATCATCTCGTTTTACGTGAATTAATATTGTCTGGTATGAAGAGAGTAGCGCTCATGTCCTTTTAAGTTTCAATTCTGTCTACCGCCATATTTTCGTGTAAATCACTACGCCAATGGTTACACAATACATACGAGATACTCTTCTCGATCTCGTATCGAAGGAGATCTCGCGAGATACGAATGGGTGTTGGGGGTGTGGGCTTACCCTGTAGGTGGGGATTAGAATACACCTTCCGTATCCTCTGCGTGTCGTAAGAGGCGACTAAAGGAAGTAAGGGTGAAGTAACACTGACAGAACCCTCGAGTGCTGATGACGGAGGTTCCATGCCGCACGGCGCACTCTAATAAACCATGGATCCACGCACTTATCGCTTATGATCATGTCAATAGTCACTTACAGGACTGGCGGTATGATCAGCGAACGAAAAGAAGAAGGGTGTGTGGGCTGATTTGGATATTAGTGGCGTCATAACTCAACCAATCAGCGCAGCCGCCTCTACAGTCGCCATTGCGAGGCAAAAGATCATGTGACCCTCTCACTGCCTATCAGCACCGCCGCCTCTACAGTCTCCAATGTTTAACCCGTAAAAGGTAATGAGCCGTGAAACTGTTAGGCGACCTGGGGGGTAATCAGGCTGTCAAGGCTAAATTGACGCTTACAGGCACTTGGTCGAATCCGCTCACATCCAGCGAAAGATTGAGAAGATTGAGTCCAACAGTTTCACGTCTCATTACCTCTACAGGTTAAACATTGGCGATTGTAGAGCCCTAACATAATCAAAGACCCAGTAAAATGTCAAAATTTCCAAAATCTATTTCTTTTTTTATGTGGACTAGTCCTAAGCATCATATAGAACACATATGTTAAGTTCTATACAAATCTGATAATTCGTTGTTGATGGAAATTGCATTTGAAAAAACAGTAACCACATAATACATATAGCATGGATGCAGATCAGCCCTAAAATAATCAGTCTAAATGCCAAAATTTGACAATCTAATTCCTTTTGGTGTGGTCTATTCCTAAACATCATATAGAACACATCTGTAAGGTTTCATTCAAATTGGATAACCCCTTGTTGATGTAAATGTTGTTTGAAACACCTTAAACAGAGCATAATACATAAACCCTAAAATAATCAAATGTTAGTCTGTAAAAATATGGAAAATTTTTGAAAATCAATTTCTTTTTTATGTGACCTAGTCCTAATCATCGTATAGAACAAATCTGTGAAGGTTTATTCAATGGATAACCCTTTCTTACCTAAATTGTCATTTGAACAAAGCTTAACCACAGCATAATGCACAGGCCTTTGAATTTTCGTCCATCCATCCCTCTACCACATATCCCTCCTACTTTATATAATATACACAAGGTATGAAACCTTCATTCGTGGGCACCATTGTCAGAAAGCTGATTGGTTGGTTTGTAGTGGTTTGTAGTCAGAAACGTGATGTCAGCGGATTTTGACAACAAACCAACCAATCAGCTTCCTGATAATGGTGCCCACAGATTGCAGGAAATGTCAATTTCCCTTTCTCCGAGATCTAACAATACTCACCATTCTGTTACTTCTGATATACAGCTGGCCTTGACAGCGGCTCTAGGATTATAGACTTAGAAAGCTTTACCGACTCCTGGGAACCGGGTACTCGGCTCCCAACTGCCGAGTACCCGTTTACCATAGAGCTCATATTGTTTGCATAGACACCAAACAAGAGAAAACTATGGCTTGCCTCCGTGGGGCTGGGAGGCTGGGTCCGTAACAGAATGGTGAGTATTGTTAGATCTCGGAGAAAGGGAAATTGACATTTCCTGCATTCTCCTTCGATCAATACTCACCATTCTGTTACTTACTTACTTCTGATATACACCAGATTTGATCAGTAACCTGGTGGGAAGGGGCAAGCCATACATGCTAATTTTGCCCCTTGGAGAAAGATTTTAGACTTCAAACTTGACTAACGGAGACCTAAAAGGACCGTCAAGTTCACGGAACCGAATCACATTCGCGTCACAGTCCCCCCCCCTTTTTTCTCCTAAGAAAAGGGAGAGAACTAACGAACATGTATCTCACCTGAAAACACCAATATGCCAAGAGGGTTAACTACTCCCTGCATATTGCTTGTATTAGCCTGGGAATGAGCATGAATATATAAGATGAATGAACATGATACATATACATAATACAAAAAACTCTCACTTATTGAATTACCTTATGATAACAGGACTTCAGACGTACCGCCTCCAAGCATTCACCGGTTCGGCCATCAGTGACACAATCTGGTTGACATCCTCTCGCTTGACCATGCCTGCTTTAGGTCCTTTTCTTACCAAAGTGAAAAAAGGGGAAACAGCAGTGTGGTCACTAACTATCGTTTCAAAACAGCTAAAGCGAGTGGATTGGCTGAGTTTGACACATCCCTCAGATAGTAATCCGTAAATGAGGACTCACAGTGCCATTGTGCAACGGCCATGATGTCCTCTAACGGAACACCATTGTAAAGGGCGGTCGAGGCGGCTATTCCTCTAACATCGTGTGCCCTTACGCCCTGCACCTGGTGCCCAGTCGCCATCTCGTGAGTAGTCTGAATGCATTCGACCACCCAACGAGAGATAGTATCCATGGATGCGGCGCCATAAGGCTTTTTATGGCAGATCCACAGATGTCTATCGTTCGACCGTAACGAGTCCGTCCGTTTCTTGTACTTAGTCAAAGCACGGACCGGGCACCAGACACTGGCATCACGATCAAACCTAGTTAACTTCGGTATAATGATCGGTTTGCCGGGATATCTCAAAGATTGGTTCTTTGACATAAACTCTGCTCTTGGCAGAAGCCGCAGACCTTCTCCAGAAACAATAAATCGGTTCCTCTCTGCCGAAAGCGCATGGATCTCACTGCGCCTTCTAGCTGAGGAAGCTGCCAATAGAAAGACCGCCTTTAGAGTCAAATGCTTTAGACTAGCCGAACGCAACGGTTCGAAAGGGTGCTTGGCCAGTACATTAAGCACTAAAGATAGACTCCAGGCTGGAATGACTACCGGTTGTCTCGGGCAGAGATTGCTCATTCCCTTCAACATCACATTTAACTGGGCCACCTCTGGACTATCCCTGTTGGCTAGACAAGGGATAACTGATGCCAAAGCTGACTTATATCCAGCAACTGTGACGGGAGCTAGTCCTGCAAAGAACAGCTCACAGAGAAAGTCTGCTATTTGCTGAATAGTGGATTGAAAGGTATCAATACCCTTTTCTTCACACCAGTCTGCAAATCTGTTAACCTTGTTGTTATATGACTTGAAGGTTGACCTCCTTCTCGCAGCCGCGATGAAATCAGCAGCCTGTCGAGAAAAGCCTTCCGACGTGGAACGTTGTTTGACAACATCCACGCAGTCAATTTGAACATTTCGGGACGCTCGTGTAGGAAGCGTCCCTTGGCCTGGGAGATTATGTTCGGAATCTCGGGCAACTGCACAGGATTTTCCACCAGCAGATCTAGAAGATCCGTGAACCATGCCCTGCTCGGCCAATACGGCGCTATTAGCAGGACCAGACACGGCTCCTCCCTGACCTTCACCAATACCTTCGGTAGAAGAATGGTGGGTGGGTACACGTAAGCGTGCATCCCTCTCCAGCTTATCGCCAGAGCGTCTGTATCGACGGCATTTGGATCTGGAATCGGCGAGACATATGTCATGATTTGAGCATTTTCCTTTGTGGCGAACAAGTCCACGTTGGGTTTGCCCCAATGCTCGAAGATCCGTCGCAGAACCGGAGGGTTGAGGGACCATTCTGTTGGCAAGATTCTCTGTCTGCGAGACAAAGCATCCGCCAGAATGTTCAATCGGCCAGGAATATGAGCTGCTTTCAAAACAACCGAGCAATTCCTGCACCATTGAATCAAGTGCCGCACCCTGATGCACAGAGTGGGCGACCTGGTCCCGCCTTGGCGATTTATATATGATACTACTGTCGAATTGTCCGACCGTATCAATATCACCTTGCCCCTGATCATCGGAAGGAACTCTTCCAACGCCAGTTCCACTGCCATCATTTCCAACAGATTGATATGCAGCTGACTCTCCGGGAGAGTCCATGTGCCCGAGACCTGGTGTTCTCCCAGGCAGCCACCCCACCCCTCCAGCGATGCATCCGTGTAGACGGACAGCTGGGGGTGGGGTAGGTGCAGCGAAACCCCTATTAGGAGATTCTGACGCTGTTTCCACCATAGAAGATGCGATATTATCGGCTCCAAAACTGGCACCAGTTTTGACAGGGGTTCTGTTCTCTGTTTCCACAGAGACATCAGATACAACTGGATAGGTCTTCGCATTAGAGCAGCGTACGGGATAACCTGCTCCATGGAGACCATCATGCCCAGCATCTGAAGGAACCGCATCGCCTGAATGTGGTTTCCCACTCGAAAACTCCTGAGGATGGCTAACAGAGACACCACTCTGGGCTCTGACGGGTAAACCCTGCCCTCCTCGAGGTCGAATCGCATCCCCAAATAAACGAAATGTTGAGTGGGTGTCAACTCGGATTTCTCCTCGTTGACTATCCAGCCTAGATCTGAAAGTAACTTCAGAGTCAGAGCAGTATCCACGTTCAACCTGGCTGCCGAGTCTGCCTTGAGCAGCCAGTCGTCTATGTAGGTGTGTAGCGCCACGTTCTCTTTTCTGAGAAACGCTGTCACCGCAAGGACCACTCTTGTGAAAACCCTCGGAGCTGTCGACAGGCCAAACGGGAGAACTGTAAACTCCCATACTTGATTCTGAAACGCAAATCTCAGAAACCTGTGCCAACTCCGATTCATCGGAATGTGGAAATATGCATCTTTCAGATCGATCGATACACACCACATTCCTTTCCTCAATCCCGCCATTACCGACCTCGGCGTTTCCATCTGGAACCGAGGCGTATGGATAAACCAATTTAATGGCCTGAGATTGAGTATGGGTCTCCATCCCCCTGTGCTCTTGGGGACAAGGAACATGTTTGAATAGAAGCCTGGAGTGTTCCGGTTTGCTGGTTTTATTGCTCCCTTCAGAAGCAAACCCGACACTTCCTTTTGAACGGCTTCTAACTTGTCTGGCTCCCTTGGTACGGGTGTCCAGACACGTGCCAAAGACAGATTTTGTGGTGGAAAGTCCCACCACTCCGGCATGTAACCCTGGGATAACCATCCCAAGACCAGACTGTCTGACATCACACCTCGCCAGGCCTCGACGAAACGCATGAGCCTTCCACCCACCATAGACGCCTCGACGTCTAACGGGGTTGTCCGGCTCGCAGTCCGCCCCCCACCCCCCTCTTTCTTAACGAGAGAGAGTGAGAACCATTTCGTTCTAGGCACGACGGGTATAACTGGCACCGCTGTTCCTGTCGCGCAGGCGCGGGTCCAGGCGGATATGAAGGGAGCTTGCGTACCCTCAGGTACGCTTCGGCCCCTTCTGTCCGCCCTTTGAGGCCTTACCCTTACCCTTCCCGCCTCTAGGGCGGTCAGGAGCAACATTGGGGAGGGTAGGCGCCTCTACAACCTTCCTGGGCTTCTTCGCTGGCGGCGGCTCCGAGAACCCAGCTGAAGCAGAAGTCGCAACAGGCCTGGCTTTCGCCTTGCTCTTATGCTTCTGCTTCTTTGAAGGCTGTCCCGTTAGCGGTTTGCCCACAGCCCCTAGTGCGTGCGCTTGCCGCACTAGCTCTAGCTGTAGATTTACCGCTAACCGATTCTGCGCGATACTGGCGGTGTCCTCTAAGATGGCCCGCGCTTGGCCACCAAAGATGCTAGGCCCTGTCAGGGGCATCCCAAGAAGACGCTCCCTGACTGCCGTAGCCGGACGCATATGGTCAATGACCATTTGCCTCCTGGACTTCGTCACTCGCGCTTGCACCCTTGCCAATGCGTCCATTGACAGCACCAAGCCGTCATTAACACATGAAAGCGCCACAGGTGGCACAGGGTGGCCTGCCCCCGCTTCAGCCCACACCGACTGAAGGAGACGATAAGAGTGATTGACAGCGCTCATCGCTGCCCTCACACCCTCATCGCATAGGGACAGGACTTCTTCCTGGTGTACCTGGGACTTATCCACTAGTGCCGGACCGGGGCCACCCGACCCGGCACTCTGGACTCCCAGTACCCATCGGTCATCCTCCGTGACCGACGGGACTACACCATACCTGTCGTATTCACCCCGCGGAATACGACATCTTGCGCGCACCTCCCTGGAGGCCGCAGGGAGCTGACCCTTGGTCATTAGTTGTTTGCTATAAATAGCATCCAACAAATCTATGAACCGTGGATCCAGTCCCACTGACTGGATCCGGGCCGCGGGCAAAATCCCCGTCCTAATCGACACAACCGACGGACGGGGGGCATCTTCATTGGCCGTGGCCGAAACCACAGACGGGTCAACCCTGGCTAGCCACGCCAGAGCATGTGACCAATCTACCTCCGATGAAGACACCGTGCTCACGGGTCTGCCAGCCACGGCCTCCCGGCAAGGAGCCACGGCTGACACGCCAGGCACTCCGCTACCACACGGTTCCGCCGCCACCCCATGAAACACTCCGGTCCATGGGGTAGGTCCGCACGGAAAACCGTACGGACCCGTAACAGTCGCGGAACCATAGCCGGACACGGGCGCCAATGGCACCCCACGTCCGGCTGCCGGACCAGGCGAGATAGGTGAGTACCACGCCTGGCCCGGCACACCCGTTCCCATGACGGCTGGTGACAAACCAAGCCGCGCGGAACCGGTGCAAGGTAACGGATTGGCCTCAGCCGCAGGCGGAGCCGCTGACCTGGCTTGCGCCAAACCAGACAAATGGAGGCCGGTTCCGTCCAGGACGGAATCAAACTCCATATTCTCCACCTGCGGCTTCACGGGCCGCAGCAACCTCTCCTCCTCGGCCTCCTCGTCTTCAGACTTCGAAGAGCCGTCACTAGACGAGTCAACCGTGGAGCCGTCCTGGCGGACGGCTCCCACACCTGACGGACCGGCCACCGCTACTGGACCACCCGGAGGTGGCCGCAGAGAGACAGAACCCGTCTGACCGAAGCCAGACGTGCCTGCCAGGGGGCCGTACGAGACGGCCCCCTCGGTAACCAGTCCAGAATCCTGTCCGAGGACAGGATCCGTACCAGGCATGGGGAGAAACTGCCCCCCAACCTTTGGTAGCAGGGACGACACCAGCGTGGGCAGAACGCTATGCAGAAAACCCTGCATAGCCGGACCAAACCACGCCGGCGGTGCCATCTCCGCCACCTCCAGCTGGGGACGTGGAGCACCCCCACCGGCCGAACCGGGCGCTCCACGATTTCCTCTCGGACCGCCTGACCCCGCGTCAGACCCAGCCAAGTCCTTCTGGGCAAGGAACTTAACCATCATTTCGACGGACCACACTGCACAAACATTACACCTATGATCTATATTACACAGGGAACACCTAAAACAGACATGGTCCTTGAACATTACACGGACAAACTTATGGCAGTCGTCACATGATGGCGGGGCTGGCTTGGCCTATAAAATAAGCACAAACCTACAATAAACAAGCGGAACGAGACCCGGATGGAAGGCAGACAATTAATTTTCAAATAATTTTGACTCATAAATTAACCGTAACCTCCCCGCACCCCACCCCGCCACGTTACAACAACGATCGCATTGATTATGACGACAAGCACGCGGCGGGCACAAACACACCCATAATAGATCCTCCAGGATGTGTAACGGCTCCAGGAATCATATCGCCTAGCATTCAGGGTATATTTACTAATCAATATAAATTATACTCCTAACGAAAGCAGCACGATATGTGAAGAAAACAACAAAATGTATAACAAACTGCTGTCTCACACAGTAAAACCGCAGACCACGCATCTACTCAAGAATTTTGAAACCACCGATCATTGCAAACCGATCGTGATCGCACGTAAACTTGATCATTCTAAAGTTTCCGGTACCATTTTTAGTACGCAGCACCCAGAATAAGATGCACGAATTAATGAAAAAATTAATCTTCACATAAACATCCGAGCGACCGGGTGTGACGTCACCCGCTCAGATTCTACGGAGAACGACGTCAGCCGATATTCGTGTTAGAAATACCGTAGCAAACACCTATTTTCATATCTGCCGATCGCCTGTTGGGGGTTAAAGAAGGCGATCGTCTGGCATATATCGTTGTTAGCACACGTCCCAGATTCTATGGGGTCAGAAATTGGAACATGCGACACAACGAAATTTAGAGACCTAAGTCTTTTAACTATGGATAATAAAGAACAATACAACCTGGTTGTCTTGGGCGGTATTCTCCATAGTCCTTAGTTAATCCTTTAAGAACACACAAAGTATCACCGATTAAAGACTTAGATTATTTAAAACACTAAAATCCCTAATGCAGAAAGCATGTATTGCTCTTGTTGCTATGCAAACAAGAATGAGCTCTATGGTAAACGGGTACTCGGCAGTTGGGAGCCGAGTACCCGGTTCCCAGGAGTCGGTAAAGCTTTCTAAGTCTATAATCCTAGAGCCGCTGTCAAGGCCAGCTGTATATCAGAAGTAACAGAATGGTGAGTATTGATCGAAGGAGAAGAGGGTTTCACACCTTGTGTATATTTATATATATATATATATAGTAGGGGAAATATGTGGTAGAGGGATGGATGGACGAAAATTCAAAGGCCTGTGTATAATGCATATAACCTGGCTACAAATCAGCCCTAAAATTGCCAAAGTTCAAAGATCGAAAACAGATGGACAAAATTTGGAAATCGATTTCTCTTTTACGTGGAATAGTCCTGAGCATCGCATAAACCAAATCTGTGAAGTTTTGTTCAAATTTGGATAACCCTTGTTGATGTAAATGTTATTTGAAATAAGCTTAACCACAGCAAAAACCTTAACTTGGACCCAGAAAATATTCTAAGTTTAAACAAGGAAAAAGTATGGAAAATCTCCAAGATCAATAAAATTTTGATGATAACTCCAAATGTCATTTTAAAAAGTTCAACTACAGCAGACCCCAACACCGACGTCAACACATTTTTCCCTTTCTAAAAAAATTGTTTTTCACTTCATGAAGGCGAGATAAAAATGGTTATGCTGGTTCATCTTTTCTCATGAATCAAAATGGTTACTCTGCTCATGATTAACCATTTCTCATGAATCACAAGAGGTATCAGAAGATACCAAATATCTCCAAAATAAAGTCTAAACCCAGTACAAATACATCAACATGTTCAAAATCTATTTTCTATGTGGACTAGTTCAAACATTGTATAGAACAAATCTGTGAAGTTTTATTCAATACATATAATCGGCATTCAAATCAGCCTTAAAACAATCTATGTGGACTATTCCTAGGCATTGCACAGAACAAATCTGTGAAGTTTTATTCAACTCTGATAAACTTTTGCTAATGTAAATGTTGTTTGAAAAAACCGTTAATGAAGCGTAATACATATACCCTGGATAGATATGTCAATATATATAGTCCGGTAGCCAAATGGCATATTTGAGGCTAACCCGGAAATGTTTGCCATAAAAGGTTTTAGTGCTGATTCTAATAGATATGGACCCCTAGTTTGAGAATCCAGAGGGTGTGGTGTTCTAACTGTTGAGCTTTCCGAAAAATCCAAGATGGCGTCCAAGATGGCCGCCGTTATTATGGTACTTTTACCAGAATTGTAAAGGTGGCTTACATGTCCACGTTTTCGGGATAGGTTGACAGAGAATCATATAAATCCATGTTTTTAGCACATAAGTTGCAATTTGTCAATCTGGAAAATCTAAAAACTAATTGTAGTACCATCAAAATCCAAGATGGCCGCCAAAATGGCTGCCGATTCCAATAGTTTGTTTCAGAAAATCAATTTTTATCTCACATGATGTTTTATGGTGAGAAATTTAATTTTACTTATATACATGTACAGATACATGGTGAATTGACAAATAAGTTAAAAAAACATAACTTTGAAACATTTAGTAATATCAGAAGCCCATTATGCACATAATGGACCTCTGGTAATATCAAACATGGCGACAAACGTTTCATGACAAACTTCCAAGTTAGTCTGAAATATAGCATTTGATTACCGGATGTATTATTATTATTATTATTATTATTATTATTATTAATTTTTGTTTTTTCAGGTCTCTATCTGTTAAAATCCGGTCACAATGAGTGAAACATGCCACTTTCAAGGTTTCTATGGCTGCAAGTCATCTGATCCCGGTCTGCAGAACTCTGGTGCAGCAAGAATTAAAACTATAATTGCTTGCAGCCTCCAATATGGAGATGGACTCCAGCATAGTCTACAAGCAGGACTTGATGCCAATGAAAATCTGACGATAAAATGCCACAAAACGTGTGTCTCTCGTTATGTCTCTTCAACAAATGTTAAGTCATATCTTGGTAAAACTAAATCTCGCGAACCAGATCAGGATCAATTTCAACCAAAACGTCTACGAAGTGCTGTGACATTTGATTTCAACAAACATTGCCTGTTTTGCCGGGAAGTGACAGACTGTACTATAGAATATGATGCCAAAGTACCATTGAATCGACGTAAACCAGCATGCTTAGTTAGAACGGATAAAAAGGATGACGGTACCTCATACAAACAACATATACTAAACACATGTGACAAACGCACTGATGAGTGGGCTACAACTGTTAGACAGAGGGTCGATGGTGCCATTAGTGATCTACACGCGGTTAATGCCAGGTATCATACGAGTTGTCAAAACTCTTTCATGAAAGCTCGTGAGAGAAAACTGTATGAGACAGAAGATACTCTCGATACTGCATTCATTGAGACATGCGCTACCATGTACACCGACAGAAAGAAAATATGGAACTCCATCGACATATACTGTCTATACGAAGCTAATGACGGCAACAAGCTAACGAAAAAGTCATTAATGAAAGAAATTGTCAGTCATTTTGGAGCGGCAGTTGTTGTGCTATCTTCTCCTGGTTTGGCAAATCTTCTCGTGTTCAAAGACGAAGCAGCTCAAACATTGAAACTTGTCTCCTCTGATGACGATGACTTGAACATATCTGTTGAAAAAGTAGCTAAGCAAATTGTTAAAGAATGTTGTACTGTTAAAGAAAAGCGATCACACTATAACATGAATATAGATAAAAGTTTAGCTCAAGAATGTGTTAGTGACACATTGTGTGAGTTATTATCACATATATCAGATAAACTTGATGATTCACTTCCTTCGATAATGATTGGTAACATAGTTACCGGTGTAGTAACAGGTCACCCAACTAACCTACAGATTGCATTAGGTATTATATTAAGAGATCATAAATCACTTATTGTTGAAATGCATAAGTATCATGTCTGTTGCTCATATGATGAGGTTCTCAGGTTTAAGTACTCAGCAGCTTCTGCAGTAGCTAAATCTAATGGAATAGCAGGTGTATCAAGCTTAGCCGGCATATCAAGTGCTAGTCATGGTCTCATCCAAATAGTTGTTGATAACTTTGACGCTAACATATCTTCACAGAATTGCAAACTCTCAACTCACTCACTTGCTATGGTAGTTACTCAGCCACTTAGTAAAACATTGGAACCGGAAGACAAAAATTGTCCAATATTACGTGTATCAAAAACTGATATGAGTAAATCAATTGAATATGATATTGCTGCCAAACGGTATACAGGCCCTAAAAAGCCACCAATGCCACAAACAGCTGCCACTAAGTCCATACCACCACTGGCACTACTTGCTGAGAAATGTGTAACTATGCAAAGAGCTAGAGAAACCGATTTTGCTTTTCTACATGATGTGATTATGACTAATAATTGTTGTGAGTTTAATGGTTATAACACTAAGTTGTGCCGTGAAGCTGGTATGTCAGCTAAACCGATGACTGCAGTAGCATACGTCCCCCTCATTGATATGACTCCAAGTGACCCAGACACAATGTTAACTGCACTTCACAGAGGTAGATTGATTACACAGGAAGCTGGCCAAGATATCCTCATATTTACATGTGACCAGCAATTGTATAAGGTTGTTATTGACATCATGTTCCACATGCCTGATACGTTTTCTGATGTATTACCAATACTTGGTGGCATGCACCTGCTTATGTCGTTTGTCGGTGCCATAGGGTCATTGATGGCTGAAAGTGGGCTAAAGGAATTAATGTCTGGAGCTTTCGGTGGTGTAGACAAGATGTTAAATGGCAAAAAGTTCCCTCATAATGTTAGGGCGCTGCGTATCGTGGTAGAGGAATTACTAAGAGGATTGTTCAACCACAATGATCTTCATTGTATGACAGATCTTGAACAGGTTCTTGAAAGTATAGCAACCATGAGCAGAACCACGCGAATATGGGTTGACCTATTGATCAAGCCTGTAATGATCATGATGCAGTATTGTAGAGCGTCGCATGAGAGTGACTGGGCTTTGCATATCAAGGCACTAGAAGCAATTCTTCCATACATGTTTGCCTCAGGTCATCAGAACTATGCTCGGTATGGATTGTACTATCTGCGATCTCTTAGCCGTATGCCAGAGCATATCTTGAAACAGTTCATGAAGGGTGAGCAAACTATGCACCACATCCCAGGCATTTGGAATGGCATATGGAGCGATATGCTGATTGAATCCACATACATGCGATATGGCCATGGACCAGGTGGCATCATTGGAGTGACACTTCAGCCATCCACATTGAAGACTTGGGCATTGAGCATGCATGCATGCAGTACCCTTACACGGGATCTCTATAACATTGATGGTGTCAAACAAGAGAAAGTGCAGACTTCTCACAAAGAAGAGGCCTCTGCTAGAATCAAATCTGATGCTAAGGATAGACAAGCTGTGCGTAGCACACTTGAAGTTTGCATTGACCCACTTAATCCTAAAACCCACCCTGAATCTCCAGTCAACATTGTCACTGGTAAGGTAGCTTCATCACATATTAATCTCGACAAAGCATTGGCTCTTGGACAATCACAGATGAAAACATTTGAGCAACACTTGCCTGAAGGGTTTTACAAGCCCATATCCAAACAGGTCATCACATTTGCAGCCAAGAAAAAACATATAGTTGTAGGAGAAACACCCGTGTATGACCAGGAAATAATCTATGCCCGTGTAATAGGCCTCCTAGCTAGTCGACGTGATGTTAGCATCAATGATGTTCTTGGGCATGAGCTTGCAGCATATGCCCCATCAATGTTTCACAGCAACGGTTCTATGCGCATTTCTAAAAGCAAGTCTACACTAAAGGCCAAACTACAGGTGGAAATCTCAGCCAGAAAGGTTGCTGGTACTTCAGTTGTACTGCTTGATGCATCTGCTGTCCTTTGGACAATCGATTGGCCGTCAACTGGGGTTGTACGGGACTTCATCGATCGATTCAAGTATCTTCTAAAGGTAAAGCTCCGTACTTGTCATGTGTATGTGGTGTTTGATAGGTACATGGACTACAGCACTAAGAGTGGCACTCGGGAAGAACGTTCCGTTACAAGCAGAGTACACAAGCTCACCATGGATACGCCACTGCCTTCTAAATCTGTGGTTCTAACAGTGACAAAGAACAAAGTCCAGCTTAACAATTTGATATGTGAGGCGATACGCAATGACCAGGAGTTTCTTGATGAAAACACACAACACCACAAGCTTGTTATAACTGGAGATGATCCAGTCCCAGTGGAACTATATAATGGGGTGACTATCACACGAAATGACATTGCAACAAGTCACGAAGAAGCTGATATCATTCTTGTTCAGCAAGCTATTGCAGTGGCAAAAGAGATGCTTGTACCAGTTTCAGTCATTGCTGATGATACCGATGTGTTTTGCCTATTAGTTCATTTTTATCATTCAAACAGCATTACAACACCAATGGTCATGGAATCTCCCATTAAGGGCCGTGTTGTTATTGATATACAAGCAACTATCAATTCCCACTCAAACATTTGTTCCTCGCTCCTTGCTGTACATGCGTTGTCAGGTTGTGACACTGTGGCGGCGATTTATGGTATCGGTAAGGGAACAGCACTTAAAGTGGCACAGAAAGGGTTCTCATTTTCTGAAATTGGCAAGCCATCAGCACTTATTGCGGACATTGTTAAGCAAGCCACATCATTTGTGGTTGCTTGTTATGGTAAATCCACTGAATCGTGTAAAAGTATGACTGAATGTAGGCAGATACAATGGTCACAGAAAACTGGCAAATGCCTTTCTTCAGCTCCTAAACTTTGTACTCTTCCACCCACAACTGAAGCTTTCCTTGAAAATACAAAACGTTGCCATTTTCAAATGTGCCAATGGTTGTGTGCAATGGACAGTGACCCGCCCCTGTTAGATCCGTGTCAGTATGGCTGGGAAGCTGATGTAGACAATAAGTCTTTAATCCCCAGAACAGTACCAGATGGTACACAATTAGCTCCAGCTTTTGTACTCCGGTTGATACGATGTTCTTGCAGTAGCGATACACCCTGTAAATCAAATAATTGCAGTTGTGTCAAGAACCACTTAGCATGTACTATGTTTTGCTCATGTTTTGGCAGAAAGACATGCTGTAATGCCTTAACAAAATGTGTTAGTACTGATGATGATGACGACGATTCTATTGTCGGTGATAATGTTTAGATGTTTAATTGATTCTGTTCTATTTTATTGTGTTAAGGCTGCCGCACCCTTTATAACAAATACATTGTAATAACATGGGTGAATTACAGAATTCTGACACAACTGAATTACATTAGTGTTACCCTGGCTGGATTTCACAAAAGTTAAAAGTTTGCGTAAGATAAGAAATTGGCTAACTTTCTATGGCAAATGCAATCTGATTGGCTGTTGTCACGGAATGTTAGCCAATTTCTTAGCTTCAGGATTTCTAACCTTTGTGAAATCCAGCCAGGGTAACAATGTAATTCAGTTGTGTCAGAATTGGATGATGATGATGATTCTGTTGTCGGTGATAACTTGTAGATGTTATATTGGTATTGCTCATTCTGTTCTATAAGCATTATTTTATTAGGTCAGGACAGTCAAGCCTTCTATAACAAACAGATTATAATAACAGGAGTGGATTTCACAAAGGTTAAAAATTTGCTTAAGCTGAGAAATTGTCTCACTTTCTATGACCAATGCAATCTGATTGGCTGTTGCCAGAGAATGTTAGCCAATATCTTAGTTTAAGGATTTCTAATCTTCATGAAATCAACCCAGAGAAACAATAATGTAATCATTCAGTAGTGTCTGAATACAGCATTAAAGTAATAAAATGCCAGCATAAATGTGTATTTTCATACTTCACCCAAAAATGGCATTTGAATAAATGAGATTTTCATACATCCCATG
Source organism: Chaetoderma sp. LZ-2023a (assembly GCA_034401795.1). Taxonomy (NCBI): domain Eukaryota; kingdom Metazoa; phylum Mollusca; class Caudofoveata; order Chaetodermatida; family Chaetodermatidae; genus Chaetoderma; species Chaetoderma sp. LZ-2023a. The sequence goes on from CM067366.1 coordinate 39,218,735, forward strand.
TTTTCATGTTTTATTCATTCTGCTAATGGTTATAAGAAAATAAATATGTCTAAAGCAGTATTTTGCCGTCTCCCTGTATTTAGCTTCATCGCTTAACAACCCTTCAATTGCCAGAAAAGATGTTGTGATGTAACAGTTAGGTAACATTAACATTTTGATGAACAAGCAATTGAGCCGGTGGCCATTTTGGCCGCCATCTTGGATTAAGATGGCTCCACATCTGGTTTTCAGACTTTCCAGAAATAACTATTGTATCTAATATGCTGAAAATGTTTAATTTGATGACATATTTATCAAACTAGCCACAAAGCATGGAAAAATATGTCACTATTAACAATGTGATAGTAGTACTATAGCCTATAATATTAGCGGCGGCCATCTTGGACGCCATCTTGGATTTTTCGGAAAGCTCAACAGTTAGAACACCACACCCTCTGGATTCTCAAACTAGAGGTCTATATCTATCAGAATCAGCAATAAAACCTTTTATGGCAAACTTTTCCGGGTTGGGCAATCTGGCTGCCGGACTAATAGGCCTAGCACCAAAAATTCTGAACTTGAAGTCATAAAATTGTCAAAGTTCAAACACCAAAAAAAGGAAAAATGGAAAAAATTTCAAAATCTATTCGTTTTTTTTATGTGGACTAGTAGTAAGTAGGGGTGTGTGTGTGTGTCTTGCCCGCAACCTCGCGATAAATACGTATCACAATATAGATCAACAAAAGACTAGAATGACGCAACCTTGTGAGTAGTGACGACTTACATCTTGTCTGTCCTGATAAAAATGATATCGTGATGACTTGTATTAGATACAAAATATTTGCATAGTAAGTTACCGCTGTAATCACTTCCACTAAAGGAAAATGTGAAACACAATATGTTGTCATATGTTACAGTGTGATGTAACACTGGCAAGCAAAAATCTCAATTCACCTTTCCAGAGTATGCACCCATCATATGACGTCATAATCACGCGAGAAGAATGACATCATAATGGATGACGTCATGAATGAGGTCTATAAGTACATCACGAACGCGTATTTGAAGACGGTCTATGCGTTGTTGTACAAATTGTTTGCTTTTACTATTTAAAAAATATTCTGTTGAATATTTTGAAACTAATTTGACTGGGCGCTGTTGCTGCCATAGGCAGCAACAGCACCCAGTCAAATTAGTTACAAAATATTCAACAGCTTCCCTGTATAGTTTTCAGGAAATTGATACCTAAGGCTTTTGGGAATCGATCAATTCCAACACGGCGAGGTGTGGGTGGAGCTTAGCTAGTGATGAGCGGGCCATAGCTAAAAATGGAAAGGTCCATTGTTATGCATTTGCCAAAATATTTTGGAGTAAACTAAAATTTGAGCTAAATAAGATGAATATAATGCAATACGCATAATATTAAATCATGTCAGTATTTAATATTAAAATGTAATAGCTAACCACGGTGTACCTCCACATTGAGATACACAGGTGCTGATACAATACATGTATTTCCAAACCTTAGTCTCAGGATACACAATACATTCTATGGATTGTGACACCCCTAATCCTAAGCATCGTATAGAACAAATTTGTGAAGTTTTATTCCAATTGGATAACCACTTGTTGATGTAAATGTCGATTGAAAAAACCCGCAACATGGCATAATACATATATAACCTTCATGCAAATCAGCCCTAAATTAAACAATGTTCAAACACTGAAAACGTATGGAGAATTTTAAAATCAATATCCTTTTTATGCAGACTAGTCATAAGCACCATATAGAACAAAACTGTGACGTTTTATTCAAATGGGAAAAGCCTTTGCCGATGTATATGTTGTTTGAAAAACCTTAATGCCGTATAATACATATAACCTGCATTCAAATCAGCCTTAAAATAATCAAGGTCCAAACACCGCAAATATAGCAGCAATACTCCTTAACTTGAAGTCATAAAATTGTATAAGATCAGCCTCTCTATTGCTTTTTATGTGGACTATTCCGAAGAATCGCATAGAACACATTTGTCAAGTTTTATTCCACCGGATAACCCCTTGTTAATGTAACATCAACATGGCATAATACATATAACCCGCATGCAACCCTAAAATAATAAAAGTTAAAATGGCGAGAAAAGAAGGCGAACATTTTTTTTTAACTGATCTCTTTTTGCTGTGGACTAATCCTAAACATCCTTTAAATCAAGACTGAAGTTTTATTCAAATCAGATAAACCCTTGTTGATGTAAATGTTGCTTGAAAAAAACTCAACGCAGCAAATGCCATAATCTGGACATATAACCTGCATGCAAATCAGTCTTAAAATAATCAAAGTTCAAACGGCCAAAGAATCTGGAAAAATGTGAAAGTCAATTTCTTTTTTATGAGGATTAGTCCTAAACATCAATTTCATCATACAGAACAAATCTTTGAAGTTTTATTCAAATCGGATAACCCCTGATGTAAGTGTTGATGTAAGTGTTGTTTGAAAAAAGCTTAACACAGCAAAAACCCATACCTGGACATATAACCTGAATACAAATTAGCCATAAAATCATCAATGTTCAAATGCTGAAAAAGCGTGGAGTAAATTTGAAAATAGAATGAATATGTGACGTTTTATGCAAATCCAATAACCCTTTTTGATGTAAATGTCGTTTGAAAAAGGCGTAATGCAGCAAAAACATATACATTGATATATAACCTGAATACAAATCAGCCTTAAGATCATCAGCGCTCACATGCTGAAGTCACGAGAAAATTGATTTCATTTTGATGTGGACTAGTTCTAACTATCGTACAAAACAAGTCTGTGAAGTTTTACTCAAATCGGACAAACCCTTGTGCATGTAAATGTAGTTTGACAAAATCTTAATGCTGCCAAAACCTATACTTGGCCATATAATCTGCATACAAATCGGCCCTAAAATAATCAAAGTGCAAAAGGCGAAAAAATATTGGAAAAAATTTCAAATCGATTTCATTTTGATATGGACTAATTCCAAGCATCAAATCTGTGAAGTATTATTTAAATTGGATGTCCCCTTCTGGGTGCAAATGCCATTTAGAGCAAGAGGTATTAGAAGATATCAAATATCTAAGATTTTTAAGCTACCGCAGGACCCGGCTGCCACAGGACCGGTCAGGTCAGTACTAAATAATCTGCGAAAAAGAATGTACATATAAAGAACAAGAGCTACCAGAATTTAGGAAATAGCTCACCTGTATATTAATTGTATATCACAGGATATAATGGACCACCGGATAGTCTTATTTTGAAATTTGACAATCAACTTGTCGATTCAAAATACCCATGGTTCTACCCATCGGGCAAGCAAAGCTTGGAGACTGAACCATACAGCGTTTCTGCCCAGTGGTAACTTGCAGTACAATGACTATCGGCACCCCAAGTCTAACTGAAAGGCAAATAGTCCAAACATAAGCAAAGTTCATCGTCTGAAAAAAGAAGAAACATTTTCAAAAGCAAGTACATTAATATGATACAGTCATATATAACAGATCAAAACATGTTATCTAATCCAATAAGTCTTTGCTGATTAAATTGTCATTTGAAAAAACCTTAACCACAGCATAACACATATAACCTGGATGCAAATCAGTCATAAAATTATCAAAGTCCAACGGCTGTAAAAGTATAGAAAATTCTTTAAAATCAATTTATTTTTGATGTGGACAAGTCCTAAGCATTGTATAGAACAAATCTGTGAAGTTTTATTCAAATCTCCCAACCCTTTGTGGGTGCAAATGTCATTTGAACAAGAGGTATCAGCAGGAACCAGGATGCCCAGGACTAAATATTCTGCGAAAAAATGATGTCCAAGCCATGTACATATTTAAAATTAGATTGCCCATTTGACCCCTGGCTACTGTCCTCATATTGACTCGAGAACAAAATAATTTATTGTACAGTAGTCTACTACCTACACGTTTCAAAATGATATGTGACATGACCACATTTGGTAAAATTTATTTTTGCCCACCATGTCGCCCACCCCTGCCCCTGGGGGTGATATCAAAATTTCAATGTGTATATGTGTAGTCATACCTTCGATTGGTGCCCTACCCTCAGTTTGGCTCAAGTTCAAAATAATTCCTTGTACTGTAGTCTACTCATCATTGGCTTCAAAATAATGTGACATGACCACCTTTGGAAAAATTTTATTTTCCCACCACAGGGGTCATACCAAAATTTCACAAGAGTGATCAGAAGATAGTAAATAGCTTACCTGTACTGTATATTAATTGTACATCACATGATATGATGGACCACCAGATAGTCTCATTTTGAAATTTGACAATCAACATGCCGATTCAAGATACCCATGGTACTACACATTGGCAATGCATAGCTTGGAGCCTGAACCATAAAGCCTTTCTGCCCAGAAGTAACCTGAAGTCATCATAATGACAACTGGCACCCTGGGGCTAACCGAAAGGCAAATGGTCCACACATAAGCAAAGTTCATAGTCTGAAAAAGGAAGAAACATTTTTAAAAACAATCAGCATAATACATATTTGGATGTGAAATGGTCTAGTAGGAGTTACGTTACAGTCGATTGGTGCCCACTTTTGACCTTTTGACCCCGCCCCCTACCCTCAGTTTGACCCAAGATCGAAATAATTCCTTGTACTGTAGACTACTTATCATTGGCTTGAAAATGATATGCGACATGACCTTTGGAAAAATCTAATTTTTGACCCCACAATTCCCACCCGAGTGCCCTGCCCCTGAGGTCAGGCCAAAATTCCAAAAGGGGGGAGGGGAGGGGGGGGGGCAGAACAAAATTCCTAGTGTCGTGCACATCCTTGCCCATATGTATAATCATCCCCAAGGTTTCAAGTTTCAAAAGGGGTCATTCTGGCCAGGTGAGCTAAAAAGCCAAGAATCATAACCAGGATATATAACCTGCAAACAAATTAGCCATAAAACAATCAGAGTTCAAACGGTGAAAAGATTTTGAAAAAATGTCAAAGTTAATTTCCTTTTGATGTGGACTAGTCCTAAGCATTGCATAGAACAAATCTGTGAAGTTTTATTCAAATCACCCACCCCCCTTGTGGGTGTAATTGCCATTTGAAAAAAACTTAACACAGCCAAAACCTATACCTGGCCACATAACTGGCATAGAAATCATCTATAAAATAATCAGAGTTCAAAAGGTGAAAAATTCCTGGGAAAAATGTCAAAGTCGATTTCCTTTTGATGTGGACTAGTCCTAAGCATCGTATAGAACAAATCTGTTAAGTTTTATTCAAATCGCCCAAACCCTCGTGGGTGTAAATGTCATTTGAAAAAGACTTAACACAGCCAAGAACCATAACCAGGATATAACCTGCATGCATACAAATCAGCACTAAAATAGTCAAAGTTCAAACGCTAAAAAAATCTGGGAAAAATTAGAGTCGATTTCTTTTTTACGTGGACTGGTCCTAAGCATCGTATAAAACAAATTTCTGGAGGTTTTTTTTTAATCAGATACCCCTTGTGGGTGAAAATGTTTTTAAAAAAGCTTAACACAGCCAAGAAAGATAACTCTTGAGACAAAATATTCTATGTTCAAACATGATAAAAGTATTGAAAAAAATTATAAAATCAATATAATTTTGATGCAGATAGTCCTAAGCATCCCATAGACCACATCTGTGTAACTTTTTTTAAATCGGATAACCACAAATGTCATTTTAAAACGATTAACCTGTCCCGACATCTATACCAAAATTTTTTCACACTCCTAACATCTCTTTTTACACTTCATGAAGATGCGAGATAAAAAGCTTAACAATGCCAAGATAACTCTTGACACATAAAATATTCTATGTTCAAACATGATAAAAGTATGGAAAAAATTATAAAATATATATAATTTTGATGCAGACCTTACTACTCCTAAGCATCCCATAGAACACATCTGTGTAATTTTTTTTTTAATCGGATAACCACAAATGCCATTTTAAAAAGATTAACCTATCCGGATGCCAACGCCGATGCCAACATTTTTTCCCACTCTCTCAAAATCTCTTTTTTCAACTTCGTGAAAATGCGGGATAACAAGCTTAACACAGCCAAAAACATATACCTGGACATATAACTTGCATATAAGATCATCCTTAAAATAATCAAAGTTCAAACGGTGAAAAAATATGGAAATGGATTTATTTCTTATGTGGACTAGTCCTAAAAATCTATGTATTTTTTATTCAAAGCGGATAACGCCTTGCAAGTGCAAATGTAATTTTTCAAAAGATTAACGCAGCCAAGAACCATAACTTGGACATATAACATGCATGCAAATCAGTCATAAAATAATACATAACCCTGGACCTGAAAATAATCAAAGTCCAAACACTGTAAAAGTATGGAAATATCTACAAAAAATCAATTTTTATGCAGGTAGTTCTAAGCATCACATAGAATGCATCTGTGAAGTTTTATTTAAATCGGATAATACCCTGTGAGTGTAAATGTAGTTTGACAAAAGGTTAATGCTGCCAAAACTTATACATGGCCATATAGTCAGCATACAAATCAGCCCTAAAATAATCAAAGTTCAAATGGTAAAAAAGTACGGAGATTTTGAAAATCTGGTTCCTTTTGATGTGGACTAGTCCTAAGCACTGTATAGAACAAATCTGTGCATTTTTATTCAAATTCGAGAACCCCCTTATGGGTGCAAATGTCATTTTAATAAAGCCTACCGCAACCAAGAACCATAATCCTGGACCCAAAAAATAATCAAAGTCCAAACACAGTAAAAGTAGAGGAAAAATCTAAAAAATCAATATAATTTTGATGCAGAGTATTTCTAAGCATCGCATAGAACGGATCTGTTATTTTTTATTCAAATTGGATAACCCCTTGTGGATGCAAATGTTGTTTAAAAAAGCTTAACAGGACCGGATGCTGACGCCTCCATTTTTCATTGTCTCCTAAAATCTGTTTTCACTTCATGAAGTCGAGATAAAATTCCATAAAAATAGGCCACAACCCTGACCATATATGGGCATGTGGGCGTCGCATAATATGCAAATGAGTTGACGCCATAACTCTCTCGACCAATCAGAGCAGCCGCCCATGGCATCGCTTTTCTACTTAAACGTGTGTAGTACTTTAGAAGACAAGCTACAATGCTACTGGGAATCCAGTATTGAAAGGGTTCCAACTGTTAGATCCTTATACTTATGATTAATAATTTGCCATATAAAATGTGAGCCAACGTTCATTTAAAAAAGATGACATTTTAGGCAATAATGATCAACAACATCGAAAGATTTCTGCCTGTTAATGAATGCAATGTCAATCGAGGATTACTTTCTAGCTATGCCATGCCCGTTTCCAGCTATACCACGCCCATTTCCAGCTATACCACGCCCATTTCCAGCTATACCACGCCTATTTCCAGCTATGACGTGTCAATTTTAGCCACGCTCTGCTCACTTTTTTCTGCCCGGTGTACGACTTGAAACTTAATTTCCAGAAAATAAACCTTTGGTTTACCGATAAACCGCTGAATATTTTGAAAGTAATTGGACTGTGAGATGTTGCTACCTATGGAAGCAACAGCTCCCAGTCAAATTACTTTCAAAATACAGTAATGAAGGTTTAGTTTTTTAATCATGTAGCCACCTGGGTCCATAGAAGAAAAATGTAAGGGTACCAGACAATTTTTCAAGGGCCTAATTTTGCCACTATGATACATCGGCGCACATGGTCCAACATTTAGAAAGACAGGATATAATAATTTTGGCTTTACTAATGTAGAGTGTTAAAAACTTTGTTTTCAAGCTTAATAATATTGGCTCAGCCTGCAATAGACTCATCAGATATATAAAATGATTTTCTGTTCGCAATCTTAAAATTTGGACCTAAAAATTTAGGTCGCCACCTGGGCTAGTGAGTTTGAAATTTTGGTAATCCAGCCTAAAATCTAGGGTCCACGGGGCCATTAGCCCCTGCTAACCTTCCATGGGGCCATTAGCCCCTGCTAATCTTCAACACTGAAATATTTAACAGAATGTTTATTTTTAAATCATAAATGCATCAAAGATATATGACTCGTACTCTATAGACAGACTTTTCTATTTTCGTGACTGAGCGTTGCGTCATTTTGATTGCGACATTAGCTAACTAGTGAATGATTAAATGACTATGACGTCAAATACTCGAGTGACAGCTGGGATAACTCCACTGGCTGGATAATTTAATTCTGCAGCTTCTGAGGTTGTCTCTAACATCACTAAAGCTGCCAGTACTGGATATTATTATGGTGTAAAATCACGTGGACACCAGTGAGTTCAGGAAGGCGAACGTTCAGCGAATGTTCGGCGAACATTCGCGTTCTTCGTGGGAAAGTGTAGTCGACACATTACTAAACTGAAATATATAGTGAGTAGACGACACATTATTGAACACTGTTACGTAACGTAAAACATTTTTCGCACTCTTGAACACACCACTGGTTTGTAGGAAGGCTACTGTACAGACTGGCTAGAAAGACGTCATGCCATCTAAGATCGTTCCCAGTATTGTTGACACCGTCATGCGCACGGGTCCATTAACTGGGCCGGATTGACCTACTTCAATTCTTATGATGCAATTGGGCCATTGATTAATTTAAGAAATAGCATTTTAAAAGATTTTAAGAGAATTTACAAAAATTCTAAGATGGCCACCATAATGTCGACCAATCAAAATTCTGAATAGAACATCTGCAGCCTACCACCCTTCCAGCCAAATGTGGCTAAAATCTGCTAAGTAGTTTAGGAGGAAATCAAGTTTTAAATGACTTCCAAAAAAATTCTTTGATAATCAAAAAATGGAGATGGCCGTCGAAGAAAAAAAAATCGACCAATCAAAATTCTGAACTAGATTGTTTGGTTGACGACGCATCATCACATATCCCCACGCTCACCAATTTGCCATGACCCCCACATCACACAAACCATGGCGGCGGAGTCAAATGAAAAGGCCCTTTTGCACTCCAAAATCATATACGTAACTCACCTACCAGATTTGGTTGAATTCCGAGCACCGGTTTCCGAAGTTGCATTACAAATAATTTCTTGACCTTTTGACACACACCACCGCCCACTCCACCCCACCACCCATTCCCCCCCCCCCCCACCCACCCCCACCACCTGGGGGCGGAGCCTAACCTAAATGTTGTCACCCAATCGAAAATTATATCGGTAACCCATATACCAAACAACAGATGAGGTAGTGTGATGGACAGTTTTATGATATTTGACTGCTTGCAAAGCGCAATCATATGAGTAAATTAACCCACATAGCAAATTTGGTTGAATTCCACCTAATTGTTTTGGAGGAGATAGTACGACAAATATTTTTTTATTTGAACTTTTGACCCAGCTCCCCTGCCACCGCGCCCCGCAGAGCCAAAGCTAAATGTCATCTTGCAAAGAGCAATGATATGCGTAAGCCACACACTAAATTTGGTTAAATTCCACCAAAAAGGTTTGGGAGCAGATGGTGTAACAGACAGTTTATAGGATATTTGAGCTTTTGACCCTGCCCCATGACCCACAGCTAAAATGTCATCTTGCAAAGCTCTATCATATAGGTAACACACATACCAAATTTGGTTCAATTCCACGGTTTGGGAGGAGATAGCGTGGCGGATGGATGGATGGACACATGGACAGAGGCGATTACAATATCACCGTTTTTTTCAAAATGTGGTGATAATAAATATTCTGAAGCCCACTACTAATAGGATACTTCCAAACAAATTTTATTAAAGCACACCAAGCAGTTTAGGAGTAAATACGTTTGAAAGGATTTCTGGAAACTTTTCGTAAATTTCAAGATGGCTGCCGAAGACATTGACCAATAAGGTCTTAAAACCTACCCTCATAGAAGCTTTCCAACCAAATTTGGTTGAAATTCGGCCATACATTAAGTAGTGTTTTAAAAGATTGCTGCACAAATTTCGGAAATCCACGATCGATGGTTGCTAGAAAAATTTACCAGTAAAAATTATAAATAACAGTTCTAGAGTTTATCACCATAGTCCATAGATCTAGACTTCCAACCAAGTTTGGTTAAAATCTGTCAATGGGGAAGATGTATATACGTTTTAATAAAACGTGATGATTATAAAACGTACCGAAAAAGTTGACGGATGACAGATGAAGGACAGACAATGGACTGTTGACATGGTACGTAGAAGCTCATTCTGGCCAGGTGAGCTAATTAAACTGAGTTTTTACTACCTATGAATACGTTTAGAAGCAAACATTCCAGCCACACTAGGTATTTTCATGTAGACTACTTGGTCTTGGTTTAGGGGATATATTCCGAGAATCTCAATCTTTTTATGGGCAAACAAACAGGATATCTATTGAATATTTTGAAAATAATATGACTGGAAGACTACAATGGCTTCCAGTTATATTAATTTCAAAGTAGTCAATAGTATCATAGACATCAGAACAGGGGGTGGGGAGGGGGGGGGGGGTGCACCCCCAATGTTTTTCCTCTTCTATAATGTATCCCCATAGAGTCCACCTAGGTTCTGGCCCCACCCATAGTTCAGAGCCACTCCAACGGCAGATCAAAATGCTAGACCTATACGTTCTTACACAAGCGAGTATAAGCTTTGCATAGCAAAGTATGTACTTTTTCAAGAATTTGGCGTTGAAATGGTTAACTAATTTGGAATATATATATATATACGCCTAACTGTCTGAGTTATGAAATATTACAGTCATAATCAGTGAGCTACATTTATCTCTATCTCTAACGGCGTCTTTCTTTTTAAAACGCATTTATTCCTATTACTGTAACTGTACCAGGTATCAACTGTAAACTGGCAATCATTCGGGATAGCAATCATTTGTTTCTTTCAGTTGAGCTCAAACGTAAAATCATGTAATTAATCCAGACGAATACAATTTAAAAAGTAAATTGCTAGCCTAAGCCAATTTGTGAATGAATTCTCTTAACTGTCTATTTATAGAGATTGACAGAGAATGACACGCCCCCAACTACCTTTAAAGAAATTGTTGTTGTTTTGTGAGTGAATTTCACCTTAATTTACACAAATTATCCCTTGCCCGTCGTTGTGTTATCAAGCTGCTTGTATATAAGACGCTTAGCTTACAATACCTGTTCTTTGTCTGACTAAATCCAGCGACAAACGATCGAAAATCTCCTTAGTTAACGAGCTACTACACAACAAAAAACCCTAGCACACACCACAACTGTCACAGTGCGCAGCGCGTACTACACAGATATGACGTCAATTTACTACATCAAAATGGCGGTAGATTTGGCAGGCTCGTAAAGAGTGAAATTAATTTATTAAGTAAAAAATCAAATTCAGCACTGCAGATGGAACTTATTTTTCATTGTAATGGCCGAGCCACGAAGGTTACAGTTCACCACGGTCGGACCGGTGTCAAAGGATAACGCTAAGAAAACGCCGCGGACTACTGTACGCTTCACCCTTTCATTGACTGAATCTAATGATAAGTCTTGCCCGGAGTTTTCGTACGTGGAATTACTGAAAAATGCAATTGTGAGTATGAAAAAAGTCATTTAATTTGTGCCATTTTATTTGTTCTAACGAAATAAATTAATGCAACATGTTTTTCTTCAATATCTGAATTCTTATTCCCAATAATTTCCATATACCAAAACCTATACCAGCACCCTTAAAACGCCTCCAAAATCGTCTGATTTTTCTCTAATTTTCGTTCTCTCGTCGTTGTTCGAATATGGCTGCTCTAGTCATGAGCTATAGGCCGAGATAATGTTCTCAAATTGCATAGAAATAGCCAGGACCTACTCTTCGCCATTTTGAACCTTTGCTAGGGTTGTTCAGCTATCGGAAAGTAGGTCGCCATGGCCCACATATTATCATGCAGTATTTCTTACGAGCACCCACTCCCGGAACCCCCACTGCAACTAGCCCGAAATATTTAACGTTTTTCACCACGTGAGTTTCAGGGGATAACTTTCCACGTCTACTTTGATGCATAAAATGTTGGGATTTTTACTGAAATTTGCCTTTGAAATTTTCAGAGAAAATTACAATAGCTTGCAAAAATAGTGCGGCACGTGACTATTTGCTGTCATTTGGAGAGATAATTGATTGTAGTTGTCTCGCTTATACGCAAATCAAGTTTGTATGAGCGTGCACATAGGAAAAAGTATTCAAGTTGTCTGAACTAATCTTTACCCACAAATTTAATCTACCGTTATTTTAGATAATCATTAGGATATTAATCGATTTTTATTGATTTTTAATATTTAGTTATCCGGCATTGGGTCTTTATTCAGTATTGTTGGCGTGATTGGCAATTTAAATGGGAATTTTCGCGAGAAATATGTAATGTCATTTTGACCGGTAAAGATGGGACGAACCTTGTAGAGAGGTCATCGGGAATAGAATCGGTTCAGTTGCACTGGTTTAAAAAAAAAGAAGAGGAAAATGATACATTACCCTGATTGTGGCTTAACTGGAATTTATTGGAATGTTTCATTTATTGTTCCCGACATAGTCAGTGTGTAGACCTAGTTGGTTGCCCTTGTGTCGGGTGGCTATTTTTAGCAACAGAGGACAGCCAACAAACCGGGCCGGTTTTTTGATCGCGCGGTGTCTGATGCGCGATGAAGCGTGCGCGTATTTTAAACTTCGCCGATAAGTCTCGCACGCGCGTTATCGATGCGCGTTCATGAGCGCGTGGTGTATTGATCGCCTATCGGTTTATTGATTTTATTTGCTGGTTGATTGGATTTATCACGCATGCGCAGTAATGGAAAGTTGGCGTAGCGGTAAAATGCCGTAACTCTGTATATCGTAGTAGCCGTGGAGCGCGGCGGCACTTGTAAGGAAGGGACTACGAGTTATCGGCTTAGAACGCGGAGGAGGATTGGGGTTTGGAGGCGATATACGCATACATTTGTTGTTTTGCCGAGATATTATCGAGACTTGGGGGTTTATTTGCTAAAAAAAAAATAATACTGATTTATTCTTGTATATAAACAAATTATAGCTTAATTTATATTACAGACACTAATTTTGAAACTAATTTACGCTTTAAAATCCAGAGTTAGGAATTCAGAGGGGGGAAAAGATGAAGTCATCCCTATAATTTCCAGTGTTAATGAAGCTAAATGTGAAAGCTGATGAATATTTTCAAACCAATTTCATTGAAAGTTGGTCCCAAAGGCAGCAGAATTTTTTCAGTCAAATCAATCCTAAAATAAGCAGGAAATTTATAAACGAATGTTTTGAATGGCTAGAAAACAATTTGACTGAAAGTTGCAGTGGCCAAAGACCAACAAGTTTCAGTCAAATTATTTTCAAAATAATTGTAATTTCTGCTTTGAAGCGCAACTCCTTACATTTCTAGGTTGATATTGCATAACTAATTAACTAGCCGTGTCATAAAATGTCTGGTAATCTTAATTTTTTTCGGAGGTTTACTTAACAGCTATTCAAGATTCAAGATTCGGATTCAGATTTCATTCTTAATATATAGTATATATACACAGTTGGGCAGTTCATCAAAGGCAGAGCCTATGAATCGATGGACCCCTTACAACATCTGTAATATAATAATAACGCCTGTATAGGCATAAACACAGGACGGTACTACATATAAATGGTCTTCATAATATTTTGTAATTGATAGATCTAAGGAAAAATGACAGAGATGATCCCGCATGGGTCAAGGACAAATTTTTGTTTAAAAAATATTTTTGCAAAAAACTTATAAGTCAATAAAAACCATGTAATCCATTTCTCAGGTATGGGCCTTTAAATTTTTTAACATGTTATAAATATTTCTATTTTAAGATAGAAATTTTCACTATGGCAGAGACTTCTCAAAAGTCAACCTTTGAAAATTTACCTTTAAGTTTTAAGATGACTGTTCGGTAAATAATCGCTGTACAGACAAACCATCAGGGGCACATTTTCACGGCAGAATTGGTTCGTGGTTGACAGACACAGTCTGTGGTTTATGCGTTTTAGCGGTCCAGAAGTTGAAGATTTACTGACTTGGTTCGTCGAACCAGTGACCGATTATTTATCTCGGTTCCTTGTTGCCAAAGGTTACCGGTTCGTAAATTTCAAGATGGCTGCGTTCAGCTAAATTTTACACCTTATTTGAATGACGAAATCTCATCGGTATTTTCAGTGTATGCGGTCGTCTGTGATTTGCACAAACAGAAATTAATTGCAAATATAAAAAAATAAATAAATCAATTAAAAAATTTGCAATTTAGAATGCGTGTGGGTTCAGATCATTGCCACGAAATTTCAATTGGCAAGCCTCGTCAATTTGCATAAATGCTGTTTTATCGTGTCTGGTTCATTGTCAGGGGTTCCTGGGTTCGTGGAACATGCGAAAACGAGCCGTAGTTTTTATGATTACCGGTATCATTCCCTGACTCATTCCCCATGGTACTTGGCGTCAACATCACCAATGACCTAAGCTGGAACAAACACATCACAGATCTGCAGCAAATCATACAGGACCGTAGGATTATTGCGGAGAAATTTATCATTCTGTTCCCAAGAATTCAGACATTCATGGGACTAATTTGACCAGCTCTGGAATATGCAAGTACAGTTTGTGGGACCCTTATCAGATAACTCTTCAGGACAAACTAGAAAATGTGCAAAAAAACGTGCAGCTAGATTTATCACCTTAAACCATTGCTACGAACCAGGCAGTATGACAAATATAATGGAAACCCTAAAAGTCCCGCCATTGTCAGACAGAAGGAAACAAAAGTGCCCTATTTTGTTCTACAAAGGTCTACAGCAACAAGCAAAGATATCATTAGACAGTCTACAGACTCCAATTCGGAAAACCAAAGCCATGCACAACAGCCACTTCAGCCAAATTTTAGCAAAAACTGACGTCTTTAAGTTCAGCTTTATTCCCAGTATGATAAGGGATTGAAACAAACTATCACAGGATCTTCTAAGCAGTTCAGAGAACTGCCTGAACTGCAAATCCTACAAATAGATTTACTGAATTAATCAGTCAAAACCAGCTACTTGACGAATGCGCGGTGAAAATAATGTCCTGATGTTTCGCCATAACTAATCAAGATCAAGATAAGATTTGACACAGTGCCTCCGAAGAAATTGTTTAATTATATATATTTCCAACCTTAAAATCAATTTTACATAACCCAATGGTGTGTGTATGTCTGACGGCCATGGGCGGACCAGCCTTTTGGCACCTCAGGACTCCCATATGATGACCACCCTCCTGACCCGCTCAGGATCATGGTCAGTTGCTATCTTGATTTTTTAGCTTTTTAGAAAATTGGACCATCTGATCGTCCAAAGGCAGTGACTATGTAACACAACCTGTTGCGCTGTGCTTTTGACCAATCAGATGCCCCCCCCCCGCCATTTTCCAAATACATAAAAATCAATGCAATGTCATACTGCACCAGGCCAGTGAATGACTGAAAGACCTTGCCAGCCGACAAGCAGACACCTTGTCAGATGACATCGTAGCCACATATGATTGTCACAAAATGTTTAGGCATCCCAGGCTCTGAGAGTTGCTAGTCCACCACCATCGCTTTATGTGCATGGCACTGCTCCAGGCAGTGAGCTATTATACTAGGGCTGAGGTTTGTGATGATTTTCACAGACCGAACCGGTTCACGATACAGATATCCTAACCACGAACTGGTTCACGAACCTTTTTAATATGCTATTGTATGCGAGAAATTGCTCCTAACAGAAAATAACATTTAAAGCTAAGGTGGCTTTACTGGCTAAATGGTAGGAAAACACAAATGACAAGTTCTGACAACAAACGTTAGAAAATAATATAAGATTCATAGCCAGCTAATTTCCATTCATGGTCATATTCATAAATCACACTTCAGAGATTGCATGTCTATTAGCCCTTTCACAGCCAAATCCCTGAAAAGTAAATTCTTTATGATATAACACTTACTCTGTTGAATATTTTGGAATTAATTTGACTGGAAGCTGTTGCTGGCTAACACAACAGCTTCTAGTCAAATTTATTTCAAAATATTCAACAGTTTTCCTGTATGGTTTTCCTAAAATTAGATACGGGAATTGATCAGTGAAAGGGTTAGATTATGAATGGTTCACGAACGAACCGAACCATACCATGATTCATCTTCCATTGGTTTGCGATTTTCCAAACCAACAAATGTTCATTACAGCCCTATATTATACCCAGGCCATTACAAATACCAAGGGACCTTTCCAGAGTACCCACCCATCATATGACGTCGTAATGAACTGCGTGATGTGTACAATGACATCATAATGAATGACGTCGATAAGTACGTAACGAATGCAAATTTGAAGACGGTCTATGTGTTGTAGTACAAATTGGTTGCTTTTACTATTTAATAAATATTCTGTTGAATATTTTGGAACTAATTTGACTGGACGCTGTTGCTGCCATAGGCAGCAACAGCACCCAGTCAAATTAGTTGCAAAATATTCAACCGCTTCCCTGTATAGTTTTCAGGAAATTGATATCTCGGGCATTTGGGGATCGATCAATCCCAACACGGCGAGGTGTGGGTGGAGCATAGCTAGTGATGGGCGGGGCATAGCTAAAAATGTAAAGGTCCATTGTCAAAACGACTGACATTGGGAAGGCACATAAGGTCCTGATAAATTAATGGATTTGTCAGCTTCATCAATGATGTAGGGCCAGTGGATTGCCGTGATAGCAGATTTGAAATGGCATGAACGGAAAAGTGATTTTCGAATAAATCAACGGAAAATCCTATTTTTCTGGGAAGCGTTTATTTGTAAATTGAAACGTGAATATAATATTCTAGCAGAAATTAACAGGTTAAAGGCATTGTCCTCCAGAACGCGAGGTATTCTCGTGTAAAATTGTAAATCGTTATCCACCAATATCGTCACCACCCTAATATTGTACTGTCTGGGGATACGAATACCACAATGCACAGGGCATAATTTGGAATTTCATATTTGCATAGCATGTATTGATATGCACATTATAAATTGTATAGTTGTTGGCAGAATTGTATAGCAATTAACTCTTTCATGGATAAATTCCCTGTATATTAATCTCGGAGCAAACAAACAGGAAAGCTTTTGAATATTTTGAAATTAATATGACTGTAAGCCATTGCTGCCAAAGGCAGCATCCAGTCATATTAATTTCAAAATATTCAACAGAATATGCTATACATGTACATAGTAAAGAATTTACTTTTTCATGGATTTTGTCGTTGAAAGGGTTAATAACAGAAGTTAAGAAAATCAATAATAAATTGCAATCCTGTACAAATTTTGCATAGCAGATACAGCTATGCATGATGTAGAATGTATAGCAAATACCTAAATATGTGTAGCAAATTGAGACGCGATACCAGATAAATTACCCTGCTGCACAGCACAAATCTGACTGTTTTAATGACTTTATTAAGTGTACATGCAAGACATGAAACGGAAGATTTTAGCAATTTTGTGCAAATCACTGTACAGTAAGTATACAGGTGATCAAGCTGGCTGTTATTGTCATGGTGATGCTATCACCATGGAAGAAGTCACCTGTACCACCATCAAACCTGTAAGCTATCGTTCTCGACAGCATCTGGAAGATCCTGAATTTGTGCCACATACGGGAAAACTATTCGACTGGATCCTTCCAGAGCGGCGTTAAAAGACGTAGCGGCGCACACATTGTGTTGACGCAGCTAATGGACCTTTCCGGTTTGAGCTATGCCCCGCCCATCTCTAGCTAAGCTCCACCCACACCTCGCTCGTGTTGGGATCGATCTCTGAACACCCTGGCTATGAATTTCCAAAAAACTACACGGGTAAGCTGTTGAATATTTTGAAACTAATTTGACTGGAGGCTGTTGCTGCCTAAGCATGTTTATTAAATAGCAGAGAATTACAAAGATATACAATTCATACAACGTGTCGGACCGTTTGAGATTTGGTCTATATGGAACCCTTTGTGACGTAACGACTATGACGTCATCATAAACCCACTGAGCTAATTATGATGTCATACGAGATCTGATGATGGATGGATAATCTGGAAAGGTGAATTCTCGTGTCTCCTGCCCAAACACTGGACCTTTCACAAGATGGGCAGTGATATGTCACACATTTCGCCAAGTAGATCAAACGATCAAACATCCTATTCATCCTACACCAAGGTCCATGTAATGGGGTAATCCAGTTTTAGATTTTCCCCGCCCATCTCTAGGTAAGCTCCACCCGCGCTATGATCAACTCTACGACTCAATTTCCAGTAAACTATACAGGTAAACTGCTGAATATTTTGAAACTAATTTGACTAGCATGACCAGGTACGGCGTAGCAATAGCGCCCAATCAAATTAGTTTCAAAATATTCAACCCGTTAGCGCTTGCTGTAATCCAGCGCTGACCGTGTATAATGGAACCTGTGTATCTATAACTGATGCTGCATAACTGTAACAGCTGTAAAGGGGTCAACAGAATACGACCAGAGATTATCATAAGGGTCCTTTTGAGGATATATACCCTCAAAATGCAGCTTGGGACCCCCAAAAGTAGTAACAGTGGGTCCCATGGGACCCCTGAAAATCTTGTACGATTGTTAAATACTAATTAGTTTAATAGATCCAAAATATAGCATGGGACCACCATGATTCATGGCTGACACCATGGTACCCTCCACCCTCCAATTTTAGCATGGATTAGAAAAATTACCCACAAATCTCACTTTGGGATCCACATATTTCAGTTTGGGACACCCAGATTTCAGCTTGTGACCCTCAGTTTTCAGGGTATGGGATCCGTGTGCCCTCCAAAAATTTAGATGCCATGATAAAACAAGAGTAAATGAAAAAATCCCCCCAGCCTCTTTGTACACTCTCTCCCGCTAGAGATGATGTATGCAAACTTCATAGATGCGGAAAAGAAACCACTAGGTGATCTCCCTATAGCTGTTGGTTGGCTCAAGAATGAGCGAAGCCAAGATATAAGTTTATCTTTGTACACCTATCAGAGATGAGCAAAGTCAGTGACGGAATGAAGGAAGAGCAAAATCCCTGGCTCACCGATGTGAAACTTCTCAGTCTGACATTGCTGCATCACAGAAAACATTGCCTTCCATCCTTTTTGGAAACTGGACAGAGCCGGATTAAGCGTTTAACATTCATACCAACCAAAAATGGCTTCTGCAGTGGTCTTGAAAAATGTCCATTTGCAGACCAAGAGAAGACTTTGAAAATTTATCGCTTGAATGACTGGCTCGATAACCGAGCCAGCCATTCCAGTGGTAAATTTTCAAAAATAGTCCTGTCTTGGTCTACAAATGGATATTTTCCATGAGAAAATTGAAATTTTCTTGAACTAATTGGAGGGTTAAAGGGTTAAGCTTATTTAGGGCACAGGGCTAAATAGTTGTGGGGACCCGTATCGAAATGCTGTTGAATATTTTGAAACTAATTTGACTGAAAGCTAGTGCTGCCTAAGGTAACAACACCTTCCATTCAAAATGGTTTTAAAATATTCAACAGCTAGTATATACACCTGTGCAAAAGTTAAGCACCAGCAAAAACAATAGAACGTAGAAACATGATGGTACAACTAGGCTGCCATACTTTTTGTCCCCGCGTTAGCTGACATAATTCCAAGTACGAAATGCACATGCATGCATGACTTCACGCCGCTTGATGTCCGTGCGTGGCGGGAAACAGCACACGTGTTCAGTTATGTAAAAGTCCAGTTTGAGGTGTAGAACATTACATACAGATTTAGGCGACAAGATTAGGAATTTTGTGTTCATGACCGTGGTTTATTTGTACAGAGAGAATTAGCTCTTGATTGTGAACCGCTATGGCAAGACGAAGGTTAAGTGATCGTGTGAAATGGCAAATCATAGGCATGCATACCACTGGTATGTCATGCAGAGAGATTGGCAGACAGCTGAACATTAATCATACTGTAATCAGTCGTTTGATTGCAAAACATGGGCAAACTAACGAGGTGAAGGACAGGCCTAGATCTGGAAGACCGAAGAAGACTACTGCCCGTGATGATCGAGCCCTAGTACGCCTTGTTAGGAGATCTCCATTCACCAACAGCAGAGTGCTCAGCCAGCAATGGGAAACGCGCAATAGAGTGTCAATGTCTACCGTCAAAAGGAGACTGTATGCTGCTGGCATGAAAGCTAGGAGACCTGTCAGACGTCCTCTCCTCACTGCACACCACAAAGAGGAGCGTCTGAGGTGGTGCAACGAAAGAAGACACTGGAACATGAGATCCTGGAGACGGGTACACTGGTCCGATGAAAGTCGGTTCCTGCATCATGCCACAGATGGTCGAACTCGTGTATGGAGGTCCAGACGCACGGCGTACGACCAACGTAACATCATGGAAGAAGTTCCATTTGGTGGAGGTTCCGTTATGATATGGGGGTGCATCTCATTTGATTGTAAGCTGGATCTGTTGACTGTATCTGGAACACTAAATGGACAAAGATATCAAGATTCCATACTGGATAGAGTTGTGGTCCCTCATTTTGTAAACCATGCACCTGGAACCAACCCTATATTCATGGATGACAACGCCCGACCACATCGTGCTAGAGCTGTGCATGAATACCTCCGCCAGAATGCCATCGAAACCCTACCATGGCCAGCAAGGAGCCCTGACATGAACCCTATTGAGCATATCTGGGACATTCTGGGAAACATGGTGAGAAGGAGGGATCCTCCTGTGCAGAACCTACAGGAATTAACAGACGCACTCCATCTTGAATGGCAACGAATACCACAATGGCGTATCAGTCGGTTGGTGACCAGCATGAGACGTCGTGTCCAGGCCGTCATCCAGGCACACGGTGGATATACCCGGTATTAATAATGACAGTCTCAAACTCGTGCACAGATGTTAAACTTCGTTTTCAGACACCATTAATGACAATCTAGCCACGTGTGTCAACTGTAGGGCAATAGTTGTCAGTTGTGTCAACGTAACCATATTCAGGCCTCGTTTTCAAGTTCAAACAAAAACATACAGTGTTTCCCCACCATCATAATCAGCATTCCTCTAGTTGCATTATTACCTCTTGCACTAAGATGGATGGGTAGATAAATGTTTATGCTATTGCTTTCTTCATAGCACATGAATATACCCTCGCATGTGCGTAAAAATAGGGTGGTGCTTAACTTTTGCACAGGTGTATATATACTATGTCATGACTCTAAAAGTGAGTTATGTGATTAAAACGTTTAAACATTGTCAAATGGTAAAATGCGATACTTGTTTTTGATTTGGTGGCTCATTATTTTTTGGGCTCCCGATGGCCAAAAAATACATTTGTATGATGGAACCTTGTTGTATCTATCACTGGTGCTGTAACAGCTGGCCAGCTCTAAAAGATTCAACAGAAACAACCAAGATTGTCATGTCCTCATTGCAAGAAGTACATCGAAACCATAGAAAATATACGGCAACGCGCCACAAGGCTCATTCCATGCACGGCTTCACTGGGATACGAAGAGCGACTGCAGAAATTGAACTTTCAACATTAGCATAGGTGCTCAAGGGGCGACATAATAAAATCATGACTGGAAAATACCTACAATCATACAACACGGATGTCTCTCACTTCATTCCATTAAGGGGAGATTCAAAAACACGCGGCCACAAGTACAAGATCTTTAAAACATGACCACGACTTGATATACGGAAATACACGTTTATCATCAGAGCTCTTGGGCAACTGGAACTTGTTACCAGGTTCTGTCATATACACGCCAACCGTTAAGTTCCCTGGAAAAAGACCTGTGCATCTGCAAAAGTATGAGCACACACACCCAATATTAAATTATACAAGTCAATCCAAAGTCACAGAGATGACAGAATCTTGAGGACTCATAGAGACCTTCAGTCCAGGGCTCGAAAACTAGAATAATATTGTGTTTTCCCCAGGGGCAAGTACGCTATTTAAATTAGGTTGTCAGACTGTACTTCCCAGGTTGCCCCATTTCTGTAAATTGTGTTGAAAATATGTATTGGTGTAAGGTATACAGACTACAAAATCCTTGTAAATACCAAGTCAACCATTATATTAAGCCTTTATCCATGTTTTAAGCGTTTATCCCTGTTATCAGCCAAAAACTACTTCTACAGTGGTCTTGAGAAATGTCCACTTGCAGACAAAGGTCATTCCACTGGTAAATTTTCAAAAACAGTCCTTGTTCTGCAAATGGACAAATTTTAGTCAATTAATAGTCTAATAGACTTAAGACTAAATAAAATATGTACTCACCATATACAGGCTCTGAAAAAACTAATTATCTAGGTTGTCCCCCAGGGCAACCAGTGTGTTAAAATTTGGTTGCCATGCAGTAAAAAGTGATTGCCCAGATTGCAGGACCGTGTAATTTTCGAGTCCTGCAGTCAGAAGAGATCTGTAAGTATCTGCAAGTAAAGGCACTTCTACATAAATTCGATACCTGCCACCCCAAAAACCTCAGTACTACCACCCAACATTTCTGGCTGGACAGCATACACTCCAATGATGCGTGATACACTGTGTGCAATACAGTCCCAGTTTCTGTGAAGGTGGCCCCGCAAAGATGGTCTATGTTTGGCCTTGTTCTGCGAACACCACTAAACATGCCAGCACAGAAAGCATTGGAATTTTCTGTACTCGGATCCAGCACCTACAATGTCTGCAGAGGATGCCACTGCTCAAACTTGCTAAGCGTACGACGCACCAATTTGAAAGAAGCAGGACTGGATGCACTGAGAACGAAGATGAACCTGCAGGACTAAGGACTCTGACTGAGGAGTGAGGATATAAAAGACTCAGAGTGGCCAAAGAGGATGAACTCATTGCCGCTGCAGGATGTTTTCAAACTACTGCAGCCACAGAGCACATTACATGTACATCATATTCATCATCATCATATTATCTTTCACTATTGGCTTTATGCAAGAAATTTGCAAGGCCAGTGTTTGAGATTAGATGAAAATTAGATGCTACAAGTTCAATCAAATCCATTTCAAAACGGGAATACGCAGTCTCTGACGTGCCATCACAAATCCCCACACTTTCACCAGTTTTGAAGGCCATTCCAGGCCTCCCATGCCCCATCGTACTAACATATACCCAGTCACATAGCTTCGCTGTTCGTGGACTCGATACCAGAGTGGAGTGAGAGGGCGAGGCCCATGCAGTAGGACAATGCCCATGCCCCTGTTGGGAGGGAGTTAATATAAATGTTCTCGCAATCATATAAGTAACTTGCATAGTACCTCATTTTATGTCAAATTCCGGGTAAATTTTGATGTAATAAGTGATATTTATTAAAGAATAAGCAATATTTAGGCGCCCCAATTTAATAATTTCACTTCTGCGTGATGTTTTTGGAGTATACATTAAACATAGTCATCAGGTGGCGAGAATTTTCTAGTGCAAAATTTAGTTCAATTTCCGTGGTATAATTTTTAATCTTTTTAGAAAAGTTTTGACCGAAAAGAATGTGCTCAATTATAAGACACACATCGGTTCCTAGAGCTTGTAATTTGACCAAAAAATTAGTCCTTTAGTCGAATTTTTACGGTACTTAAGGTTGAATTCCGCCAAATGGTTTTGATGGAAATACCTGGACGGATGGAGTTAACCTGTTAAATATTTTGAAACTAATTTGACTGGACGCTGTTGAGAATATTCAATAAATTTGGTAAATGTGAGTTACTTCTATGATTACTGATTGTGAGGCAATGTTTACATTGGCTCTGCCCCTGGGTTTTGGGTGGGGACATCGTCCTGTTGCACGCTGTCACCCTCGCGCGCTGCTCCCGTATCGAGTACCGTGCTTGCAGGCTATGAAATTTGCGCTAAGTTAACGAAACGTCCTAAATATAAATGGACTGTGGGTCACAGCCAATGAAATTACTGGATAAGAAATAAATGATGACCTGATTGGCTACCCTCCAGCCCGCCAGCGTAATGTTACTTCACATAGCAAGAGATCAAATGTCTGCAAGTACGGCCACAAACAGCAGAGCGGGCGTATGTTAGTACGATGGGGGTGGGGGTGAACGCCAAAGAGTTCAATCAAATTGTTTTTGAGAGACCCATATGATTGCATATAGTGTCAGAGATGATGGTTACATTAGCACTAGGCCATGCCCCCATACCCCCCCCCCCACCCCGCCCGCCTTCAGAACGTTAAAGTTGATCACCTGCACAGTCTAGTTTATTAGCTCATCTGCAAGTGATCTTATGCCATGGCAACTATCCATCATCTGTCCATCCATCAACTTTTGCTTTAAAACGTATCCCCTCCTAAACCACTTGGCGGATTTTAACCAAGTTTGGCTGGACAGATCATTTAGTCGGAGGCGCTAGAACTTCTATTCACATTTTTGATTGGTCGATTTTTGTGATTTTCCAAAAAATTTCTGGAGCCTTTTAAAATGCTCCTTAATCAATAATGGGAATAGCCTGATTTCATTGAAACTTTGGTGCAATCATCCTATGGTGGTAGTATTGTACATATCAAACGAGAATTTTTATTGATCAATTTCTTAAGTGGCCATCTTAGATCTGCCGAAAATTAACCAGAAATCATTTTAAATGCATCTTATCTTAAACCAATTGGTGGATTTTAACCAAATTTGACGAGACGCACCATATGGTGCTAGTCTCCAGAAAATCTCTTCAGAATTTTGAACGGTCTTTCTTGGGTGAAGATTTTATAAAAAATTTACCAGAAATTAATTATCAAAACACATCTCCATAGCCGCTTGACCAAATTGTACTATAACATACATGTATAAGGAGTAGGACCAGATGGTTTAGGCTCCAGAAGTGGCCAGAACCACTATTTAGAATTTTGATTGGCCAATTACTTGGGTGAACATCTTAGATTTTATGAAAAAGGTACTGGAAAGTGTCAAAACATATCTTCTTAACTGCTTTGTGGATTTTAACAAGATTTGGCTGAAAGGATCCTACAATGTGATTGGTCAATTTTTTTGGTGATCTAGAATTTTCTGAAAATTTTTCGGAAACATTTAAGCCTTAATCAGTGGCCCGATTTCAACAAAACGTGGGTAGAACGATCTCAGCATTTGGCTTCAATGTACGAAACAAGAATTTGGATTGTTCGCTTTTTTGGTGGCCATCTTGGACTGCGAAAATTCTCCAGAAATCCTTTAAAATGTATTATCATATGCTGGGCCTTCAATAGTTCATTCAAGGCAAATTGCTTTGTTCTAATAAATAATGAAATTAAGAATCAGATAGAAGGAATAAGGAAAGAAGAGATTATACAGAGCAGACGAATTACACATAGTGCCAGTGCATGTTAACTATTCTCTATAGTAATTAGTTGGGTAAAAGACAGGGTCCTAAAAGTGTACTAAATCATACAGTGATCACATTAAACTCTCAGTGATGGGAGAAGTTGGTCCAAACTAATGCGAAAACTGTCGGATTTGGTACTGGAATAGAACTGAAGCTTGATGCATGGATGCTATATGGTATAAAAGTCCATTACTGGCTTCGATTCTATCAGATTTGCAATTACAAAAATCCATGCATACTATTCAGTTTGACAGTTCCAATTTGTTATCCAGGCTGAGACTCTATGATAAACAGGAATAAATCGTGACCTAGGCTGGATCTGATTATGACGTAGGTGGAATTCATTGAACACGTGTCCAGAAGCCAATAATGAGCACGTGAAGATCCAGAAACCTATAAAAAGGGAAAAGCGCGCACTTGGAGCATTCCGTTTTTGATCATTCTTCGAATCACTTGTCATTCTCGTTATAAGTTTTGGACTTAGAAACAATAAGATTCAGAATCATTTGTTTAAAAGAAATATAAGTCTTTCATGAGGTCTCGTGTTGGATAATGAATTGTACTGAAATATAAAGATAATATTGACAAGAATAAAGAAAAAGTGTTATAAGAAATTTGCTTAGGAAATTAGTTAATTAAGAAGGAAAGTTTAAATGTTAGATAGTAAATATTTGATAAAAGAGAATAGTTCACCTTAAATTATAAACTGTGGAATGAAGATCTCGTGCAATAATGATTAATAAAAATTAGATAAGGGACCCTACATTGTCTCAAAGTTGTGATTTAGCTTAATTCGTTCAGAGAATAAGAACCACTGAATATTGAAACTTAACGGACATCACTGTGTTATGAGAGATTATCATCCGGCTTGAGGGTGGATCGACCCCCAGATCCACAAAACCAAACGGTGATAAAGTGGTGGAGGATCCGGGTATTTCTTACTTGAATGACAAGACGCACAAACTATGGAAGCACCGAAAGATTGATTGCATGCGTTGATTCGGTGCTTCCATAGTTTGTGCGTCTTGTCATTCAAGTAAGAAATACCCGGATCCTCCACCACTTTATCACCGTTTGGTTTTGTGGATCTGGGGGTCGATCCACCCTCAAGCCGGATGATAATCTCTCATAACACAGTGATGTCCGTTAAGTTTCAATATTCAGTGGTTCTTATTCTCTGAACGAATTAAGCTAAATCACAACTTTGAGACAATGTAGGGTCACTTATCTAATTTTTATTAATCATTATTGCACAAGATCTTCATTCCACAGTTTATAATTTAAGGTGAACTATTCTCTTTTATCAAATATTTATTATCTAACATTTAAACTTTCCTTCTTAATTAACTAATTTCCTAAGCAAATTTCTTATAACACTCTTTATTCTTGTCAATATTATCTTTATATTTCAGTACAATTCATTATCCAACACGAGACCTCATGAAAGACTTATATTTCTTTTAAACAAATGATTCTGAATCTTATTGTTTCTAAGTACAAAACTTATAACGAGAATGACAAGTGATTCCAAGAATGATCAAAAACGGAATGCTCCAAGTGCGCGCTTTTCCCTTTTTATAGGTTTCTGGATCTTCACGTGCTCATTATTGACTTCTGGACACGTGTTCAATGAATTCCACCTACGTCAAGCTTAATTCGTTCAGAGAATAAGAACCACTGAATATTGAAACTTAACGGACATCACTGTGTTATGAGAGATTATCATCCGGCTTGAGGGTGGATCGACCCCCAGATCCACAAAACCAAACGGTGATAGTATCTCGCTAAACCTGTTGATAGATTTTAACCAGATTTGGCAGGAAGGATCGTATGGTGGTAGCCTCTGGAACCTCTATTCAGAATTTTGAATGGTTGATTTTTTGTTGCCCATCTTTGATTTACTGAAAATTTTATGGAATCATTAAAACAGCACTCCTTAATCAATCTCACAATTACAATGGAACTTGAGTGGAACAATCCTATGGCGGTAGGCTTCAACATATCAAACAAGAAATTTGATTGATCAATTTTTCTGGTAGCCATCTTGGATTTTACTAAAATTATCCTTTATGTCTATTTCAATGCACATGTATGGTTTGAATGTTAATGGTCCAGGTGAGCATCACAGGCAGCTGGCCATTGGGCCTCTAGTTCCTTTCATCACCTCAATACATGGCAATCATCTGGGAGTAACAATTGTATTTCTATAAACTGCAGGGTAACGTGAAAGCTAATCCCGGTCATGCCAGTGAAGCAGCCAGCGAACAAGATGACACAGATCAGGATCCATTTGGGGATTGTCTGGAGGATCGAAAACTTGAAGAGCTAGCCAAAAGCTTTGAAAAGAAATATGTAAGTTAACAATAGAAGGATTCGTTCGATCTGTCACTCAATTATCGGACATCATAATTAAAATATGTCTCTAGTGAGCTGATATCACAATCAAAATTAAATAAGTTTATCATGAAGTCTAAAAGACCATCAGGATAGCATATTGAATTGTATATATCTTTGGTGAATTTATGAACATTCTGTTGAGTATTTTGAAACCACTGACTGAGAGCTGTTGTTGCTGCCATGCATGTAGCTAAACTGTATAGTTACCATGAAATTTTGATTCTGGGACGGCAGAGTTCAACGTATTAAAATCGATTCTAACACAATACAAAGTGGGTGGAGCTTAACTGGAAATGGGTGGAGCTTAACTGGAAATGGGCGGAGCTTAGCTGAAAATGGACATGGGATTGTTAGAAATGGGTCCCTCTTAACCCTTTAACACGCATATCAGCCAAAAACGGTTTTTGCAGTGGTCTTGAGAAATGTCCATTTGCAGACCAAGAGAAGACTATTTTTGAAAATTTACTAGTGGAATGACTGGCTCGATAACCGAGCCAGTCATTCTAGTGGTAAATTTTCAGAAATAGTCTTCTTGCTCTGCAAATGGACATTTTCTGTGAGAAAATCGAAATTTTCGTTAACAAATTAAAGGGTTAACCCTCTGCTGGTCACAGTTTGATTTATTTCTTTTGTGTATACGGATTTTATGACATTTTATTCACTATTTTGAAACTAAATTGTCTTGAAGCGGATACTGGCTTGGGCAGTTGTTCAGCTTTCAGTCAAATTAGTTTCAAACTATCCAACAGCTTGCCAGAATGGATGAAAATGAAGTGGAGGATTCCAGTTTCTCAATCCGTCATATGACATGATAATCAACTAGGTGACGTAGAATGACATCATTATCAAGTTCATCAGGAACGCCTAATTGGTGACAGACTTAGCGGTGTTGTACGAATTGTATTGCTTTACTATTTAATAAACATGCTGTTGAATATTTTGAAACTAATTTGACTGGGCACTGTTGGTGCCTGTCAAATTAGTTTCAAAATATTCAACAGCTTAACCGTATAGTTTTCTGGAAATTGATAGTCAGGGATTCAGGGGGTCGATCGATCCCGAAACTGGTGATGTGTTGGTGGAGCTTAGCTAAAGATGGGCGGGGCGTAGCTAAAACTGAATTCCTCTGTTGAGATACGAAAAATGTATTGAATATGACTATTAAACATCTTAAAGATATAAGCCTCGAATTTGTTCCAAAAAATTTCCATTTTCTCGTAGAAAATGTCCACATGCAGACCAAGAGAAGACTATTTTTGAAAATTTATCACTGGAATGCTGGCTCAATTATCGAGCCAGTCATTCAAGTGGTAAATTTTCAAAAATAGTCTTCTCTTGGTCTGCAAAAGGGCATTTCTCAGGACCATCGCTGAAGCCGTTTTTGGCTGATATGAGTGTAGAAGGATTAATGCTCAAATTTGTTCCTATAAATATCAATTAAAATATCCATTTGCAAACCAAAAGAAAACTTTTAAATTTACAACTGGAATGACTGGCTCGGTTATTGAGCCAGTCATGGCAGTGGTATATAATTAAAGGAACAAATGCTCTTGATTTAGATAATAATCAGCCTATATCTAGTTATCCACCAGTAAAAAACAAATAAATCGGAATAATTTGAAAAAAGCAAATAAATACCATTTATGTCATATTTATGTATATGCTGAGAAAATAGATAATACCCGCTACAGCCCAGTAGCCAGTCATATAATCTCAGTTATATTTGCGTTAAAGGGGAACACAAGAAGGGTCGCCATCTTTTGCATAAAACACGCAGTTCTATTGTAGAGCCCACATTTAAGCTACTGTATAAAGTTTTCCCCCGACATTTGTATATAAATCCGAGTAAAATGGTGTTAAAAAACGCTATGTTACTATAATTTTCTGCGAGTTAATTAAACCTATGACGTCATAGGTTGAATCCCATCCGACAAGAACCATGATAATGGCACTCTGAAGACAGGAGTGCATGCATTTGGATGGTGATATCTCTATCGGTGATAATGCTATCGACATCATTTATATATGTACAGATTGAAGAGATTAAGACGTGTATCACACTATCGCAAATTTATGGAATGTATTTGTTATTTTCATACATTAATTGGCGAACCTTAAGATGACCATTTTCTATGAAGATACCTGCCAATTACATTAACATTACAAAATATCAGGAAGTTTTGAGGCTAGTATGAAAACATAAGTACCTAAAGATGGACTGGATGTATGTACAAACTATTTAAACTCTCATATTAATAGATGAAACTTTAATAACATTATCTGCCGTAGCCCCAGTAAGAGTGTTGATTCAATAGTGGCAATTATATTGAATTGCCTATACTATCGCGTCATTCATTTATCTCAAGATCAAAACTTCATGTCAAAATTGGCACCATCAGAGAAATCAGACAAAGGACTGTTAGTATATATTCCTCAACATTTCCGCAAATATAGGGTATATATTCCTAAAAACCGCTGAAGAGAATCCCCTTATAAAAACGCAATTCGCAATTTTATTGCGATAGCGTTGGATGACAGCGAGAAAAACGTTCAACTTATGACGTCATACGCCTCATCCGGGAATAGAAATTTAACCCATGTACCACATATTTAAATAACGAAGATATATATTTCTAATTTGAGCACAGATCTTACAATTATATTTTTGAAAACGTTACGGTCTGTAGATTCATTTTATACACAGTAGTATAGAGGGTCTGGTGATTCCCTTTAAACTGATTAGTCACTACTTCCTGCAGGTAAAATATTCTTATCTAATCTGAAAACAATTTGACTGAAAGCCGTTGTTTCTAGAGACAGGATCTAAATTTAGTTTAAGCGAATTTCAGAATATTCAGTAGGCACCTTGTGAAACCAGCAGTGTACTTTGAAATGTTTTTGACTGAAACTTGTTGCTTTCACCAGAAACTGACTTTCAAATATAATGTTTTCAAAAGAATCAATAGTGAACTAACAGTAGCGAGTTAATCGCTCTACATCGGCGCCCATAGAGAGTAGTATTTATACCGCTTGCAAAACTATAGTCAGGTCTGCTTTTGTTATATTTGAGTATGCGGTATACCCGCACACACAGTTGACACACAGCGGAGTGCGAGGCACCAGCTATGTCATTAATTGGTTCCAAGTTAAGCGCTCCTAGATTTATTAAATGCTTTTTCTCAAATAATCTTGATTCATTTCCATTTTTACCGGTGGTAGTTTATTTAATATTGTACGAAATTACCAATAAACATCATTTGTTATCTCCCTTTTCCCTTCCTTTAAAAATAGTGTTCTTGTTCTGTGAATGGACAGTTGTCAAAGCCATAACAGAAGTCGTTTTAACCTTTAGTCCTGGCACTGATGTCAATATTCTATCTTTACGGTGTCAATAGCACAAAAACTAGTGTACATTTTTCAACAATTTTGGTGGAAGATGTTGCTGTCTGCGACAGCACCATCTTCCACCAAAGTTGTTGAAAAATGAACACCAGTTCATCTTTTACTTTAAATTGAAAATTGTATATTTTGACATCAGAGTGGTGAGGGTAAAGCGTTAAATCTCATATGATGCATTGACTACAGGTTATATATTTTGAGAGATCTTAGGTATTTCCAGTTTCCAAGACCCTCTAGAGACTCGGCCTAAGTTAGACGGTGTGATAAATATGACTCTTCAATTGTCAAACTAGCTGAAACTGACCGCTGCAGTGGTCTTGAGAAACTTGTGTACTTTTGCAAGTTCGAAGACTTATTTAGAAATTTACCATTAGAAGGCCTGGCTCAATAACCAACAAGACCAAGCGAGCCATTCCACTCTTTTCTTGGCCTTCAAATGGACATTCTAAAGGAAAAAATTTTGTCCATTTTAGAGCGACAAATGTAAAACCCTGCCTGGTCTACCATATTGCGTTAACCCTTTAACACTCATATCAGCCAAAGATGTCTTGAGAAATATCCATTTGCAGACTAGGAGAAGACTATTTTTGATAGCCGAGCCAGTCATTCCAGTGGTAAATTTTCAAAAATCATCTCTTCTGCAAAGTGACATGCTCTTTGAGAAAATTTAACTTTTCTTGAACAACTTTAAGGCTGTAAAGGTTAATTTCACACTGCATATATATATACACCAGTGCAAAAGTTAAGCACCACCCTATTTTTACGCACATGCGAGGGTATATTCATGTGCTATGAAGAAAGCAATAGCATAAACATTTATGTACCCATCCATCTTAGTGCAAGAGGTAATAATGCAACTAGAGGTATGCTGATTATGATGGTGGGGAAACACTGTATGTTTTTGTTTGAACTTGAAAACGAGGCCTGAATATGGTTACGTTGACACAACTGACAACTATTGCCCTACAGTTGACACACGTGGCTAGATTGTCATTAATGGTGTCTGAAAACGAAGTTTAACATCTATGCACGAGTTTGAGACTGTCATTATTAATACCGGGTATATCCACCTTGTGCCTGGATGACGGCCTGGACACGACGTCTCATGCTGGTCACCAACCGACTGATACGCCATTGTGGTATTCGTTGCCATTCAAGATGGAGTGCATCTGTTAATTCCTGTAGGTTCTGCACAGGAGGATCCCTCCTTCTCACCATGTTTCCCAGAATGTCCCAGATATGCTCAATAGGGTTCATGTCAGGGCTCCTTGCTGGCCATGGTAGGGTTTCGATGGCATTCTGGCGGAGGTATTCATGCACAGCTCTAGCACGATGTGGTCGGGCGTTGTCATCCATGAATATAGGGTTGGTTCCAGGTGCATGGTTTACAAAATGAGGGACCACAACTCTATCCAGTATGGAATCTTGATATCTTTGTCCATTTAGTGTTCCAGGTACAGTCAACAGATCCAGCTTACAATCAAATGAGATGCACCCCCATATCATAACGGAACCTCCACCAAATGGAACTTCTTCCATGATGTTACGTTGGTCGTACGCCGTGCGTCTGGACCTCCATACACGAGTTCGACCATCTGTGGCATGATGCAGGAACCGACTTTCATCGGACCAGTGTACCCGTCTCCAGGATCTCATGTTCCAGTGTCTTCTTTCGTTGCACGACCTCAGACGCTCCTCTTTGTGGTGTGCAGTGAGGAGAGGACGTCTGACAGGTCTCCTAGCTTTCATGCCAGCAGCATACAGTCTCCTTTTGACGGTAGACATTGACACTCTATTGCGCGTTTCCCATTGCTGGCTGAGCACTCTGCTGTTGGTGAATGGAGATCTCCTAACAAGGCGTACTAGGGCTCGATCATCACGGGCAGTAGTCTTCTTCGGTCTTCCAGAACTAGGCCTGTCCTTCACCTCGTTAGTTTGCCCATGTTTTGCAATCAAATGACTGATTACAGTATGGTTAATGTTCAGCTGTCTGCCAATCTCTCTGCATGACATACCAGTGGTATGCATGCCTATGATTTGCCATTTCACACGATCACTTAACCTTCGTCTTGCCATAGCGGTTCACAATCAAGAGCTAATTCTCTCTGTACAAATAAACCACGGTCATGAACACAAAATTCCTAATCTTGTCGCCTAAATCTGTATGTAATGTTCTACACCTCAAACTGGACTTTTACATAACTGAACACGTGTGCTGTTTCCCGCCACGCACGGACATCAAGCGGCGTGAAGTCATGCATGCATGTGCATTTCGTACTTGGAATTATGTCAGCTAACGCGGGGACAAAAAGTATGGCAGCCTAGTTGTACCATCATGTTTCTACGTTCTATTGTTTTTGCTGGTGCTTAACTTTTGCACAGGTGTATATATATATATGCAGTGTGAAATTAACCTTTACAGCCTTAAAGTTGTTCAAGAAAAGTTCAATTTTCTCAAAGAGCATGTCACTTTGCAGAAGAGATGATTTTTGAAAATTTATATATAGGCTTACAGTTCATGTAAGTAGTATCATCGCTTATCATGTTTAGAAGTATTGTTTATTCATTTCTTCTGTACGTAATCTTTTCAGGGCCGGAAACCAGGTAAAAAGCGTCGAGGTGACGGTATCCGTGATTTGGTAGACCTCGGTGATGGCTACGACTGGAATGATCCATTTGTCGACAACTCGGAAGCTGTAAGTCGAATGAATGTATACCCAGTCAAACTGCTCCCAGAAAACATGCACATTTTCAGGCCATAAATCATGATTGCTTTTTATTAACCATTTAACACTCAAATCTGTTCAAGAAAATTTCAGTGTCCATTATCGAGCCAGTCATTCCAGTGGTAAATTTTCAAAATTAGTCTCTTGGTCGGCAAATGAACATTTCTCAAGACCACTGCTGAAGCCATTTTTGCTGTTATTAGTGTTAAAGGGTTGATGGACAGCTCATAAATAAGTTTAAATGCTTTCAAAGCAAAAACAGATTTTAATTCGTCCAATCCAATTATATTCAAAATATTCAACATTACATTTTGTTTTGGAAATATGTTAAGCTGTTTCTGAGCTGTACTGTACTTTAATGGAGGGTTCCAGTTTATTCATCAATCATATGACATAATCAACTATGCGATGTGTAAGCTGACATTGTAATCAATTACGTCATGCATACACACACCCCAGTGCAATATCCGCTTCACCTTACGGGTCAAGGGTACGTAACCATTTAACAATTGAATTATTTTTTTTTTAATTAAATTTTCTTTTTGAATATGTCCATTTGCAGACTAAGAGAAGACTATTTTTGAAAATTTTCCACTGGAATGACTGGCTCAGTTATCGACCCAGTCATTCCAGTGGTAAATTTTCAAAAATAGTCTGCTCTTTGTCTGCAAATGGATATTTCTCAAGACCACTGCAAAAGCCATTTTTGGCTGATATGAGTGTTAAACGGTTAAATATTTGGATATCATAATATACTTATATATTCATTCAATACTGATAAACATAAAGCATCTGTGACCGTTACTTTCTTGTTAATTTTTCCGTTGTAGCATGATGAATTTGTACCCATTTCGCTGACGACCAAGTTCGGTGGATTCTACATTAACTCAGGCGTGCTGGACTTTAAGGAAGTGTCTGACCTGGAGGACTCCATAGGCCAAGATTCGCAAGATGACTTTGAAATAAACGGGATTTCTGCGAAGAAACGCAAACGGACTCAGGTAAAACCTGCCACACCATCCGTACATGTACAGTATATAGCTAAAAAAATAACGTAGCAGGTTTCCGAAGAAAATAAAACTTTCGATCTGAAGACATTGCTGCCAATGAACCTTTCCATTTGTAGTTATGCCCCGCCCATCACTAGCTAAGCTCCACCCACACCTTGCCTTGTTGGGATTGATCGATCCCCAAATGCCCTGGCTATGAATTTCCTGAAAACTATACAGGGAAGCTGTTGAATATTTTCTAACTAATTTGACTGGGTGCTGTTGCAGTTTCCATGTCAGTATTCAAGTTTATAATGGAGGAATCAAGTTTTAGGTATGCCACACTCACTCTTCACCCATGTTGGGATCGATCGATCGATCCCTGGGGGTGCTGTGTGAAATGAGTTTCAATATATTCTAGAGCATGTTTATTAACTCTTTAACTCTTGATTTGCTCAAGAAAATTTAAATTTTCTCATAATAAATGTCCATTTGCAGACCAAGAGAAGACTATTTTTTTTAATTTACCACTGGGATGACTGGCTCGGTTATCGAGCCAGTCATTCCAGTAATAAATTTTCAAAAATAGTCTTCTCATGGTCTGCAAATGGATATTTATCAAGACTACTGCAGAAGCCGTTTTTGGCTGATATAAGTGTTAAATGGTTAAATTGTAAAGCCATACAATTCGTACAACGCTTAGTTTGTCAATTAAGCGTTCGTGACGAACATGACTTTGTCATTCATGACGTAATTGATTACGACGTCATCCTACACATCACATAGTGATTCAGATTATAACATCATATGATTGACTGAGAAACTGGAATCCTCCATTGACCAGTATCTCATCAAAACCAGTCAGTATTTTACTGGTACTGATGCCTCCGGGTATCGTATAAGAGAAATGGAATTTCGTAATCTGAAATGTCAGCACCTCTAAAGGTAGGTGGTCTCATGTGATGGTTTGTCCGTAGTCGAATGTGTACCTACAATGAACCTTTGCATTTTTAGTTATGCCCCCCCCCCCCCATCTCTAGCTAAGCTCCACCCACACCTCATTCGTGTTGGGATCGATCGATCTCTGAACTCTCTGACCATCTATTTCCAGAAAACTGTACAGGTAAGCGGTTGAATATTTTGTAACTAATTTAGCTGGGCGTCAATTCATACAACCTGTTGGACTATTAAGAGTTAAAAACATGCCAAATCGTATCATTTATGACGTAATGATTATGATGTCATCCTACACACTGCTTAGCTAATTATGATGTCATATGACGCCAGATAATAGATGGGTACTCTGGAAATGTGAATTGTGTCTCTTTACAGATAATCACATCGGATTCTGACTCGCCTGTGGAAGAGATAAAGCAGAAACCAAAGGTAAACTGATTGTAAAAATAGACTACGTATCCTTCAGGTGAGCAAAGTAGATCATATTAGCTTTCCAATAGAGGTATCCTGATCTATCACTCAAATATTATATCTGACATCATAATCAAATGCATCACATGTTAGTTCTAGCATGAAATTAGAAAAGCCCTGTCGCTAATGTGTACGAATTGTAAGATGTCTTTGATGAATATACAATTTAATAAATATTCTGTTGAATATTTTGAAACTAATTTGACTGGGAGCTGCTATTAATTGGACTCATCACCAAAGACTTTCAAACATATTTGACATTTTTCTTTATTAGAGATTATCCTCTTTATTAATAATTTTTTAGAAAATTTACCGCTGAAATGACTGGCATGATGATCGAGCCAGTCATTCCAGTTGTACATTTTCCAAAATGAGTTCTCATTCTCTGCAAATGGGCATTTCACAAGACCACTGCAGAATGCATTTTTGGCTGGCTTGCCCACTACATACGTGACAATTAGATTGTTTTCAAGATATTCAACGGCTCCTCATGCATGATCGTCTTGGTACAAAAGTGCTTGAATACAGTACAGCTCATAAGTTAACATGTTTAAAAAAAACCCTGGAAACATGTTAGTACAATTTTGAATATGACGTAAGAAATGTTCTGTTGAATATTTTGAACATATTTGGATTCTTGCAATCCAATTCATCTTTCCAGAGTACCCACCCATCATATGATGTCATAATGAACTGCGTGATGTGTACAATGACATCATAATGAATGACGTCGATAAGTATGTCACGAACGCATATTTGAAGACGGTCTATGCATTGTTGTACAAATTGTTTGCTTTTACTATTTAATCAATATTCTGTTGAATATTTTGAAACTAATTTGACTGGGCACTGTTGCTGCCATAGGCAGCAACAGCACCCAGTCAAATTAGTTACAAAATATTCAACAGCTTCCGTGTATAGTTTTCAGGAAATTGATAGCTAGAGCATTTGGGGATCGATCAATCCCAACATGGTGAGGTGTGGGTGGAGCTTAGCTAGTGATGGGCGGGGCATGGCTAAAAATGGAAAGGTCCATTGCATTCAAAATATTCTACAGTACATTTTATTTTGTTTTGGAAACATGTTAAATTATTTACGGTAATGATACGTACAAAGTTTTGTTTAAATATGTATGAGTGCTAAAACTGTTAATTTTACATTGCAGAAGAAATTCAAGGATGTTTTATCAGAGGGGAAGAAAAAGAAGAAATTCCTCTCCACATTTGATAAACATTTTAAGAAACCAAAGAAAATGAAGGATTTTGAAAAATTAAAGTAAGTATGCCTGGCCCTTATTTTTCCTGTTGCCTTAGTAACATGGTAGCTATTTCATGTAAACGTGGTTACAGAGTACTAAAATGGCAACTGAACTTTGGGGTAATAAAATGGCGGTTGTTTCAGACAGGTTCTCATGTTTTGACCCCTGGTCTTAAGCCTTTAACCCTTTAATGACTAACTTTTTTCGAAAAATTAAATTATTTACTTGTTGAATGTGCATTTACAGGCTAAGAGAAGATTATTTTAGAAAATTTACCACTGTAATGACTGGCAGAGCTAGTCATTTCAGTGGAAAATTTCAAAAATAGTCTTCTCTTGGCCTGTAAATGGATATTACGCCAAACCACTACAGAGGCCGGTTTTGTCACGAAAGGGTTAATGGCCGAGCTCGCCAGAAACATTTTATATGGTAGCTTTTAAAAATCTCCATTTTGCAAACCAAGAGAAGATTTTTTTTTAGTGCTGGAATGACTGGTTTAGTTATTGAGCCAGTAATTCTAGTGGTAATGTTTCGAAAATAGTCTTGGTCAGCAAATCATTAATGAATGTTTCTTAAGATGACTAAGTACTCTCACGCTGGCTTGGCAATTAATTGTCTGACTGCTGCAACCCACCACACAATAATTTCAAAAAGCAATAACTCTAGACCTGCTGAATATTTTGAAAATAATTTGACTGAAAGTTGTTGGTGGCCAAATCACCAATAACTTTCAGTCAAATGATTTTCAAAATATTCAGCAGATCTAGAGTTAAACTCCATGGAAAATATAGTCAGCAGAAATTCAGCAGGCAGACAGTTAATGGCTTAATTGAATATATGGCTCTGTCCATTTTGTACCTCTGTCACAAAGGAGGTGGTGTTTGAAACCATTTTAGTAATAGTTGCATCCTCCACCATTCCGGCTTGGACATTTGGAAACCGATATAATTGTGCTGTCTGATTCATTTCAGAAAAAAGAGACCGTCAATTTCTGATCATTTGAAGAAAAAAGGTAAGGACAAAATCTTGTCGTCTTCAGCAGAGATTCCTACCATCATCAAACAGGAGCCACTACCAACACAGCAACACGCAACACCGACACAAAATGGCGATGGTGTCGCCGCAAAGGAACCAGTTGCTATGAGCCACAACGATCATAATTACGTCGAGAATAGTCCCGACATGGACATCGATAACGGGCCTCCGATTTTAGAGAGGATTTCTGATGAAGCGGATGATAAAAATCGCAGTGCAATACTGATCACCTCGCAGGATGATTCGAGCAGTCAGTCAGATGAGAAACCGGATTCAAATCCTGAGGCGATTCCCAAACTGCCGCTATCTCTTCCGGAGAACCTCGAAAACTTAATCGCAAAGTTTAAGGAGGTAATATTATTGCTGTTGTCATTAGGCTTGCACGAATATATGGTTAAATCAAAAATCGCGATTATTTTTTAAATCGTGAATTTATATGATTAAAAGTTGAATAATCGGCTGATCATGAATGGTTTCTACTGCATAAAATATTTCACTTCCAACCGTTAATTACTTTTTAATGAGATTGGTCATGAAAATTAACATTTCACTCAGTGAATGTATGTCCATTTGCGGGCCAAGAGAAGATAAATTTTTAAAATGTATCGCTAGAATTCCAATGATACATCTTCTAAAATAGTCTTCTCTTGGCCCGCAAATGGACTTTTCTAAATATCATTGCAGCTTTCATCATTGATATGCTTTTTGTTGTTGTGTCTTAATAATTTGTACCCATGGTGATTAATCGAGTAATCACGATTATTCTTAAGTAATCGATTGTGAGCACTCACTAATTTTTAAAATATTCAACAGAATGGTTAGTAAGTAGTAAAGATATACAATGCATGCACACATGACAGACTATTAACCCTTAGCACTCTGATGTCAATAATCTATATCTTCCAAGGGCAATAACAAAGAAACTGGTGTACATTTTTCAACAATTTTGATGGACAATACTGCTGTCTACGACAGCAACATCGTTCACCAAAATTGTTGAAAAATTAACACCAGTTCATCTTTTAATTTAATTTAAATATTAAAAAGTTTAACATCGGAGTGGTAAGGGTTAAAGTTATCCTGACTGACTTAGTTACGCCATTCATTACATATTTTAATTGCGACGTCACCCTACCTGTGATGTAATTGATGATGTGATAGACTTGACTGACAGACTGGATTCCTTTATTATAAAACTGAAGGTATCTGTATACTATCGTTTGAACACTCTGAATGGTGGTGATAGACAATTTACTGCAATCCATGACCATTAGGTTTAAAGTTACCGGTGTCATTATTATTAGCTCACATGGCCAGAACAGAATGGCCAAGTGAGCTTATGCCGTGGTGACCATCCACCTTCCATCCGTCAGTCCATCCATCAACTTTTGCTTTTAAATTTATCTCCTAAACCGCTTGGCAGATTTTAATCAATTGGCTAGAAGTATCCTATCGAAGTAGGCCATCATAGATTTTATAAAAATTTAGCGGAAAGTCAAACCACATCTCCTTAGCTTTTTGACGGATTTCAGCCGAATTTAGCTTGAAGCATTCTATGTATGTAGGTCCTTTAATCTTCTTTTCAAATTTTTGATTAGTCAATTTTTTTGTTGAAAATCTTAGGTTTTGTAAAAAAAATTACCGGTTAGTGTCAAAATGCATCTCCTCACCTTGACAGATTTCAACTAAATTTTCCTGAAAGGATCATATGGTGGTAGGCTCTTCTATTCCGATTTTTCATTAGTCATTTTTTTGGGTGAAAATCTTAGATTTTGTAAAAAAAAAATCTACCGTAGCATCTTGAGAAATTTCAGCCAAATTTGGCTTGAAGCATTTTATGGACGTAGGTTCTAGATCTGTTCAAATTTTTGATTGGTAAATTTTTGGGGTGGAGATTTTAGATTTTGTAAAAAATTTATCAGAAAGTGTCATAATGCATCTCCTTAGCTTCGTGACGGATTTCAACTACATTTTCCTGGAAGAATCATATAGTGGTAGGCTCTAGAAAATCTATTCAGATTTCTAATTGGTCAATTTTTGGGTGCAAATCTTAGATTTTATAAAAAATAAAATTATCGGAATGTGTCAAAACGTATCTCCTTAGCTTCTTGACAAATTTCACCTAAATCTGGCTAGAAGGATCCTATGGAGGTTAACAGAGTCTAGAACTTCTATTCAGATTTCAACCTAATTGGGCTGTAACAACACTATGGGAGTAGG
Source organism: Chaetoderma sp. LZ-2023a (assembly GCA_034401795.1). Taxonomy (NCBI): domain Eukaryota; kingdom Metazoa; phylum Mollusca; class Caudofoveata; order Chaetodermatida; family Chaetodermatidae; genus Chaetoderma; species Chaetoderma sp. LZ-2023a. The sequence goes on from CM067366.1 coordinate 39,259,540, forward strand.
CTTCTGAACTTGTATACAAAATTTGTAATGGTCAATTATTTGGGTGAAAATTTTAGTTTATGAAAAATTTACCGGAAATTGTCAAAGCACTACTCATTAAGCCCTTGACAGATTTCAATCTAGTTTGGCTTGTAGGACCCTATGGGTGTAGGGTTCAGAAATTGTTTACAGAATTTTAATTTGTTAATTTTTTGCTGAAAATGTTGAATTTTATGAAAACTACCGGAAATCATTTAAAACGCTACTCATTAACGGCTTGGGCAATTTCAACCAGACTAGCCTGTACATGTAAGGAGTCTATGGTGGCAGGCTTCTGAACATAGAATTTTGATTGCTAAATTTTTCTGCCGGTCATCTTGGCTTTTTCAAAAGTTTTGTGAAATCATTTGGACGGTCCCTAGGTGGGTGGGCTTCAGAACGTACTTTACAATGCTAGTCAATGGTCAGATTTCAATGAAACCTGGGTGGAAAGATCCTATGTTGATTGGCTTCAAGTCTTCTAATGATTAGTCTTTTTTTTCGGCAGCCACCTTGGACTTTCCAAAAAATTTCCAGATGTCTTTAAATTGCTACCACTATTACTATGGCTCGATATCAAACACATTTGGATGGAATGACCCTATGATGATAGGCTTCAAGAAATCAAATGAGAATTCTGATTGGTCAATTTTCTTGATGGCCATCTTGGATTTTCTGAAAATTTTCCATCATCCATCAAATTATCCATCATGTCTATAATGTCGCGGGATCAATTCCCTGCCGGGCTGCCGTATTGTGTCCCTGAGCAAGGCACTTCACTCCTCGTTGTTCCAGTACACCTTTTTGTAAAATAGGTACCTGTGAGGGCAGTGTCGGCAATACGGAATGTCGGCAAAAAAGCCATCGAGCACCTATAAACGGCAGCTGGGCTGTACGCTCCCAAAGGGAGTTGAGATTGTGCAGGAATGAAAAAGGCCCAATGAGGTAATGTTGTAAAGTCGGCTGAGCGTGGAAGTGAACTATAAACCATGACCTATACATATACCTATATAAATGCAAATGGTTCAAAGGCTAATGGTCCAGGTGAGCGCCACAGGCCCTTGGGCCTCTTGTATGTTCATCAGTAATAATCATAATAGATCAAGCAGAATTGGACATTTTTTTAAACAATGAGTTGATTTGCTGACCAATGGGAGAGTATTTTAGAAACACTGTATCACTTTCAACTCCTTTTTAGCCTGTATTTCCAGAGTTATGGAGAATTTTACATTGTGCATATTTTGTTTGTTATTTTCTTATTCTAGGCTATTAAGCTGGAGCCGAAAAAACGCTTTAACGATACTACTAGTCAGATGTTATTAGAGTGAGTGTCTCAGTTAATAATCAATTAATTAATAATAATAATAATGATGGTAATAATAATAATATTTTTGATGTGACAATTCACCTTTCCTGTTTATCCATCCATCATATGACGTCATAATTAACTAAGTGATGTGTATACTAATGGGCAGCAACAGCACCCAGTCAAATTAGTTTCAAAATATTCACCAGCTTACCTGCATAGTTTTCTGGAAATTGATATTCAGAGATTGATTGATCCCAACACGAGCTTGTTGTGGGTGGAGCTTACATAGAGATGGGCGGGGCATAGCTAAAACTGGAAAGATATATTAGCAATAGTTTGAACAGGTGTATTTGCTATAGTGTCTTCTTATATTTCGGGCCTTGAAACCTAAAACTAGGTTAAAGGTATTCTCTCTGCGTAACCAACTTATTCTTCGGTTATGAACCAGTGTTTAAACCAGCTTTTCACTTTTCTAATGTTGCCAGTCATGTATTTGATGCTTAACCCACAGTGTTATTTTAAAAGAAAAACTTAGTTTTGAAAACAAAACTTTAACAATGTCATGAATGTTCAAGCAGCTGAAACATAAACGAGACGAAGCCTATCGAAATTGACGATGTTTGGCCATCTTGTGTGGCCACCACCCACTGGTGGCCATCTTGAAAATTGGTTTCCGGATGATAACTCTGTTACCATTTTTTTTGATCACTTTGAAACTTAATTGGATGGTTGCACTAAGTCTGGGGAAGAAACCTTTTTCGAAAATGATGATGATCTGAAATGCACGATGGACACCAGCGGCCATCATGAATAATTGGTTTCCGGATGATAACCCTGTTACTGTTTATCAAATCACTTCAGACCTCTCCACGAGAGGCAAGTGATTGCTCTCCTCTTTGCTACACTCGCCTAAAGTTAATTTTGGGCAAGTATCTCATTGCTCTCCTACATAACTTAGTGGCAATGACAGAATATCTAGGAGCGTACTAATACGCCTCTGTGGATTAAATTTAAATTCAGGAGAGCAAGTGATTGCTCCCCTTTAAAATTCTCATGGAGAGGCATGTCGCTTTGAAACTTCATGGGGCATTTGGACTAGGTCTGCGGAAGAAACGTATCGAAATGGTCGATGATCTGAAATCCAAGATGGTTGCCAACTACTGATGGCCATCTTGAAAATTGGTTTCCAGATGATAGCTCCGTTACCGTTTATTGGACCGCTTTGAAACTTCATAGGGTGGTTGGACTACATGTGGAGAAGAAAATAATCAAAATTAACAATGATCAGAAATCCAAGATGGCCACCAGGCAAAGGTGGTCATTTTGAAAATTGGTTTCCGAATGATAACTACATTACTATTTATCGGATTGTTTTGAAACTTCATAAGGTACTTGGACTAGGCCAGGAGAAGAAGCCTATCGAATCTATGATGATCCTACATCCAGGATGGCCACCAGTCACTGGCGGCCTTCTTGAATATTGGCTTCCATGCGATAACTCCATTTCTGTTTAGCGCATCACTTTGAACCATTATAGGATGACTGGACTAGGTCTAAGGAAGAAACTTATCCAAATTTAAATGATCCGAAATCCAATTATGATCGCCAGCCACCGATGGCTATTTTGCATTGGTTTACAAATGATAACTCCATGACCGTTTAGCGGATCGCTTTGACACTTCATAGGTTCACTGGTCTAGGTCTGAGGAAGAAATTGCTATTTTCTGAAAGCTCTCATTCATTGGTTTGTCATCATGGCGGGGTATTATGCGCCGCTTGCGGAGCTCTTGTTTAAATTTACCACTGGCTCATCCCAGTGGTATCAATCCAGTCATTTCAGGGGTAAATTGGCAAAAAAGTCTGCAAATGGATATTTGTTAAGACCACTGCAGAAACCATTCCTGGCCACTTTAAAGGGCTAATATACTGTTAACTATTTAACCTGAAAATTTTAATTTTCTCATAGAAAATGTCCATTTGTAGACCAAGATATTATTTTTGAAAATTTATCACTGGAAGTCTGTCTGCCTTCCTTTATGTGTATGTACGTACATGCATGCGCTCGATTGTGTGTATGTAGGTGCGTGCGTGTATCGCTGAAAGTACTGGTCTGATTGTGATTAAATCGTAACAGAACTATGGTAGATTCTTTAACTCTTTAATGGTCAAGCCGGCCAAAACTGGCCTCTGTTATGGTTTTGTGGAATGTCCATTTACAGGCCAAGAGAATAGAATTTTTGAAAATTTACCACTGACATTACTGGCTCGATAACCGAGCCAGTCATTCCAGTGATAAATCTTCAAAAATTCTATGCTCTTGGCCTGTAAATGGACATTCAATAGCCTGATATTACAATTTTCTTGACCAAATTTGACCATTAAAGTGTTAAACCCATCCTTAACTTGGGTCGGTTAACAGCTTATTTTTTACCTGTTTGTTACTAAATGGAGAATTCCAGTTTCTTAGTCAATCATATGACATCATAATCAACTATGTGGCATGTAAGATGACATCATAATCAATGATGTCATAAATGATGTACCTAAGTTCGTCACAAATATTTAATTGATGACAGACTTAACGTTGTTGTACGAATTGTGTCTACTATTTACTAAACATGCTGTTGAATATTTTGAAACAAATAGACTGGGAACTGCTGCCTATGCACCCAGTCAAATTTGTTTCAAAATATATGACCGCTTACCAGTATAGTTTTCTGGAAATTGATAGTCATGGAGTTCAGGGATCGATCCCAACACGGGCGAAGCGTGCGTGGAGCTTAGCAAGAGATGGGCAGGGCATAGCTAAAACTGGATACATCCATTGTTATATTTGAATCCATTTCTGTAGAACGAGGTACATAAATATTTTATCTTTGCCTCTATGTTCGTCCAGTATTGAGAAGCATTGTCGGCAGATTCAGTGCGGTAATCGCTCACTGATATACTCACATTTAGCGGCACATCTTCCATTCAGTAAGGTGACACTTGTTAACCGCGTCAAGAAGCTAAAACTGAACGCTAGCCAGATTCGAATCAAAGGGCCACTGGAAAAGCTTAAAGAAGGTAGCTTTAACTCACAATTTTACTGCAATAGCATTTGTATGTGTTTCTTGCGCTTGTGGGTGGGTGAGTAGGTAGATATGTACGTGCATTCCTGTGTACTGCGAGTGTGTATGCATGCGCGTGTGTGTATGTATGTACTTTGATAATGTTTACATCTGATAGTGACAATGCTTGACTTCTAGAATTCAGTTTACCTTAGAAGTATGTATATACATGTAAGTAATATGGCTTGTGATAGTACAATGTTTTGAAATTCAAAAAAACGTTTCTTATTGTAGCTTTGAGTCGAACTATGCCAGCACAGTTTGTACAACACGACGCCGATTGTAAGCTTGCTTTGCAGCAGAGGTAAGGACTTATTTCAAAATTAACCACTTAAGAGTCAGATTTGTCCAGAGTTCTTTTCTCTCAGACTAAACAGTTAATATACCAGCACAGTTAATATACCAGCTAACAGAATCTGCCACAAATTTGTCTAAGCAGGAAGCCCTAATGTGCTCTTGGCTTTATAGACAGCTAAGTAGACAGATTGTAATTTCTACATAGCTGCTTTAACAATTTAATCATCAAGAAAATTTTAATCTTTACTTACTTAGTGAGTGCCTATTCTCAGATCAAGAAAAGACTATTTTTGAAAATTTTGCGCTGGAATGACTACCTCGGCGAGCCAGTCATTCCAATGTTAAAATTTAAAAAATAGTCATTTGGGCTGCAACTGGACTTGAATTTCTCAAGATCACGTATTGTAAAGGACAGTTTTGACTAGCCTAGCATTCAGAAGGGGAAATTTTCATAGCGCTCGGTGCATGCAAAACCAGTGTCGGGCCACAAAAATTACATATTCCTGCGGTCCGGGGCAACCAAATTTTAGCACACTGGCAACCCCTGTGGGACATCCTAGATACTTTGTTATTTTCAGAATCAGTAAATGTGCACTTATAGTGAGTATTTATTAGTCCACTACCAGTAAAACCGAGGGGACTATAGGTTTGGACTCCGTGTGTCTGTCGCAGTTGGTTTACCGCACTTTTTTCGCAGTCCTTTAAGATATTCAACTGAGAATTGGTACATTGATTTGTTATGAAAAGTTAGAGCAAGTTCGCGTTTCAGGTGTATGGGTCAATTTTTTATGGCATTATGCCCCCTTTCAACTTAATAAATATGAAAAATATCAGCTTTCTGCACTTTTTGTCGCACTCCTACAAGATATTTATGGGAAAATCAGTAGCTTGCTTTAGTATAAGGAGGTACAGAGCATGTTGGAGTTTCAAATTTCTTCATCAATTTTCCATGCAGTTAATGCCCCCTTTCGAATGAAATACAAAACATATTAGTTTTCCACACTATTTTTCGCAGTCCTTCAAGATATTCAACTGAGAATTTGTACATTGCTTTGTAATCAGAAATTACAGAGCAAGTTCGAGTTTCAGGAATTTTTGATGGGGGTTACATCCCCTTTCGACTATCCGTTTTCTGCACTTTTCGCACTCCTTCAAGGGATTCAAATGAGAATTGGGTAGGTTGTTTTATTATAGGGAGCTATAGAGCAGGTTTGAGTTTCAGACATTTTCGTCAATTTTCCATGGAGTTACCGGTATGCCCCCTTTCGACTTAGAAATACAAGAAACATTAGTTTTCCACATTTCTTTTCGCAGCCCTTCAAGATATTCACCTGAGAACTGGTGTGCTGCTTTGGTATGAGAAATTACAGAGCCAGCTAGAGTTCCAGGCCCTTGCATTAATTTTTGTCGAAGTTATGTACCGTTTTGACTTATGAAATACAAACATATCAGCTTTCCAAGACTTTTTCGTTCTCCTTCACAATATATAACTGAAACTTGGTATATGGCTTTGTTATGAGAAGTTACAGATCAAGTTCGAGTTTCAGCTGCTTCTGTCAATTTTTAATGGGTTTTTTAACTGTCAATCTCTAAAGATTTATATCGCCAGGTTGGGGACATGTATTGCAGAATGCTTGTTTAATTTAGTCTTAACCCTTTCACACTCAAATTTGTTCAAGACAATTGCAATTTTCTTATAGAAAATGTCCATCTGCAGACAAGGAGAAGACAATTTTCAAAAATAGTCTTCTCTTGGACTGCAAATGAACATTTCTCAAGACTGCTACAGAAGCTGTTTTTTTGCTGATATGAAGAATAAATGGTTAATATAATAGTTGAGTTGGTATTTACAAGGAGTCTGGAGTCTGTATAGCTTACAATAATACATATTTTCAAAAGAATTTACAGAAATGGGGTAACCTAATTTAAATGGCATACTGCTACTAGGGGCAGCACAATGTTTTCCTAATTTTCGAGTCGGGGACGTTTCTCGGTTTGTCTATTATATGATGTAATTAAAGCGAAAACAGTAGATTGTCAATAGTTTGCCGATTTAGCGAAACATTTTGAAACATTTTCTCTACTGAGTGCAAGGCTGCTTGACCATTAAGATGTGAAATGCATCAACGGGTTGTTTTTTATAGTGTACATGTACAATTATTATTAATATTATTATTCAGAGCCTTAGAAGGGAGCCAATCTTCTGATAGCGAGGAGGATAAAAGTGGAAAAAAAGATGGAGAAAAGAGCAAGCGAATTACAGTGCCTCGGAAGAAATTCCAGTGGAATTCTGAAATACGGTGAGGGCGAGGTGTTTTATACTATGAAGCGTATACATGAGATGTTGTACCTTTTGTGCTATAAGAGCCTGGTTCTTTAAGACAGGTAGCCATTTTTACAGGAACCATAATTTGTTCAACAAAAAAGACTGTTTCTTGGGTGATGTATTTAACACTCATATCAGCCAGAAATGGCTTCTGTAGTGATCTTGAGAAATGTCCATTTGCATACCAAGAGAAGACTATTTTTGACAATTTTACCACTGGAATGACTGGCTCGATAACCGAGCCAGTCATTCCAGTGGTAAATTTTCAAAAATAGTTTTCTCTTAGTCTGCAAATGGACATTTTCTATCACACAATTGAAATTTTCTTGAATAAATTTGAAGGTTAAAGGGTTAATTATATGTCTGATGAATTTACAATTTAATAAACATTGTTTTATTAAACATTCTGTTGAATATTTTGATGACAACCCCAGTCAAATTAGTTTCAAAATATTCAACAGCTTACCTTTATAGTTGCATTGAAATTGAAGCTCCCAGTCAAATTAATTTTAAAATATTCAATAGCCTTCATAATAAATTGTTAAAGGAACAGACCAGGGAACTAGTTCATGAATGATAACTTAACATAATAATCAACCTATAGCTATCAGTAAAAACAGAAATTAATCAGAGGGATTTGAAAAAAAGCAGATAAACACCATTTATGTCACTGGCGGACACCAATTAGTGATGCAGTTGGTCCTCTCCGCTACAGCCGGTTGTATGATAGATCTCGGTTGTATTTGAATTAAGCTGATTAGCCACACTTCCTACAGGTAAAATACTGTCTAATTTGAAAACAATTTAACTGAAACCTGTTGTTTCCAGAGACAGTATTTACGTTCAGTCACACAAATTTCAAAATATTCAGAGGCATGATGATGCGACCTGGGAAACCAGCAGTGTATTTTGAAATCATTTTGATTGTTGCTTCCAACAGAAAAAGTGAATCTACTGTTTTCAAAAGGATTAATAATTAATTACTCTACAAGTCTACATTGGCGCCTTTCAAGAATACTTCTTACTGCTTATGAAACTATATTCAGGTTTGCTTTTGTTATATTCGAGAATGCGGTATACCTGCACACACACACGCATGTACGCGCGCGAACGGAGGAGCCTGAAGCACTAGCGACATCATTAATTGGTTCCAAGTTAAGCGTTCCTAGATTAAATAAATGCTTTTTCTCAAATAACCTCGAGTAATTTTCATTTTCTATCGGTGGTAGTTTATTTAATATTATTTGAAATTGCCAAGAAACATTTGTTATTTCCCATTTCCCTTCCTTTAAAACCAGTTCAGTCTATGCAGCAAAAACTTGACAATGTTTAAGCTTTTTACAATGTGTGCCCTAATGTCAAGAATATTTTGAAATCAGTTTGACTGGAAGCAATACTAGAAAGTATTTTTAGCTCAACTGGCCTGAAAGGCCAAGTGATCTTATGCTGTAGTGACCGTCCGTTTCCCATCAACTTTTCCTTTAAACGACTTCTCAAGAACCACTGGGCTGATTTCAATTATATTTGGCAGGAAGCACCCTTTGGGCATAGGGATCCAAGTGTATTCAAACGAAGCCGATCGGCCAATTTGGCTGGTGGCCATCTTGGATTTTGGCTGATTTTTTAGAAACATCTTTAAAAATCTATGAAACCGCTTTGGGGATTGATCCAAACCTCATGAAATATGATCTGGAGAAACAACTGAACCCGGTTTGTTCAAGGGAACCTGATTGGACAAATGCTTTGGCGCCGATCTTGGATGACCTAGCTTTCGCAAAAATAACTTCTCCACATCCGCTGAACAGATCAGGCCAAAATTTGTGAGCTATAATTGGGGCCTAAACACCATTAAAGTTTATACATAAAAAATACATATCCGCCATGAATCAATGAAAATTTAACGTTTTTGTTGAACATGTATTTTATGTAGATTTCTGAGAAAACCATAAAAAGACTACTTATTAACCACTGAGCCAATTTTAATAAAACTTGGCTAAACCTTCTTCACAGAAATTAGAAAATGGTAATATTTTGTGCCAGTTGGCAATAATTCCAGGTGGGTGATACAGGCCCCTTGGACCTCTTGTTACATTGTTAACCACATTTACTCTACATTTGCCTGCACTAATCTCATGAACAATTTTAAATCAGTTTGACTGGAAGCAAACCTTGTAATGTGGATAGTTGAGACGGTTAGTATTGATATGTTTCAGGACAGTCCTCGATGAAATCGTCAGCATGAAGATGCGAGAATACGACCATTTAAAAATTCGAGCTCAGTCGGCGGACGTATACCTCAAGACATTCCTGGACGCCACAGTGAAGGACCTCTGGCCAAAGGGATGGATTCAAACCAGGTAAGGGCAGGTAACCTGGTTAACCCTGAACCCTTTAGCACTCATATCAAGCCAAAAACGGCTTCTGCAGTGGTCTTGAGAAATGCCCATTTGCAGACCAAAAGAAGACTTTTTGAAAATTTGCCACAGGAATGACTGGCTCGATAACCGAGTCAGTCATTCCAGTGGTAAAATTTCAAAAATAGTCTTCTTTTGACATGTAAATCGACATTTATTAGGCAAAGATTGCAATTTTCTGAACTTTAAAGGGTTAATACCATTATATTGTCCTTAAGGTCACATCATTTTGTAATTCTGGTCATGGGACAGTCATTAAATTTCACAATTTGTGAGATGCATATCAACAGAATCAGCCCTGAATCACAAAATCTGGATCCATTAATGAAGTGTAAGGGACTTATATTCATTCGTCTTTATACTAACTAATACTAATAATGATAGTATTCTGTTTCAGACAACTTTACAAGGAAACATTGCCGGTGCATCAACCCTGGACAAATCCGTAAGTTTAAATTATGCAATGTACACATATACCCCATCATCCTATCGCATGGTCTCGCCCTCCCACTACGCTTTCGTATCGAGTCCCCGTGCTTGCATGATTTTGATGTCTGCGCTAAGTTAACAAAACCTCATAAATAAGGTCAGTCAACTACCCCTCAATAACATTTCCCAGTTATTATGATCCTAGTAATACACGCCCAATCACTTCGATTGATATTCGTCTCTCGCACGCTCTCCATTGGCATGAAGCCACGCCTCTATTTTAGATAGAAAGCTAGAATGAAGTAGGCAGAAATCTGACTGGCAACCTCCAGCCAGGTTTGGAAAAATTTGATTTAATCGGATTTTTTCGATTTCTATGGTTTTTGTGATTATTTTTACTAGAACTATAACAAAATTATTGATTCTTTTACATGCACGCATGTTTGGAATTAAATAGAATATTATCAGTAAACAAGGTTGACCTTATTTATACTATTAAAATGTATTATTTTTATAATAATAATCCCATAATTTGTTCTTGTTGTTCTTAAGACATTTTTTAATTTGTTGTCACATTTTGAAATAACTGCATTTCTACTCGACGGGTCATGACCATTGACCAAATTTCTAATAAACATGCCTACACTACCGTAACCATGTTTTGTCTACACTTGATGGGCTACATTTTATCCGTCTTAATATTTTGTGGATAAAATTTGTATAAGGCTGTATAACTCTGGACATGGTATAAAATATTTTGAATACAATTTAACTGAATGTAGTCGCCAATAACTGTCGGTCAAATTAGTCTGAAAATATTCAGCTGGTCTAGAGTTATTATTGTCTAATGGCTGGCAACAGTCAAAGTCAAGTCAGTTAAAAATAATATCCACAGAACTGTTATAAATAGTATTGGTCTGTGCTGTGTTTATTCATCAAATAACAACTAAGGAAAGTTTCCACTAACTGTACTGATAGAAATAAAGATGCTTAGTTCTTATATTAGCATAATAATGTACAACCAGGCTTATTAACTATCTGAAACAATAGCTACTGGTACAATAACTATCAACAAATCAAAAAAAATCTTTTAGGAATTTTATAGTGCAAATGAGATGAGTTGAGGAGGAAAAAATAAAGAAAATAAAAAAGTTGATTTTTTTTTCAGCTTGATTTAATCGTTGATTTAATCAAATGATTTAATCGATTTGATTTAATCAAAACAACCCTGCCTATAGCCCACTAGCGTAATGTTACTTCACATAGCAAGAGATCTAAGGTCTGCAAGTATGGCCTCGAATGGTGAAGCGATGTGAATGGATGTATGTCAGTATGATGTGTGAACCCTGTCTTGACAGAGAATGTGTAGTAACAGTTATTGTTATTATTAGCTCACCAGGCCTAGTGAGCTTATGCCGTGGTGACCGTCCGTCCGTCAACTTTTACTTTAAAACGCTACTCCTCATTAACCGCTTGGGTGATTTCAACCAAATTTGGCTGAAAGTAGTACCCTATGGTCGTAGGCTCCAGAACTTCCATTCGGAATTTTGATTCCTCAATTTTTTGGGTCAAAACCTTAGATTTTATTACAAATTTACCGGAAATTGTCAAATTGCTTCTTCTCCTTACCATTCTGAGCAATTTTAAGCAAATATGGTTGAAAGGGCCCAATGGTCATAGGCTCTAGAACATCCATTCAGAATTTTGATTCATCAATTTTTCAGGTGAAATTTTATGAAAAATGTAGCGGAAATTGTCAAAATGCTTCTTCTCCTTACCATTCGGAGCGATTTCAACCAAATTCAGCTCAAAGGGCTCTATGGTCGTAGGCTCCAGAACTTCCATTCAGAATTTTGATTCATCAATTTTTTGTGTGAAAATCTGAGATTTTATGAAAAATGCACTGGAAATTGTCAAATTGCTTCTTACCATTTTGACCGGTTTTAACTAAATTAGGCTCTAGAACATCCATTCAGAATTTTGATTCATCAATTTTTTACATGAAAATCTGAGATTTTATGAAAAATTTACCGGAAATTGTCAAATTGCTACCCCTCTAGCTGCTTGACATATTTCCAAAAAAATTTGTCCAATATGTTCTATCTATGGTAGTCAGCTCTAGAAAATGTATTCAGAATCTTGATTGATCAATTTTTGGTGTGAAAATCTTAGATTTTATGAAAAATTTACCAGAAATTGTCAAAACACTGCATCTCCTTAGTTGCTTGACATATTTCAAACAAATTTGGCTAGAGTGGCGCTATCAAGGTAGACTAGAATTTCTATTCAGAATTTTGATTGGTAAATCTTTTGGATGGCCATCTTGAACTTTCCGAAAATTATCCATCATAGCTATTTAAATGCAAATGGTTCAAATGCTAATGGTCCAGATGAACGCCACAGGCCCTTGGGCCTCTTGTTATTATTTTCATGTAAATGTTTCCTGTGTCCTAAAGTTTTTTCCCCATAATTTTCGCAAATTTGACATATTTCAACAGAATAAATTGTTATTTTCAAATGCCTATTTATACCTAAAAACAACCTGCGCACTCCGGACTATACCAGCCATAGATGGCTCATGCATTAGTAATAGGATTCCTGATAATGCTATGCCCTATACCGTCGATGTTGGTGGGCTCACTGGAATTATGCACATTTGGACCCCGTAGGGTGGGGCTGCACTTTCTTAAAATAACACCTATGCATATACTGATGACGTGATACATGGAAAAAATTAGGCCCGTTATTGTGTGTGTCTAACAGCTAAAGGGAGACAACTGTTTATGTCACAATTTTGCTAGTAATGACATCTTATCGTGTAGGCCGTTTTAATCCTGAGTGCGTACACCGGCTATGTCCGGTGTAGACACGAAAGGGTTAGGCTGTGATTCAGATATACAGGTCAGCTGCTGAACATTTTGGTACTAAATTTAATGCAGAGCAACAATAGCTTGTGGTCAAATTAGTTTTTAAATATTCAGCGTTATATTTCTGACATTATAGTGAATTTGTTGTATCTGAACTGCTGTCTTAAAAAATATAATACATGTTAACTGTCGCTGACAAATTCCAGAAAAAGTATATTCTTTATGATATAAAACTTTCTGCTGAATATTTTGAATGTAATTTAACTGGGAGCCATTGCTGCCTAAGGCAGCAACATCTTTTAGTCGAATTAATTTCAAAATATTCAATAGTTTTTGTGAAAATGAGATATGGAGAATTGATCGTTGAAATGGTTAATAAAGGTTGTCGTTGGTCATTGTGTTGCAGTGGTAAAGCAAAGAAGGTTTTCTTGAGCAAAGGGGCTGCCGTTAGCCAGCCTGCATTGCTCAATCAGGATCCGAACTCTGATGACAACTCGCGCGAGCCCACGCCTCCAAAGATTATCCTCATTGAAGACAGTGAATCAACACCGGAACATGACACTGTGGCTGCTAAACTGAAAAGGCCAGCAGAAACTGTCCCAAAAACAATAGAACCCGGAGCCGTCAAGCGCAAACCTGTCGATTCCAATCCTATCTCTCATTCCACGCTTGCCAGTAAATCTGTATCTAATAGTGTTTCTGACGCTGCTAAGAATAGTGCTATTGAAAATACTTCTAATTTATTAACTGATTATGCAAATCCTGTTCAGGTGTCTGATAACTTACCACCTCATACGAACAATAAAAGTGATAGCAAGACAATTAATAATTCATATTGTGATAGCTTATCTGATAGCGCTACTAAAACTACTCTTGCGTCATCATCGGTGTCTTCGACTGTGCCAACAATGTCGAGTGTGCCGTCGATGCCCAAGTTGAATCGTGGTTCACAGGTACAAACTGAAGATGTAACTAAAACAGCATCTCCGGCTACTAATGCGTCACCTGTGTTATCGTTGCCGGGGACAACGACAGGTACTAACTTGAGTAATTCATTGCAGAATAAGATGAAGTTAGCGACAGGTTTAGCTGGTAGTTCAAATCAGGATCTTGTTTATGAAATTTTACGCTCAATGAGTAAGCAGCCCACAGGTGCGTTTGCAAAAGCACAAGAACCTCAAATGGCAGCTACAAAGACCTCAAGTGAACCTTCTACAAAACCCCCATCAACACTCGAAGCAAAACAGTCAGGTAGTAATAATACTAATCAGAAAGGCTTGAACAATGCAGGTAACAAAACATTTATTTCTACACCTTCACCTGTTGTTTCATCATCAGTGACTAGCAAGGCAGCAGATGTTAACCATGATGATATCGATGGTGATTTGCATAAGAAAAAGAAACATAGTGAAGTGTCTACACCTGTATCTACCTCAGGACTGGCTGCGGAGAAAGTTTATAAAAGTCTTTTAGCACCACACTCAGTTAGCAGTCAGAATCTACCTACAAATGAACCCAACAGCAGATTGACCACACAACAAACACCAGCCTCAACAAATGCTCAAGCTATTTTGATAGACAGTGCTTCTAAAAAGGAACGAATTTCCACGCTTAAGCAGTTCAATAAAGACAAAAGACAATCAACGTTTCATTTACTAGAACAACAGATACAGCAGCAACAACAGTTAAAAAAACACCTCCAACTGCAGTTAACCGATATTAATGCCGGTCACAGGTTACCTAATGTCCCTACAAGTAGCTATTCAGTTACAACTACCGGGGCATCTGCTTCACATAACACTAATAGAACTAAAGATTTTCAAACAGCTTTATCAGGAACAGCTGTACATAGTAAAGGCGATAAAAAACATCATCGATCGCATAGTGCTAGCGGAATTAATAATGATCAGAAAAAGAAATTAATGCATGTAAGTGCGGCAACATTTGCAGCAAACCGTGCTTCTGGAACTGTTCCAATCAAAGCCGCTCACAGTATTGAATCACGTAGGGTAAGTGATCAGCATCTTCATCTACTGCAGCAACAACGACAACAACAACAGCAGCAACAGCAGCATCAAGTTCATGGGCAGCAACAGCAGCGACACCAAGTTCATGGGCAGCAACAGCATCCGTCAAAACATAGTTCTGCAGGAAATTCTACTGTACAGGCAGCAGCAGCAGCACAAAAGCAAAAACAGCCATTTGACATGCCAAATTTTCAGAATGAGTTTGAGAGAAGTTTGGCTATGTTAGCTGGCATGCAAAGTATACCATTACAGCCATCTAGTGCTACTATGAAGGCTAGTCCAGCACATTCACATAATACTTCAGGAAGATCTCAGGGAAATTCGCTGTCGCCATCATCGTCATCAATACAAGCAGTTTGGCCAGGTATAACATTGCCATCACCTACGACACTGACTGACCACAGCCGTCTCATGACACAGGTATGAGCACATGCATTCACTGTTCACACACACGCACGCACGCACGCACGCACACACACACACACACACACACACTTTGGACCCTTTATTTCGTCAACGGTCATCCCGCCACAGGAGTTATCTCCCTTAGGACCAACAAACCCCAGAAAGCATGGTAATGTCACAAATGAGAATTAGATTTTAATAAAAACTCAAATATAAAATTTTATATTTACATATTTAAATAATTAAAAAACTCGACAAATTTTCACAACCTCTCAATATTAAAATTGAGGTTAATTTTAACACCCCATAAAATTCATGGTATGATGTCATCCATCGCGTGAATCCTTAACCACACAAATTCAGATTACATCAGAAGTCTTCAGATTAATGAAACTGGCATCTAACAGAGTTATGAAGTGGGACATCAGCTCTGATGTTATTAACTCAACTGACTTGAAGTGAGCTTATGCCATGGCGCCCGTCCGTCGTCTGTCGTCCATCAACTTTTGCTTTAAAACGCTACTCCTCCTTAACCAATATCCGAATCTTAACTAAATTTTGGTCAAAGGATGCTATTGTGCTTGGATCTGGTACTTCCAATTGGAATTTTGATTCATGAATTTTTTTGGGTCAAAATCTTAGATTTTATTAAAAAATTTACCGGAAATTGTCAAATTGCTTCTCCCTTACCCTTTTGGCCGATTTCAATCAAATTTGGCTGAAAGGATCCTATGGTCATAGGTTATAGAAATTCCTTTCAGAATTTTGATTCGTAAATATGTTGGGTGAAAAACTTAGATTTTATTTTAAAATTTACCGGAAATTGTCAAATTGCATCTTCTCCTTAGAGTTTTGACCTATTTCAACCAAATTGGGCTGAAAGAATCCTATGGTCATAGGCTCTAGAACTTACATTCAGAATTTTGTTGCGCAAATATTTTGAGTGAAAAGCCTAGATTTTATTAAAAATTTACCGGAAATTGTCAAATTGCTTCTTTTCGTTACCCTTTTGATCGATTTCAATCAAATTTGGCTGAAAGGATCCTATGGTCATAGGTTATAGAACTTGCATTCAGAATTTTGATTCGTAAATATTTTGGGTGAAGAACTTAGATTTTATTAAAAAATTTCCGGAAATTGACAAATTGCTTCTTCTCCTTAGCATTTTGACCGATTTCAACCAAATTGGCCTGAAAGAATCCTATGGTCATAGGGGTTTGAGATGTTAAGTCTGTTTTGAAAAAGTGCTGTGGTGCAGATGGCTGTTCCTTGCATCAGCTGCTGTGTGCTGCCTATGCTCACGGTTACACACTGCTGCGTCTAGCACTCGGCTACATTGTTTCAAGTTGTGGAGGCCGTAATGATTCCGTTGCTGTTGTTATCATTTTGTGTGTTCATCGCTACCCGAGCACTTGCTTTTGTATGCTAGTGTCACTTCCTATCCACAAAAATATGGCCATGGTTCGTGTTCAATGGATGGCTCAAGCCTGTCATGCGCTTGAGCTGTGCATGGAATATGAGGAGATGCAATCTTCTGTATCCTCCAGGGGAAGAAACAAAGTTGTCCATAAATGGAGCAACTATCTGGCGTAATAGGCGCATCTGTTGAGACACATTGCCAATGAAGAGAAGACACCGTTAAGGGAGGTGGGGGCAGGGCAAGTGGGAGGTTGCACACCACATTTACACCTGTCAGCCTGAGACCATCCCAGCAGTTGTTCCATGAATGCGAGAACACGTCTTCACAACTACTGTGATTCCACGACCACCCGGGTTCGTCCTTAGGCCTTCAACTTTAATTTTGCCAAGCACTTTGAGTAGCAACCACGCAAAGTATGACACACCAACCATCATCATCATCATCATCATTTTACAAGGCATAAGCCATTGGTTTGTTATTGCCTCAGAGTTTTTTGTTGTAGTATGGCTTGTTCAGTCTAATTCAAAAGTTTTTTCCTTAAAGTCGATTTCTAGTTTGTTCTTGAATGATTTGACTATTGTTGCTTGATTTAGTCTCCCTGAAACAGCTAGATTTTAGACTGACCCTTACCACTAAACCATTAGATAGTAGACTTTGACCCTTAACACTCTGCTGTCAATCTTTTGCTGTGTCAATAACAATATGACAGCAACATCATCCACCAAATTTGCCAAAAAATGAACACAGTTCATCTCTTAATTTAACTTGAAGTTTTAAGTTCTGACATGTTGGCTTGTGGAGACCGTGGTTGGTCTTATTGCAGTTGTGTTCATCACTATCCAAGTCTCCTCCACTATACCGGTGTCTCTTCATGCAACCACAAAAGTGCGGCAGTGGAAGCTGAGATGAATCTACTGGTAATTGGAATCGCTACCGAGCATGTTCATGCCTATACACAGGCTACTCCTAGATCAGTCCACTGTACTTGCAGAATTGCAGTATGACTTTGTGATGGGCTGGTATATGTGTGGCCCGTTCAGTCAAATTCAAATGTTCTTTCTTTGAAGTAGATATCTAGTTTGCTCTTGAATGATTCAACTGTTGTTGCTTCGGCTATTGTAGCTGGCAGTGAATTCCACTGTGGTACCAGTCTATTGGTGAAAAAGTGTTTGCGAATATCTTTATTGCTGCATTTTATGTTGAGCTTGAACCTATGACCTCTGGTCTGTGTAATACTGGATGTTTAAAAAAAGTAGACCTTATCAATATTATATAGATCTCTGATGAGCTTGAATGTTTCAATTAAATCGCCTCGAAACCCCCCCCCCCCCCCCCCCTATGTTTGCTCACCAGGGCCATGTGAGCTTATACCATTCGTCGTCCATGCATCTTTTATGTGAATATCTTAGATTTTATGAAAAATGTACCGGAAATTGTCAAATTGCTTCTTCTCCTTACCATTCTGAGCGATTTCAACCAAAGATGTCTGAAAGGATCCTGTGGTGATGGGCTCTAAAATTTACATTCAGAATTTTGATTTGTCAATTTTTAGCTCACCTGGTCCGTCCGTCAACTTTTTTCTTTAAACGACTTCTTCTCAAGAACCACTGGACCGATTTCAATTATATTTGGCAGGAAGTATCCTTAGGGCATAGGGATCCAAGTTTGTTCAAACAAAGCTGATCAGCCAATTTGGCTGGTGGCCATCTTGGATTTTGGCTGATTTTAGGATATGGCTTTAAAAATCTTCTCCGAAACCTGTTGGTGGATCGATTCAAAACTCACGAAATATCATATAGAGCAAGAGCTGAACCAAGTTTGTTCGAAAGAACTTGATTGGCCAAATGGTTCGGTGGCCATCTTGGATGACCTAGTTTTCGTGAAAACAACTTATTCTGCAGAACCGCTGAACGGATCGGGCTGAAATTTTGGGGATATGATTATGGACTAAGAGCCATTAAAGGTTGTTCATGGGAAGTTGATAGATAAAAAACATGGCCGCCGTGGACCAATCAAATCTTAGCGTGTTTGGCTGCCATATTCAATTTTTTTATTTGATGGATTTTGAAGCCAAAATTGGTTTTGTCAGTCAGCTGTTGTATAGCGATGACTCCATCCGTCTTCTGTATGTCCATCCATCCATCTGTCTGTCCATCACCAACTATGGCGGCTCATTTTGTTATTTCTTGATGGATTGACACCAAACTTGGTCACAATGTTAATGTCCGCATCTAATATCTGTGTTGTGAAAATGAAACTGATAGAACGTCAAATGCCAGAGTTATCACCCCTTAAATATTTGTAGTCTCACTTTCATAGGGCGAATACAGGTTTGTTCCCACCGTCCATTGATTTATCACCATGTCAGATTTTATTGCCAAACTAGATATTAAATTCCAATTAACAGATTAACCTTTCCAATACTGCCGAAATATTTAAGATATGTATTATGTGCTCTGACATCTATGCTCTTAAAATATTTTGATTGAAAGTTGTTGCTGCCTAAGGCAGCAATGACTTTCAGTCAAATTATTTTTTTAATCAACTCCAGCTCACCCTACCCCTGCTGCTAACTTGGTGATTCAGCCAGATACGCATGTGTTAAATGGATTGTTTGGTGGTAGGGAATAACCTGCTATAAAGACCACCTACCTGCCCTTAGAGACCATTTTCTTCAATTGTATTTAAACCTCTAGTAACCGTCTGAGTTTTTGCAGACGACATATTCCAAAGGTTATATCTCTGAACCTGATAAATATTTTGAAAACAATTGGACTGAAAGTTGTTGGTGGCTAAGCCGCCAACAACTTTCAGTCGAATTGTTTTCAAAATATTCAACAAGTCAAGAGCTTTTGAAAATTGAAATTATTGGCTGCACTGGCTTGCAGCAGTGAGACAGTTAAGAAACCAGCTGTAGTTAGCACTGATATCATCTATTTTCAAAATCACTAATGCAAAAAAAAACAGTCCAGAGATTGTTGTCAATATCTCGAAAACTCAACCATTTGACTGAAAGTCATTGGAAGTGACACTGATGGATGTAAAACTTAAGTAAGATTAGTTGAAATGCCAATGTTCCAGGTGAGCGATACAGGCCCATTGGACCTCTTTTTGGATGAAAATCTTAGATTTTATGAAAAATTTACTGGAAATGGTCAAAATTATACTCCTCCATAGCTGCTTGACATATTTCAACCAAATTTGGTTAGATGGATTTTATGGTGGTAGGCTCCAGAACTTCCATTCTGAATTTTGATTTAATCTTTTGGGTGAAAATGTTAGATTTTATGACAAATTTACCGGAAATTGTCAAATTGCTTCTTCTTGTCAACTTTACTGATTTCAAGCAAATTTGGACAAAAGGATCCTATGATCATAGGCTCCAGAACCTGCATTCAGAATTTTGATTCATCAAATTCTTTTGGTAAAAATTTTATTACAAATTTACCGGAAATTGTCAGATTGCTTCTTCGCCTTACTACATGGAACAATTTCAACCAAACTTGGCTAAAATGATCCTATGATCATAGGCACCAGAATTTCCATTCTGAATTTTGATTGGTAGATTTTTCCTATCGTGTTTAATCTAACGAATCATGTATATTTAAATGCAAATGCTTCAAATGCTAATGGTCCAGGTGAGCATCACAGGCCCTTGGGCCTCTTGTTATTATGATGACATCATACCACAATAATCATTCATGAGATGATGTCACTCCATGACGCTTATGGAAATTGAGGAAAATTACTTTGTCGCAAAATTTACTATTTAGGAATTTGAAAATATACAAATAGTATGTTTTAATGGAGGAATCCAGTTTTAGCCATCTCCCACCCATCTCTAGCTAAGCTTTGACTGTGTTGGGATCGATCGGTCCCTGCAGGTTGATCCCTGCACACTGAATCTCAATTTCCAGAAAACTATACAGGTAAGCTGATATTTTGAAACTAATTTTACTGGGTGCTGTTGCTGCGCCGTCAAATTTTTTCAAAATATTCAACATCATTTATTAAATAGTAAAGACATACAATTCGTACAACAATGCTTATTCCGTCATCAATTAAGCATTCGTGATGAACTTATCTACGTCATTCATGACGTAATTGCTTATGACATCATCTGATTGATGGATAAACTTTAATCCTTCATTAAATTATACTAAAGTATCCTTTGACATGCTTTGAGTGTCATTGTTTTCATCTTGGTTTATAAAGGTTTTGCAGACGGCTGGCTACACATCAATTAGTCCTCAGTCAAATCGACCAGTATCTACGGGCCGGCCGAGTATCTCTCCTGAACTTGCAGCAGGTAAGTGAATGATAATATCAACTGTATATATGATGAAGCAGCAACTCACTCTAACCCTCTATCCCTCAAATTTTTTCAAGAAAAATTTCAATTTTCTCAGAAAATGTCCATTTGCAGACCAGGAGAAGACTATTTTTGAGAATTTACCACTGGATTGACTGGCTCGGTTAGCGAGCCCGTCATGCCAGTGGTAAATTTTCAAAGATAGTCTTCACTTGGTCTGCAAAATGATATTTCTCAAGACCATTGCTGATGCTATTTTTGGCTGCTAAGTGAGTTAATCTTCGAATTTGGTCAGGAAAATATAAATTTTCGCATAAAAAATGTCCAAGCAAAGACTGTTTTTGAAAATTTACCACTAGAATCGCTGACTAGGTTGTCTTCTCTTGGCCGGTTGTCTTCTCTTGGTCTGCAAATGGAAATTTGTCAAGACCACTGCAGACACTGTTTTTGGCTGATATGAGTGTTAAAAGGTTAAGACAGTTGTTAACCAGAGCTGTAAAGCACTCAAGCTGGCTAGAAACGGTTTCTGCAGTTGCCTTGGGAAATGCCCATTTACAGAATAAGAGACTGTTTTTGAAAATTTACCACTGGAATGACTTGCTTGATCAGCCAACCCGTCCTTCCATTGATACATTTTTTTAAATAGTCAACCACTGTTCATAAATCCTCAAAATTGGTCTGCAAATTAACATTTTCTATGAGATAATTTAAATTTACTTTAGCAAATTTGAGCATTAAATGATTAACAAATTGATCAGATTTAACAGCTTAGCAAGTTTAACTTGTTTAATATGGAGATTTGACAGGGGCGTATGCACTAAGCGGTTTAGTAATGACTTATTATCCTGCCAAAAACTGCCTATGCAACAGTCCTTAGGAACGTACATTTGTGGGCCAAAGGAAAACAGTTTTTATACGCCGGCAAAAAAAATTGACAGTATTATGTAATGGCGAGGTCCGGCCGGGTGGCAGATTGGTTACCGGATGATAACGCCGTTACCGTTTATTGGATCGCTTTGAAACTTCATAGGATGGTTGGACTAGGTCTGGGGAAGAAGCCTATCGATATTGATGATGATCCGAAATCCAAGATGCCAGCCAGCCACTGTCGGCCATCTTGAAAATTGTTTTCTGGATGATAACTCAGTTACTGCTTGTGGGATTGCTTTGAAACTTCATAGGGTTGTTGGATTGGGTCCGGGGAAGAAACCTATCGAAAGGGACGATGATCCGAAATCCAAGCTGGCCGCCAGCCACCGTCAGCCATCTTGAAAATTGTTTTCTGGATGATAACTCGGTTACCGCATGTCGGATTGCTTTGAAACTTCATAGGGTTGTTGGATTGGGTCCGAGGAAGAAACCTATCGAAAGGGATGATGATCTGAAATCCAAGCTGGCCGCCAGCCAAGTGCGGCCATCTTGAAATGGTTTCTGGATGATAACTCCTACCATTTATCGGATCGCTTTGAAACTTCATAGGATTGTTGGTCTATGGTTGGGAAAAAACCCTCGAAATTTACCATGATCTGAAATGCAAGATGGCTGCCAGCTACCATCGGCCATCTTGAAAATCTGTTTCCAAATGGCAAATCCGTCTCTGTTTTGCGGATCGCTTTGAAACTTTATAGGGTGACTAGGCTACACCTGAGGAGGAATCCTATTGAAATAGAAGATGATCCGAAATCCAATATGGTCGACAGCCACTGGCTGGCATCTTGAAAATTGGTTTCCAGACAATAACTCCATGACCATTTAGCAGATCACTTTGAAACTTCATTGGATGACAGGTATAGATCTGAGGAAGAAATCGCTATTGCCTGATAGCTCTCATTCATTGGGCAGGGTATTATGCGCCATTCGCTATTCCAGTGATAAATTTTCAAAAGTAGTCCTCTTAGTCATCAAATGGACATTAAATCAGGAATGTCAATTTCTGACCAATAAAGAGTTAACTGTAGCTTATCTAACATGCCTAAAGCTATATTTTATTTTCAAGTGTGACTCCACCAGAGCTACGGTTATTGTTTACACGGTTCTGAAGACAGTATGTATAGGGGCTAAACCTAGATTAATTCAAACATTTTTAAGGGCCTTTAGAGTTGTCGAATCCAAACTTAAAATGCGGCTTTATCCCAGAATTTGTTTCACAAGGACAAAACCCCATTAGTGCACACGACTAGTCAACTACAACCCACAAAGTTTAACCATTTCATTATTGATAGCTCACCGACTCGATTTCAGAGTAAGCTGTTAGCCAGAAATGTGTCCTCCCGTCTTGTCGGCAATGAAATTAAATTTTAGACAGGTTAATTTGAGCGTAACTCAAGATAGGTTTTAACTAGCCCGATGCGGATAAAGATTATACCATTTCGTTAAGAAATTGGAGAGATTTCATTAGCGGTAGTTGGAGAGGGTGTATAAACACGACAGTCATTGTCTTTAGCAACGGAGGGATCCAATTCTAGCTATTCCATGTTCATTTGTAGCTAATCTCCACCCACTTTTTACGAGTGTTTGTATCGATTTGAAACATTGAAACCTGAATCTAAATTTCAAGGTAACTGTACATGTAAGCTGTTGAATATTTTGGAAGTAAGTTGACTGCGGTCTGTTGCTGCCTATGTTTATTAAATTGTAAATTTATCAAAGACAAATAATTCATACTTTCCGATTTTTCGTGACAGAGCTTTACGTCATTACGATTGGGATGTCAGCTAACTAGTGTCGTAATGGACCTTTCCAATTTAACCATCAATCATACGACATCATAATCGACTACGTGATGTGTAGGATGACATCATTGTCAATGACGTCATAAATCATGTAGATAAGTTCATCACGAACGCTTAATTGATGACGGACTAAGCGTTGTACGAATTGTATGGCTTTACTATTTAATAAACATGTTGTTGAATATTTCGAAACTAATTTGACTGGGCGCTGTTACTGCTATAGGCATAGGCAGCCACAGCATCCAATCAAATTAATTTCAAAATATTCCACAGCTTACCTGTATAGGTTTCTGGAAATTGAGATTCAGAGAGTGCGGGGATCGATCGATTGATCCCGACACTGTGAACGGTAACTGTAACAGTTGGAGCTTAGCTAGAGATGGGTGGGACATAGCTAGAACTGGATTCCTCCATTGCTTATGACCTCAGCTACTTGAATGACAGACCTCCCTTAACGTTTCAGACACATGTCAAAGCAACCATTCAGATAAGCTGTTGAAACTAATTTAACAGGAATGTATAAAGGCAGCAACTGTTTCCAGTCATATTAGTTTCAAAATATTCACCACCCAACAGAATATTTCTGACATTGTAAATACAGCTATTGTATTGATGTCGTGTTTATTCCGCCATTTTAATTCTAGCCTTATTATTGCACAGGTACAATTAACCGTGTTTCTCCTACTGCTGGAGGGATCTCCAACCATCAACAGCGGTCACCAATAGGACAGCACCATAGTAAGTTACAATAGTTCTATCATACTGAATTGTAATTAAGCAGTTTCATCATTGAATCACAGAAAATCTATCCACAGATGAAACCTGTTGAATATTTTGAAAAGAATTTGACTGAAAGAAGTTCAAATAGTTAACTAGCTATAGCATGTATAGGAGTTAACTGTAATCAATCGAGAACCCAAGCTAGGTCGCAAATCGTTAACTTGAAATTTGCGTAAATTCCAAAATAGACACCCCTCGCTTGCCACGGTTAAATATACATAAACATATAAATATATCCCTGTCGTCACTTTTTGAAGTTTTAGCTACGACAGCACCATCTCCCACCAAATTTGTTGGAAAATGAACACCAGTTCATCTTTTACTTTAATTTTAAAAATTAAAGTTTTACGATTAAAGTGGTAATGGTTAGACGTACATGTCGCGGGCATATGTGAGTTTCACTAAACCTCTTGTTCTAATGCACGTAATAACGTCCTAATAAGGATCATTCAAATTTGTTAAAAATTTTCCTGTCCTGGCCAGATCTGGGAGAGTTTTGACACTACACTCGCAATTCTTTTTCAGAGGTTATATGAGGTGGAGCCTCAGTGTCATGATTTTGTTTTAGCAAGGCATGTTAGGATTCTCCATAGTTATCTCCCCTGAGACAAAATTTGAAAATGTTTTTCGTTCAATGACTTTAATATGCCTAAACATATTTAATTATAATTTGGTACATGGATCGCCATGTGACGCGACATCAGTTGTGCAAGGTCCATTTATATTCTCCAACGTTATCTTTCATGAATAACTTCACAAACGCTAACTATTCACATTTACTAGTCTTTATTCATATGCTTTACGCACATATATTGAATGAACTGCACTAAAACGTTTGTTCTAATAAAGTCTTACTTCTTTTCTTGAACCAGCCATCAGGCCTAATTAACCCTTTAACTGGTCAAGTTGGTCAAATCCAGCGTTTGCAGTGGTCCTGACAAATGTCCATTTGCACCCCAAAAGAGGGGTATTTTTGAAAATTTACCACTGGAATGCCTGGCTCGATAACCAAGCCAGTCATTCTAGTGGTAC
Organism: Chaetoderma sp. LZ-2023a; assembly: GCA_034401795.1. Taxonomy (NCBI): domain Eukaryota; kingdom Metazoa; phylum Mollusca; class Caudofoveata; order Chaetodermatida; family Chaetodermatidae; genus Chaetoderma; species Chaetoderma sp. LZ-2023a. The sequence goes on from CM067366.1 coordinate 39,285,018, forward strand.
ATTTCCAAAAATAGTCTTCTATTGGCCTTCAAATGGACATTCAATAAGTAAACATTTTCATTTTCTTGGCTAAATTTGGTCAAGTTTCATCAAGAAAATAAAACAAATTTGCTCAGTCACTGTCCAATTGCAGGCCACAAGAGAATATTTAAAAAGATTTATCACTGGAATTCCAGTGATAAAATTTCAAAACTAGTCTTCTCTTGGTCTGCAAATGGATATTCCTCAAAGCCACTGAAGAGGCCAATTTTGGCCGGCTTGACCATTAAGAGACTCCAGAAGTGTCATAAGTTTTGGAGTATAAAAAGAATCCTTCCTACGTCCTACCTGTATTGAAAATTATATTTTTTCAAACGCTGAATACATGGCTTGAAATTAACACTAGTTCTTTAGCTGCGTCTCCAAATTACATCAGTTACATGTGTCAATGTGAATGAAACAGGTTCAAAATTTTATAGTGTAGCGGATAAAGATAATTTGAGCATCTATCAAGAAATGGGATCAGTGTATAATGATTAGGGTCATTTGCTGGTCACTCTCTGCTGGCTAGTGACTTATCCAGGTTAACTCTTTCACTGACAAATCCATGAAAAAGTAAATTCTTTATGATATAAAACTTATTGTGTTGATTATTTTTTAATTAATTTGACGGGAAGTCGTTGCTACCTAACCAATCAAATTAATTTCAAAATATTCAAAAGTTTTCCTGTATGTTTGCCTTCAAAATGGGATTTGTGGAATTCATCGGTGAAAGGGTTAAATTAATAGTCAGTAGTTCGGCTGACAAGTGACTCATCCGAGTTAATTTACTGGCCACTAGGACTGTTGGGTACTGATTATCCAGGATAAATTACTGGTTGCGAGCTCTGCTGGCTAGTTGTTATTCCATGCTAATCTTAATGAGAATTAGAAACCACTAAAAATACAAGTTTTTATTATATTTTCTAAATTTTGTTAAAATTTTTGTTAAAATCGCGAATTTTGATGCGTCATGAAATTCATGGTATGGCGCCATCGCGTGAAATGTCAACCACAGTGATTCAGATTTCACTTCACATGTTTTCAGATTAGAAGACCCTAGCGTCTAATTGTTACGAAACTGGATATCAGCTCTGAATCAGGTTATAGTTTAACCCTTTAACACTCATATCAGCCAAATACGGCTTCTGCAGTGGTCGCGAGAAATGTCTATTTGCAGACCAAGAGAAGACTTTTTTTGAAAATTTACCGCTGGAATGACTGGCTCGATAACCGAGCCAGTCATTCCACTGTTAAGTTTTTCAAAAATAGTCTTCTTGGTCTCCAAATGGACATTTTCTATGAGAAAATTTTAATTTTCTTGAATAAATATGAGGGTTACTGGTTTAACAAATTCTAATGTTTCCCTTGCATCTCAATAATAAAGTGGTGTCTGAATGAGCTGTCGTGAGCTATCAATCGTCAACAACAAAATATTATTCACGCGATGATGTCATACGACAACAACACTTCACGTTATGACGTCGCTCAGTGATAATCGGGAGAAAATGAGGGATATGACATTCTGTGGCAAAATTTACTAGTAACGCTTTAAGGACTAAACTTGGTAAAAATAAATCTAAATATTAGCTTATTGAATGTTCAATGTTTTTAGAATCTACCGCTGGAATAACTGCCTCAGTTATCGAGCCAGTCATTCCTGTGCTAAAATCTCAAAAATATTCTTTTCTTCACTTACAAAAGGGCATTCCTCAAGACCCCTTATAGAGGTAGGTTTGTGGCCGTCTTAGACATGAAAGGGTTAAGGAATTTGAAAATATGTAAATAATATATTTTATTTTATTAAAATTATGCAAAAGCATATTTTAGCGTAAAAATGCATGCCGTTTCATTGCCAATAGATAAGAATTGTATCAATATAATGGTATACATGTACCTGTACAGATCCTTGTTATTGCACTTTTAACAGGTGTCAACTCTCTCAGCCCAATCTCCCCCTCCCTGATGCTACCCCACCTACTGCGCATCAGCACCCCCACATCAGGTATGTCAGCTTTTGTCTCACCATCACATTACCAGGGCGGGGGCTGTTCAGGCACATGTGTGACAATAACAGAGTTGTTATCTATTAACTCAACTTTAACCACCACCCCTACCCCCAAATTTGTTCGAGAAGATTTCAATTGTCTCATAGAAAATGTCCATAATTTGCAGAACAAGATAAGTCTATTTTTGAAAGTTTATCACTGGAATGACTGACTTCAGTCTTGATCTGCAAACAAACATTTCTTGGAACAACTGGAAAAGCCTTTTTGGACAGTTTGAGTGTCAAGATCACAAAGTTGAAGCTACACTTGCAATTATTTTTCCATGGAGATATTAAAGGAGATTATCGGAGCTACCTCCTCTGACGAACTTAAAAAATCATGAAATCTAGACAAATTACTGTACTCATATTCAGCGCAAATCAAAATGACCCTGAAGATGTGATCATGTTTTCAACCAAATCTGTTCATATTAACCAGAGTTATCTGCTCTTCAAAAGTAACCCATTAACCCTCACACAACACGAACAACAAATTCTGATGAATAGTTTGAAACTATTTGGACGGGGAGCTGTTGCTCCCCAGTCAAATTAGTTTCAAAATATTCAGCATCTTACCTGTATAGTTGCCTTGAAATTGAGACATTGGAGTTTAAAGCGTTAATACTTTTTCATCCATTTCCTGTCACGTTTTTAATCTACACTTACGATTCTTTTTCAATGGATATATATGACCAGAAGGTTAAGTTTCTTGATTGCCAAATATAGCAAAATTGGATATTATCATCATAGTTATCTCCCCTTACACACATATGAGTCTTAACCCCAATCCGGCCAGAACCGGCTTCTGCAATGATCTTGAGGAATATCCATTTGCAGGCCAATAAGACTATTTTTGAAAATTTCCACTGCGAATGACTGGCTCGATAACCGACCCAGTTATTCCAGTGGTAAATTTTCCAAAATAATCTCTTGTCCTGCAAATGGACATCCAATAAGGAAATGTTTAGATTTTCGTGACCAAATTTAGCCATTAAAGGGTTATAAATCTAGTTTTTCACTGGATATCGTGAAAATGCCTAGAAATATTCAGTTCAGATTTGGTACATGCGTTATCACGCGAGATCACCTCCATCTGTATTAGCCAAAATTACGACCCTTAATTCTCTTGAGTCAGATTGTATCACCTTGTGTGATTGCCTATTGGATTTACTCTGATCATTCCCTTTATTGTCATCACTTATTCCATTATTGAGGCAATATCAGTGCTACAAGAACGATACTTAGTGTTCTGTTGGGTTGGGGCTCGTGGTGATTCATCACTGTCTACCCCCTCACCCCCACCACTTAGCAGAAAGTTTCTGTTTCAAACGCACACTCGTCCCTTCCTCCCACCCTAATGCGTTTGTCTGGGCATACATGTTTCACTTCATCCTTGCATGTTTCGCTCACAAACACACACACACAAGCACACACATGCATGCACGGGCATACTCTAACTTTACTCCTTTGTCGGCAATACCTGATCTGTCAAATTTTGTATGATATACGAAATCTGTTGTCGAACGTCTAGAAAATAATTCGACTAAGCAAATTATTTTCAGAATATTCCAGAACTTTGCCTATGTTATTGTCTTGAAATTCATTTACTGGTGTTTCATGTTGAAATGATTAATGCATTTATAAGACATAACCATTTAGCTGTTCATATTTCTCCTTGCATATTTCAGAAAACAAAACTACGCCTTAGAGGGTGTTTGAAGCAGCATCACCTACCTACTGTTCCAGAGCCGAGTGATTGGACGCACACAGTTTATGAAACCAGAGCACATCGCTAGACAGATACATATATACAATGGAGGGACCCATTTCTAGCTAAGCCCCGCCCATTTCTAGCTAAACTCCGCCCACATATATTTGCAATCGATTTTAATACGTTGAACATGGAATTGCCAGAATCCCATTCTCACGGTAATTATACCTGTACGGAAAGGAGACAAATTTTGAAATTTACAACTAGAATTGCTGGGTCGATAGGCGCGCAAGTCACTCCAGTGGTAAATTTTCAAAAATAGTTTTCTCTTGATCTGGAAATGGACATGCTTTTGAAATTCTTGGTTAAATCCATAAAGAATAACTATATTGTGCCCGCTACCTTGCGGCAGCAACAGCACCCAGTTAAATTAGTTTCAAAATATTTAACAATGTTTATTAAAATCCCCTTTCGTGATGAAGCAATGTCATTTTGATCGTGACGTCATCTACATCATTTTGATCACAACATCAGCTAACAAGTGACATATTTTATTTATAACGTCAAATACTCCGTTACAGAAGCTGTCCATTTTGTTTGCGACTAATTAACTGCATTGATTCACGCATAATGATATTATAGAGTGGCACGATAAAAATATTTATATAACAACATTGAGAGTATCATTCAAGCGGACAAATAACGCAAGGTAGCGGGCACAATATAGTTATTCTTTATGGATTTAACAGTCAAATTTGGGCAAGAATTTCAAAAGCATGTCCATTTCCAGATCAAGAGAAAACTATTTTTGAAAATTTACCGCGAGTGACTGGCGCGCCTATCGACCCAGCAATTCTAGTTGTAAATTTCAAAATTAGTAGAAAATGGACATTTTGCATGACCATTACAGAGGTCAGTTTTATAATCACTTGACAATTAACGGGTAAAATCAGTGGTCAGTAGGAAAATATTCTTGCTTATTGTCAAAAATGTGGGCTCACTTGCAGTTTTCATTGTACGGTAGTTGTGTTTGGAGTTAATAGATTAATCAATTTTTAGCTATTCCCCATCCATTTCTAGGTATTAAGCTACACCACACGCACTTTGTGGCTTAGCCACCAACATCTGTAAGTCAAATTGTTTTCAAAATATTCAGCAGGTGAAGAGTTGTCCTCTGGAAAAATTCTGCACCGAGACAGTTAAAGTATTTTCTAACTGATTCACTGTTAGTTATAAAGATATAAATTATGTGGCAACATTTACAATGTAGCTCAGAAATAACTTAACATGTTTCTAAAGCAGTATAAAACATACTGTTGAATATTTAGAACATAATTGAATTGGAAGACATTGTTGCCTAAGGCAGCAATGTCTTGCAATCCGATTATTTTCAAAATTTTCAACACATCTACTAACATGTTTCTGTTTTTGTTTTGGAAACATTTTAACCTATTTATGAGCTGTTCTGTAGGTATTTATTGACTTAAAGGAGAACTAACTTCATACCATAATAGTTATTTAGCTGATCTAACGCGTCATTCGTAAACTATACATAAAATATTAGGCTTGTTAGCATGCCGCTAAAGAAGGCTATTCAGGCTTGAGTAGCTAAATGTTGGTACATTTCTAAAGTCTATGGTGGCTGTCATGTTTTGCTTTTGAACCAATCAGAAAAAAACTAGGGTATCTGCCTCGGTCTATACGCTCAGTCACAGCAGTGCCACATATAGTTAGACAATGTGATATAAAAGCAACCATACAGGTAAGCTGATGAATATTTTGAAACTAATTTAACTGGAAGTTGTTGCTGCTATAGGCAGCAACAACTTCCAATCAAATTAGTTTCAAAATATTCAATAAGATGATTTTTACATGATAAAGAATGTAATGCATTGGCACATACATGACATCACACACTATCGCTTGAGTAGACAAAATGTCAGTGATCACTGTTCAACATTTACACGATATTACAAAGCAGATAATTGTGATACAGATAACGGAATGTGACAGGATGTGAACGATAAGGAATCTATAAACTATAATCTATCAGTACAATACAACATTTGAGATGAGATTAGCATCGCTTTAAAATGTCATTCAGTTTTGCTAGCGTAAACAAGGTCGATAGAATCTCAGTAGCTGTGGGTTCTGAAATTTTCTAGATTTTTGCTTTTGGCTCACGTCTAAAGTTTTGTAAACCTACTGTATTGTCACACCCTTCCCGGTGTTAAAATTTAAGCCGAATCGAACCAGTAGTTTCCAAGATATGCCGATACAGAATTTGATCCAATCCAGATCCCGATTCTTTCATTCGGGTCACGGCTAAAGTCTGGAAATCCTTGCAAGGCAATTGCCTTCGTTGTGTTAAATTTTTCCCAACTTGGATCAATATTTTTTAGATATAAAGCCTGGAATAAGCTTTGCTGACTGGCTGGCTGGCCGACCGATTGATTGATTGATTGATTGATTGATTGACTGACTGACTAAGGGACATGACAGTTTATTGAGCTGCTGCTCATGGCTAAAAATGTTCTAATTTTAATCAATATCAGCAGTTGTTATTAATTAAATCATTTTAATCCAGGAACCTGACTTCAAGAGATTCATATGACACCGACCTTAGATATCAATGAATTACAGGCAAATAGACACATTCATAGGTATTCCACGCCCAGTTCTTTGCCAAGCCACGCCCAGTTCTTTGCCAAGCCACTTTGTAAACCTGTTTAAATTGATTTATATACTTGGAACCACGATTTCCCAGAATTCCAATTTCAAGGTAATTATACAGATGAGCTATAGAATACTTTGAAACTAATTTGACTGGCAGCTGCTCCCAGTCAAATTAGTTTCAAAACATTCAGGAGGCTGTGTATTAAATTATAAATTTACGACCAAAGAATTCATAAACTTTCGTGGCAGACTGAGTTCCGTGGCTGAGTTATGACATGAGCTAGCAAGTGACGTAAAGCTAGGATTCCATTAACGTGTATTCGTATCCGAAATTTTGTTCGCTCCCATTACAAATAGATAGTATGATTCCATATGTCTGTATGCGTATGGGAACCCTGTCCGTATCCGAATCCGACTGCTACATGTAGCGATTTTATTCGGATACGGACAGCATTCGGATGTGGAATTCCTTGAAAATGACGTTTTCATTATGTCATTCATGGGCTTTCCCCAAATCGGCACTTATTCTGTACATGTGTTCCAATATATAAGTTAAATTCATAGTAAGCGCGCTGGAATGTGAAACTCACTGAAATGCTGATAGACTATTTTAGAACATATTCATGCTAGTAATAGTGGTAGTGGTAGTAGTAGTAGTAGTAGTAGTAGTAGTAGTGGTAGTGGTAGTAGTGGTAGTAGTAGTAGTGGTAGTAGTAGTAACAACAGCAGCAGTGGCGGCAGCGGGTGTGGTGGTGGTAGTAGTAATAGTAGCAACAACAGCAGCAGTGGCGGTGGCAGCGGTTGTAGTAGTAATAGTAGTAGTAGTAACAGCGGCAGTGACGGTGGCAGCGGTTGTGGTAGTAGTAGTCCAATTGATTGAATAAAATCACTACTACTTTCGGATACGCATACGTACAAATGGAATCACTCATTCGGATACGCATACGCGTTAATGGAATCCTAGCTTAATTCACGTATGACGTCGTGTACTTGAGTGACAGATTGGATCCCTCCATTGTTTGCAAATTAATCAGCACAGAATGAAGTCCATGAAATTAATTTTCAAATTTAAACATAATTTTAAATTTTTAAATTCTAAAATTTTTAGTTTAGTGCCAAGTTGTCTAGTATAAAGACCACAAAATGTGGTTCCTTAAGACAGGTTTTTGAGAAATATCTGTTTACAAGCTAAGAGGAGATACTTTTTATAATATTACCGTTGCAATTGCTGGCTTGATAATCAAGTCAGTCATTTGAGTGGTAAATTTTCAAAAAGTAGTCCTCGCGTGGCTGCAAATAGATATTCACAGACATATAAATCTTTTTTACTAATCTTGACCAATAATGGGTAAACGGTCATATTTTGTCTTAACCCTTTAATGGTCATGCCAGCCAAAACCGGTCATGGTCTTGTGGAATGTCCATTTACAGGCCAAGAAAATATAATTTTTGAAAATTACCACTGGAATGACTGGCTCGATAACCGAGCCAGTCATTCCTGTGGTTGATTTTCAAAGATTGTATTCTCTTAGCCTGGAAATTGGCGTTCAATAGGCAGAGATTAAAATTTTCTTGACCAAATTTGACCATTAAAGGGTTAAAGGCACACGCTTCTATGGCAACTGACCTGTATTATCCCTTAGCACTCTGATATCAATATTTAGTATTTTTTACTTTTTTCAATAGCAAAGAAACTGGTGTACAGTTTTCAACAATTTTGCGACAGCAACATCTTCCACCATATTTGTTGAAAAATGAACACCAGTTCATCTTTTAATTTAATATGAAAATTAGAAATTTTGACATCAGAGTGAAAGGTTAAGAGACCACCTGAGTACAGTGACCATCTCTTGAACTCATTAACTCTTTAATGGTCAAGATTGGTCAAGAAAATCTAAATCTTTGCTTTGTGACTGTCTATGTGCAGGCCAAGAGAAAACTATTTTTGAAAATGTTCCACTGGAATGACTGGCTCAATTCGTGAGCCAGGCACTCCAATGATAAATTAGCAAAAAATAGTTTTCTATTGGTCTACCAATGAACATTTGAGCAACACAACTGTAGAAGCTGCTGGTGACCAGCTTGATCATTAAAGGGTTAACGCTTCGCGTTTCAAGTCGGGCAAAACTTAGCTTTGCAGTAGTCTTTTAACTTAAGGAACGTCCATTTGCAGGGCAAGAGAAAATTATTTTAGAAAATTTATCACTGGAATGACTGGCTCGATGACTTAGCCAGTCATTCTAGTGATAAATTTTCAAAGTAGTTTACATTTTGTCTCAAATGGACATTTACTAAGCAAAAATGTCAAATTTTTTTGGTCAATCTGTTACGGTTATGGATAGAGACAGGTCAAAATATGTCTACTATTCGTCATATATGTATATATTTATTACGACGGTATGTGTTATATAGTTGACCATGGTCTTTTCCTAAGTTAAATAATAATAATTGATACTCACTAATAAACGCGTTAAAAATTAAGAATTTGCATACTAACCCTTTCATCGATGAATTCCCCATATCTCATTTTCAATGCAACCGTACAGAAACTGTTGAATATTTTGAAATTAATTTGACTGGAAGCCGTTGCTGCTTAAGGCAGCGATGGCTTCCAGTCAAATTACTTTCAAAATATTCAACAGATTAAGTTTTATATCGTGCAGAATATATGGTACTTTTTCCAGGATTTGTCGGTGAAATGGTCAAATCTTGTTGCTGTTGTATCAGCGTACGACTGAATGATTTACATACAGTGTTTAGTACCCTGAACAAATAAAATTTAGATTTTATAAAGATTTGTTTTGTTTTCATGTACCTAAAGTAATCACTTTGTCCGTTAATCTGTGTATGTTTCCATCCCCTATTTTTTGTAACCGACGGTTTCAAGATTTGTTCATGTAGTCATCAGACTTAGTATATTGATGCAACATCGCCGAAACGTGTGTCATATACCGGTATCGGAAATAGATCATCGCAATCTACTTTTCACACAGTTCATTGAATAGCATAAAAAATTCCTGTTAATTCGTTTCTAGTATACAGAAACAAACTTGGTGTATGGATTCATTGTAGGCTAGTGTTGTGACATACGTTTCACGGTTCACTGAACAGCATAGAAAATTTCTTGACTAGAGTGTAGTCTCAAGATTTTTTTCAAAACCAATTTTCAAGATGACTACTGGTACTCGTAAGCCATTTTGGATCATAGTCAATTTGGACAGCTTTCTTCCTCAGATTAAACGAAATCAAGGATTTCTTTTTTCACGAGAGAGTTGATAATAAGTATCAACTCTCTCGTGAAAAAAGAAATCCTTGATTTCGTTTATTTCACATCAAGAGTATACTTACCTCCCTAATACTTTTGATATTGCCAGAATTCGACAGTGAATTCAGCGGGAGGGAGGCGAGGTCAAAAGACCAGCTCATCCCTATACGCTTTTCTGCGTTTAAGGCACTTAAACTTCTGAAACTATGAAAAAACAGTCAGGATTTGACTAACCATCGGATAACACCACCGATGTATGAGAGATGACCGAATGTCATATGCGCTCCCCCCCCCCTCCTTCCTGGGAGGAAGAGTCGAATGACCTCAATGTCCTATACGCTCTCTACGTACAAGTGCCATGTACTACAGGACAGAGACGAAAAAGCTCCATTTTCGTATACTCTCAACAATGAACCACATAAATACACAAAACCATCATCATATTAATAACGGGTAACGTGACAAGACAATCAACAATGGACAACCCATGCACAAGACTGACCTTGTTGAAAATGGCTGCTGACATCATCTTCCCATTGGTGAAGAAGGATGCAGTCCCAAAAAAGTGGTTGTTTCCATAAATTAATTGTGAAATATATAAGCAATGAGGAAACCTCATCAAAAATATAAGCCTAGTTATTTTTTCAAAATCGACAAGACGAGAGGATTAGAGGTGTCACGGAGATAATGGTCTGTAAAACTTGACTCACAGTGCCACTGAGCCACCGACATAATATCATCCACAGGGACCCCATTAAATAGGGCGGTGGATGTCACTACGCCGCGGACACTGTGAGCCTTGGCCACGTCAACCTGCTTCCCAGTGGCGGATTTATGACAAAACTGAATGCATTCTACAATCCACCTGGAAATGGTGTCCTTAGAAGCCCTGCCATGGGGTTCAATATATGACAACCATAACGCCGACTGGTCGGTGCGCCACTCCGATGTACGTTGTTTGTACCGGAGAAGCGCCCGGATGGGACACCATGCTTTAGAATTAGGGTCATATCTAGTTAAAGCAGGCAAAACAATAGGTTGACCTGGATATTTCAACGACTGATTCTTAGCCAAGAAATTAATCCTAGGTAGCAGCTTACGGCCTTCCCCTGAAACCACAAAACGGTCATCCTCGGCTGATAAGGCATGAATTTCACTTCTACGCCTAGCCGAGGCCGCAGCAATTAAAAACACAGTCTTCAGTGTTAATAGTTTCATAGAAATGGAACTAAGTGGTTCAAAAGGCTTATCACCTAGTACTTGAAGCACTAGCGATAAACTCCAAGACGGAATCACAGGGGGATTCCTTGGTCTTAGATTGCCCATGCCTTTAATTAATACATTTAATGTATTTACTTCATCACTTCCCCTCTTAGCCAAGCAAGGAATAACAGACATTAAAGCTGACTTATAACCAGCAATAGAGTTAGGCTTGAGGCTATAGGCATCATACAGGTGACAGAGGAAATCAGCTACTACCTGAATAGATGAATCCATTGGATCAATACATCTTTTTGAGCACCATTCTGCAAATCTGTTGATTTTATAATTATATGCTCTGGAGGTTGACCCCCTCCTGGCTTTGGCCATAAACATGGCTGCTTGCTCAGAAAAGCCCTCCTTAATTCTAGATTCCTTGACAACATCCACGCAGTCAATCTGAACATTGACGGATTGTTGTGAAGGGCGTTGCCCTGGAAGATAATGTCGTCCATCAGAGGCAGAGGAACCGGATTGCAGACCAGAAGGTCCAGCAGATCCGTATACCATGATCGGCTTGGCCAATCCGGGGCGATCAGAAGCACTTGGCATTCCTCCTGTCTGATTTTCTGAAGAATTTTTGGAATCAGGATTGCTGGAGGGAATGCGTATGCATAGATTCTCCCCCAGCTGATAGCTAACGCATCTGTTGCGAAAGCGCTTGGATCCGGAATCGGAGAGACGTACGTCGTCATCTTCGCATTCCTCTTCGTTGCGAACAAATCGATGTTGGGTTTCCCCCAATGGTCGAACAGACGATCCGCCACACATTGATTTAGTTGCCATTCCGTGGGTAAAACACTCATCCTTCGGCTCAATGAGTCTGCTAGCAGATTTAACCTTCCCGGAATATGAACTGCTTTCAAGGTAATCTGGTGATCCAGGCACCAACAAAGCAGTCTCCATATCATCATACAGAGACTGGGCGACTTCGTTCCGCCCTGGCGGTTTATGTAAGTCACAACTGTTGAGTTGTCTGAACGAATAAGAACAATCTTGCCCTGAACTTTCTGTAAGAAATGTTCCAGGCCCAGGACTACTGCTCTTAGCTCCAGTAGATTTATATGTTCCTTTGACTGTTCCAGATTCCAAAGCCCTGATATCGTGGATTCTTCCAGGCAAGCTCCCCAGCCCTCCATCGATGCATCTGTATACACAGTCACCTGAGGGTGGGGAGGGGTTAGCATAACCCCCACCAAGAGATTCTCTGTGTCCAACCACCATTGCAGGTGATGAATCAGAGGCGCCAACACTGACACGTTCGAGTCCAGAGAACCTGTACTCTGGGTCCATTGTGTCATGAGAAATAACTGGATCGGCCGCCTGCGTAAGGCGGCCTGAGGAATGACTGGTTCCAATGAAACCATCAACCCCAGCATTTTCAAGTAAACCCGTGCCAGGACATGACGACTGTCGCACACTGACTGAATCAATGAGATGAGTTTCTGAACTCTCTCCTGAGTAGGAAAAACATATCCTGTCTCTAGATCGAAGAACATCCCCAGGTAAACAAACTTCTGGGATGGAGTCAGCTCTGATTTTGGGAAATTGATCATCCAGCCCAAGTCTGTGAGAGTCTTCAAAACAATCTCCAGACTGGCCGATAAACTTTCCTGGGTGTGCGCTTTCAACAGCCAGTCGTCTATGTACGTGTGGACTGCTATGCTTCTCCTGCGGAGGTATGCGGTGATCGCAAGAACCACACGGGTGAAAACCCGAGGAGCCGTGGAAATTCCGAAGGGTAACACCCTGAATTCCCACTGTCTGCCCTGGAATGCAAATCTCAGGAAGCGACGGAAACTCCTGTGTATGGGGATGTGGAAATAAGCGTCCTTCAAATCTATCGACGCTGTCCACATTCCCCTCTCTAACCCCGCCAACACCGAGCGCACAGTCTCCATCTTGAAACTGGGCGTCTCTATGAACTTGTTCAATGGCTTGAGGTTGAGAATTGGTCTCCACCCTCCGGTGTTTTTTGTTACTAAGAACAGGGTTGAATAGAAGCCCGGACACCTTTGTGCCGGCTGAATAGCTCCTTTTTGTATGAGGGAATTTATTTCCTCCTCGATACACAACCTTTGCTCTGGATCTCTCGGATTTGGAGTCCAGATCGGCACTAGAGACAGTCGCGATGGCCGGCGTGTCATCCAATCGGGATGATACCCGACTGAAAGCCATCGCAAGACTAAACGGTCCTGAGTTAACCGTTCCCACTCTTGCATGTGGTCGGCTAGCCGGCCTCCCACCGGTCCACCTAGGGATAGAGGTGGACATAAGGAGTGCAAGAGCGGCACTGTCTCCTTTGCCAGAAACACCGGAGCGGTTCTCACCGCGGTAACCGTCCCATCAGGAACGATTACCACGCCCAGATCCTCGCGCGCCACGACCAGCACTGCGCGCACCTCGGTGCGCGGGCGGCTGCCTGGCTGACTGCGCCTGAGGAGCCTGCGCCCCCTCGCTGCTGGCCGAATCGCACGCGGCCGACGCTGCGATGGTGGTTGGCCTCTGACCTGGCCACCACCACCTCGAGCCTGCAGGGGACGATACGCAGGGGGTGCGGCGCGAACGTTAGCACGACGAAGCACCTCAAACTGCTCGCGCAGCGCCCTCTGGTTATTTACCAGAGTAACCGTCTCCTGGAGGTGTCGACATCCCTCACCTCCAAAGAGACCAGGACCTGTCCTAGGCGTACGCAGTAGCCTATTGTACAGGTCCTGGGACGGGCACAGATTGTCCAAGGCAAATGTGCGCCTTGCCCGGACACTCCTGGTCACCACCCGAGTCATACAGTCCAGCGCCAGGTTGATACCATCCTGGATGGCTCGCTGGACTGTGACCGGACTTGGCTGGCGCGATGCGGATGCTGTTACTACCCCTTGTAACAGCTGGGAGACGTGGGACAGAGCGGCAATCGAAGCCCTCCCACTCTCCTCCGCATCATGCAACGCGGTATTTGCTGAACTCAACGCGTTCGAACACAAGACTCCCGTGTCAGAACGGGAGCCTGGCCGCGCATCCTCACCCAAAGCCGCGCGGTCATCCACGCTCGGCTTAGGTACCACACCGTACCGCTGGTAATCCAGGGGCACGATGCGGCAATGCCTGGCCACCTCGCGCGGGGCCTTCGCGAGACGTCCACTCGACTTAATGGACGTCTCCGCCGCCTCGAACATGTCAACGACATGCGCTGCCAGCGGCAGAGAAGGCATAGCGTTAGCAGTAGGCTTACCAGCTAACCACGGCCTGTGTTCACGCTGGCTAGCCGACTGCTCCACGGGCAGATCTGGCCTAACACTCACCAACCACTGGCAAGCGTCAGACCAATCCTCCTCCGTGGCTAGCTGCGAGCGCTCTACAAGACTGGGGGCCTTCGTCTTCCTCCTGAGCGCAAGCAACAGAGCTTGACGGCGGATACGCTGATACCCCTGGCAAGCCAGGGAGAGCATGCAGGCCTGACAACACCGGCATGCTAATCTCACTGGCTTGACCAGGAGCAGGCACCGTGGTAGAGCGCGGGGCACATACCGCCCCACCACGGCCCCGGCCAGCACCAGCGACACTCTCGGCAAGCCGAGGTATGCGGTAACGCTGGCCCTCAGCGCCCAGGGCCACAGTCTGAACCGTGGATTCTACCCCTGCATGAGTAGAACCGTGGAATAAGTCGCCTGTATTCCCCGCGAGGGGTGCACAGACGTCATAATCCATGGCCACGTCCTCAGACGGCGACCCCAACAGGTAATCCTCATCCTCCTGGCCAGACAGATTAGACTCCGGGTCAACAAAGAGAGCTAACCCGGACTGGCCAGGGAAGGTGCCATAGGAGGTACTGGCACCCGCGGCGTGCGGATACCCCTGGACTGATAAGCAGCCCGCGGGTTCCAGCGACAACCGTCCACGGCCCCTCGGCGCGGCACTAAGCCTGCTGCCCGGGTCGTGGAACGCCCCCTCTAATGGGGCCACCTCTGAATCTTCGAACAACGGAAGCGTACTAAGGAAAGGTGATTCAGAGGTGGGGATTACCTGCTCCGAAGCAGATGATGAGGACAGCAAAGGATTTGGTCCAGGAAGCATGCCACGAAGCAACTCTGGAACCAAATCCTTTATTGTCCTCCTCATCTCTCCCAACATCTCGGTCCGGAAGGCCTCCATGTCCACCGCGGACGAGGCCTTCCTCTTACCCTTCTTACTCACACCCTCTCTTTTCTGCTTCTTCTTCTCCTCCTCCACCACCTTGTCCTTCGCCTGCAAGCACAAGAATTCGGACATTAGCTCGCCCCCCCCCCCCCCAGTGCTTACATATCTCGCAATTAAGCAAGGGACCACAGGGGCTACACTGATAACAGAGATGAGGCACAAACTTGTCCTTCAAAAATCGTCCACAGGACGCACAACCAGGTCTCTGAAACAGGGCAAAGGACGAGGAGTATGAGCAATCTAGTTAAGCTCAGAAACTGAACCAACTCAAGAGAAGGAAATGATCATAAAGATCAATATTCATCAGAAAACCAGCTTTGGACAAACTTTAATTGTTAATAAAGAGCAAGGCTGATTATGACGTCATTAATCCTATGACAGAAAAAAATCGATCCCCAACAAACATCCAAGTGCAAGGACGAATTGTATCTCTAACCAGAACATGTGCAGAATGGACATTTCGACTACACAACCATCAGATATATACTGATAACTAGGGTTGCACGATTTTTCGATTATTCGATTAATCGCGAGTATATAATTCAAAATGATCGTGGACGATTATAAAATGAAATAATCGTATAATCGTCATGTTGAAATTTTTGACAAGACACTTTTACGCTTGTGAAACTCTGCTCGCGTTACCAAGCATGGACACAAACATCCGGCTATCAGCCGAATGTGTGAATGATTAAATAAATAAATAACTGATTTGTTTGTATTGACTCAGGATTAGTTTTAGATGAATAAAGATTGTTCACTTGGTCGCTATTTGTCATTCTTGTTGTAATCACACACGCTTATCCCGCGTTCCCCATTCTCTGAATAATTATGCGCCAACGGTTTTCCCAAAAATGTTCTAGAACTGATACCACGGAAATTCAACGCATTTTCTCACGTAAAAATTCTCACCACCTACGCCTATGTTTAATTTATACCTCAAAACATCCCCGGGGAAGTGAAATTATTTGATTTGAGCGCCTAAATATTGCGTATCCTTTAATAAAGGTCGTTTATTACATCAAAATTAATCCACAATTTGATATAAAATGGCGTCACGAATAAAATACAAATCACGTGATTCGCCTCCAATTGAAGTTTATTTTAGAGCGAGTACTCGGATATAAATTTTCTAGAATCGGGGACTCGGGAATTTCTATATATTATCATTGTGCGATAGGAACTGCGTATTATACTGATCTGAATAACAGATACCAGTTTGATAAACTCCCGTTAGCGTATAATATCTCGCGAGAACACGCCGCCTCCCATCACAAAAGATCCACTGGCTCGCCAACTTAAGAAGCCTGCTATATTGTCGTTCGTGATAATTCAATTTGGATCATTTACTGTTGATCGGCGTTACAAAATTGATGCGCATTTTCTCCCGTACTTGTTTGGTACATAAATTTGGTCTTACAATATATTTATAAGGAAGCTATTTAATCACGCCAAGACTGTTTTAAGCGCATTTTAACTACAAAAGTGTGGAATAAACTTTATTATATCTTGAACATACGTGGCCCACTATTAGTATTAATCTAATAGGTGGTCGAGATTTACAAATCCGAGGCGTGTATTGCCTTCTAGAGGGGCCGGAAATGTATCAGGGCAGAGATCTGTCTTAAGTTGACACACCCTGTGACACGATTGTTATTAGTATACACGCTATTCTTACAAATTATCTGCTGAGTTAGGGGTGGGCTTCTAATACAGAGTTTTGCCGTTTTGAAACTGCTAAGAAATCATTGGAGCTCATATGTCAAAGTTAGGCGGTGGACTTCTATTAGAGCATAGGCTACACTTAAATGAAATACGTTACCTTCCGTTTTCCGTCTAGAAAAATCTTGATACATTCCTTTGTTTGCAATCAGCAACTGGCGTATTCTGTCCATGTATGTATACCCATGTGCCTAACCCATAATCTTACAATCTGCAGTAGCATAATAACGTCCTCTAAGCAGCATTGACGTAGTTAATATAGTTCATGATTAATCGTATGATCGCGATTATTTTTCTTAAATGATCGCGATTATGAAAAGTGAATAATCGTGCAACCCTACTGATAACAATGGCAAATACTGTTAATTATCTCCCTTTCCTCTCTAAATAATTAACATCACCTCATATCAATAATTTGATACCTGACACTTTGTATAGACAAACCATCCAACGTGATGAACTGGAGCACTCCACCAACTGAACGCCTCTTAACTCTCTCCACCGCTAGGGGAAGGAATTGGATCAAGAGGGCAAAGTGAGAAGACTATACTAGGCCTCCGACTCACTGGACATAAAATTTTTGGTTAGATAACCTAACAGTATTAGTAGGAAATGGAACCATGGTGGAGAGAAACAAACCCTCTGCTGATGTGATGTCCATTACATATCGTCACACAGACCTGTGGACATAAACACAAAGAGAGATTAGTATTATATAGCACCTAGTTGAAATAAACCAACTAAACAAGGCGCTTATCACGGTAAACGCGAGTCCCGGAAACACATTACACCGGGTAAAAAACTCGCTAATTTTACTAGAAGTCACCTGATTTAAAGGTCCTGGGCCCTCCTCTGGCGAAGTCATCCTTTCTGCCATCTATATCAGGGATTATCACTTCCAAAATTCACACAAAAAGACTATGAATTGAGTTAGAAAAGCTCTAGCACAAAAACATGTGTAGACTCTGCCAATAAATTAGCAAAGAGGAAGTGCTAGTCTGCGCATGCGCGGTGGTGGGGCTGGCATCCGCCAGACTACACTCTGACTCCCTGCCCAGTAGGGGCACCTAACTTTTAATCTGAGTGTTTATTGAGTGAAAGCCGATATTTAGCAATATCAAAAGTATTAGGGAGGTAAGTATACTCTTGATGTGAAAAAAGCAGTGAATGTATGAAATTTAAAAACAATCCCATAAACATAAACTAGTTATCATCAGGAAATAGATTTTCAGGACGCCTGCCGGCCATATTGAATTTCACATCATCCATTTTGAATGATTTTTAGATCAGCTGAACTAGTGATCACACCGTGTGATGACTCTGTCGGTGCATTGTCTACAATGGTGGCAAGTTTCATTATTAGCTCACCTGATCAAAATGGCCAAGTGAGCTTATGCTGTGGTGACTGCCCATCATCCATCCATTGTCGAAGTCAATCAACAAATTCATCTTGGATTTTGGGTTAAAAATCTCCGAAACTGCTTGGGGCATTGATTCAACTCATGAAATATCATCTAGGGCAAGAGCTGAACCAAGTTTGTTCAAGCGAACTGGATTAACTAAATAGTTTGGCGGCCATCTTGGATGACGTTTTCGCGAAAATGACTTCTCCATAACCGCAGAACGGATCGGGCCAAAATTGGGGTGATATAATTAGGGACTAACGGCCATTAAAATTTGATCAATGGAAGTTGATACATTAAAAATCATGGCCGCTGTGGACCAATCAAAATGTGGCGTCTGCTGGCCATATTGGATTTTTTTATTCAATTGATTTTGAAGCCAAAATTGGTTTGATATAGATTGTTGGGTATGCTGATTTCAAATTAGCCACTTTCGAAACTGTCAAATAAATGGTTTAACGGCCATCTTGGATTGTTTTCCCGCCAAAAAAAACATACTAAAGCAATAGGCGATTTTACATCTCTCGAGACACACTGGCAGTAGGCATCCATAGGGAATACAGATCCAAGTTTGTTCAAATGAAGACAATCACTCAATTTGGCTGGCAGCCGTCTTGGATTTTGTCCAATTTGTAGAAACGTCTTACGAATCTCCGAAACCGCTTAGGCGATCGATTCAAAACTCATAAGACATCATCTGGAGAAACAGCTGAACCAAGTTTGTTCAAGGATACCACTAAACAGATCAGGTTGAAATTTATTAGAGATATGATTGGGGACTAAGACCAATTAAAGTTTGTCCATGAAATGTTGATACGCAAAAAAACATGGTTACCATTGATCAATCAAAATTTAGCGTGTTTCGTGGCCATCTTGGATTTTCGGAATATTTCTGAGAAAATCATACAAAAAAACTACTTATACTGGGCCAATATTGTAGTAAAACTTAGATGAACCCTCATCGAAATTATATTTCGTCATCACGGTTGTGCCAGTGGTCCATTATTGCAGGTGAGCGATACAGGCCCCTTGGACCAGGGCTCGAAAATTAGAAAAATATTGTTGCCCCCCCCCCGCCCCGAGGTAGGTACACCATTTAACTTAGGTTGCCCAACTGTACTTCCAGGTTGCCCCATTTCTGTAAATTCTGTTGAAAATATGAATTGTTGTAAGCTTTACAGACTCCAGAATCCTTGAAAATACCAACTCAAGAATTATATGTTAACCCTTTATCCCTCATATCAAACAAAAATTGCTTCTGTAGTGCTCTTGAGAAATGTCCATTTGCAGACCAAAAGAGGACTATTTTTGAAAATTTACCACTGGAATGACTGGTTCAATGATCGGGCCAGTCATTCCAGTGGTAAATTTTCAAAAACAGTTCTCTTGGTCTGTAAATGGACATTTTCTATGAGAAAATTGATATTTTCTTGGAAGAAATTTGAGCTAAAGGATTAAGACTAAATAAAATAATTAGTCACCATGAGTACATATACACACCCTGAAAATAACACATACTCATCATGAGTACATATACACGCCCTGAAGATAACACATACTCATCATGAGTACATATACACGCCCTGAAGATAACACATTATCTAGCTTGTCCCCCAGGGCAACCAGGGTGTTAAAACTTGGTTGCCATGCAGTAAAGTGGTTGCCCCAGACCGCAGGAATGTGTAATCTTTGTGGCCTGCCTTGGGCCTCTTATCCATTGAAATTATTGTCTGGTGTCTTGCAAAAGTCAGACAGTTAAGAGTTTGCAGTGTTGGGAAGCTTGTGCCTCATTGTTCACCGATACCCCAGTAGACATGAATTCCAAAACCAATCTGACAAAGGAAAGCAGTTTTCATCAGAAATTTCGATAAATTTCTTCCTCACTCATTTCTTCCTTTTTCCTCAATGAAAAGCAGAAATTTCATAACCATTCTGCGAAACTCTCCTCTACTCTCACCCACGAGATATATTGCCAGCAAACCCACCCCCCAGCCGAGGATTTATTCCCCTGCTTGGATATTTCTAGACCGCCACTATAACTTTGAGAGGGGTCTCATGTTCGCGCCGTGGTACTGATTGTCATGTCCTTAGTGTAGAAAGGCATAAACACAGCAACAGGGAGTACATGCGTACTAATCTATGCATGCTAAATGAGGGAGCCATGTATCTGATGTGATAATCAAATACGTCACATGTTAGCTGACATTGCAATCAGAATTCACCTTTCCTGAGTATCCATCGATGATTTGACGTCATGCTCAGCTAAAACGTATGAATTTTATGTCTACTATTTAATAAACATGCTGTTGAATATTTTGAAACTAATTTGACTGGGCGCAGTATGCTGTTGAATATTTTGAAACTAATTTGACTGGGCAGTCAAATTACTTTCAAAATATTCAACATCTTACCGGTTTAGTTTTATGGAAATTGATAGTCAAGGAGTTCAGAGATCGATCGATCCCAACACAAGCAAGGTGTGGGTGGAGCTTAGCTAGAGATTGGCGGGGCATAGCTAAAACTGGAAAGGTCCATTGCGAAAAGCAACAGGTCTGGCATCAGGCACAAAAGTGTAATGAGTGTCTTCGATGAATTTAATAAACATAATGTTGAATATTTTGAAACAAATTTTACTGGGAGCTGTTCCTACAATAGGCAGCAACAGCCCCTACTGTCACAGGAAGCAACAGCCCCAAGTCAAATTAGTTTCAAAATATTCACCAGCTTACCTGTATAGTTACCTTGAAGTTTATATTCTTGAAATCCATGTTTCAAATCGATATCAACACGGGTATAAAGTGGGGAGAGCTCAAATAGAAATGGGTGGAGTATAGCTATAAATTGGTGAGGCTTAGCTAGAAATGGGTGGGGCATAGCTAGAAATAGGCGAGGCATAGCTAGAAATGGGTGAGGCATAGCTAGAAATGGGTGATGCATAGCTAGAAATGGACAGGGCATAGGTAGAAATGTGTGAGGCATAGCTAGAAATGGGTCGAGCATAGCTAGAAATGGATGAGGCATAGCTAGAAACGGGTGAGGCATAGCTAAAAATGGGTGAGGCATAGCTAGAAATGGGTGAGGCATAGCTAGAAATGGGTGGAGCATAGCTAGAAATGGGTGAGACATAGCTAGAAATGGGTCAGGCAAAGCTAGAAATGGGTCAGGCATAGCTAGAAATGGATCCTTCAATAGATTACTATGCAGATTGTCGCATCAGTGAGAGGAAGTGGCATTTAAAAAATTGATGAATGACATGACACTTTTCAAACCGGGCAGGCACAGTTTAGTGGCATGCTGCATACTCTGGCATCCTTAACCCGTACCACTCTGATGTCAAAATTTTAAATCTATGACAGCAACATCTTCCACCTCATTTGTTGAAAAATGAATACCAGTTCATCTTTTAATTTGAATTGAAAAATTAAAATTTTGACATCATAGTGTTAAGCGTTACGTTTACTTGTCATGACTGCTTAAGAAAACTGGGATCTCTGCTTAGTGAATGTCCTTTCACAGGCCAAGAGAACTATTTTTGAAAATTTAACACTAATGACTGGCTCACTTATTGAGCTAGGTATTCCATTGAAGGATTTTCAATCTCTTGGCCTGTAAATTGGCATTCCTCAAAACCGCTGCAGATCAGAGCTTTACACGCTTAAAACATTCAACTCTGATATCTCAATTTGGACCCATAATACAAGTAACCTGTTCAATTTTTTTAAACTACTTTGAATAGAGGTTGAGGTACCAACAACTTCTAGTCAAATTGTTGTCAAAATATTTACCAGAATATTTATTACATCATAAAGAATTTTTTTATATGGTCTAGAGGGCTGAGAGTTAACGAGAATGCACTGAATCACTCATAATGTCAATGAATCCGCCGAAATTGTTGATGCTAGCCACTTGCGTACCCGATTTATGGCAAAAAATGTGTATTTCGAGATGCACTAAGGGACCCTTGTGACCTCAACTTTTTACCTCTTGACCCCAAAACAAAATATTTTGGAGCCACTAATGTCAAATTATTAGCTAAATTTTGTGATTCTACCTCATAGGATTCCCGAGATATGCCTTGGATAAACACACACGAGGCACCAACCGCAATACTCTATCCGTCCCTCGGCGGTGTGAGTAATTACATTAGTTCAGATGGCTGAGATTGTTCAAATAAATAAAACTTGTAGATTATTTTTAAATATTAGGACAAAATCTTTGAAACCCTAGTTTCCCAAAACACCAATTATGGAGTTAGTTTTTAAAAAAGTTATTTCTAAGATACAGACAGACAGACAGACAACCCCAAATGAAATAGGCTCTTTCACCTACAGGCATGGCAGGGGGCACATTTGATGAAAACATCACGCTTCGTGTTTCATACAAATTTATCATTCATCCATTTGAATAGGAAACATACTTTGCCAGGCGTACATGCATCACAAAAACTACCATCTGAATAAGACGAGAGAGTGAGAGAGAGAGAGCGAGCGAGAGAGGGAGAGAGAGGATACAAATAACATGACTTGGCTTAACTTTTATAGTAGAAATGTATTTTCATATTTCATTACCATTACTTACCTGTCTCGCGGGTGCAAGCCAACGGAAAATAATTTCAATGAGCAAAAAAACTTTTGACTTGGTGAATATTTTGAAAACAATTTGACTGAAAGTTGTTGGTGGCTTAGCCACCAACAACTTTCAGTCAATTTGTTTTCAAAATATTTAGCTGCTACAGAGATACAATCAATGGAATGTTGTCTGCAAAAACTCAGTAGTCAGATGGTTAATAAATTTACTTTTGAGCAGAATAAAATTATTGAACCTAAATGATGTGTTTCACAAAACTATATATTTATCAAAACATGATAATACAGAATGTCCTATTGACTAACATCCAATATCCCTGAAAATCAATATTATTGCAGTTAACGAGTTGATTATAAAAATATGTGTTAAATACATGATTAAGCAATTGCCATGATCCACAAAGTCCCAATACATCCATTTCATAGCATCAATACAGCCAAACCAGTTTCCAGTCAAATTACTTTCAAAATAATCAACAGTATATTTATTAGATTGTAGTTTGACATATTTGGAATATTGAGTTGAAAAGATAAACCGGGTTATAGCATGATTATAATAGAAACTATTTGTTAACACATTTCATTGTGAAAGCTACTTTCAATTTTCAAATACCCTAAACAAGAATTGAATGAATTAATATTTTTAAAATGAAGTCTGAAAATAATTGTTGCCAGTCAAATTTTTCACAAAATAATCAGTACGATTTCAGGTTTAACAAAATATAGTGAACACATCATCGAAGACGAGCAAACTAGTTTTATTATTTATAATTAACCATTTACCACTCAAGGCGACCAAAAACAGCTTCTGCAGCGGTTATGAAAAATATCATTTTGCAGGCCAAGAGAAGACTAGCCTTGAACACCTACCACTGGAATGATTGGCTCATTTATCGAGCCAGTCATTCCAGTGATAAATTTTCAAAAATTGTCTGCAAATGAAGAAATTCTCAAGACCAATGCAGAGTGCAGTTTCTGCCAGCTGCGCCATTAACCCTTACCACTCTGATGTCAATATTCTATCTTTTACCGTGTCAATTGCAAAGAAACTGCTGTACATTTTTTAACAATTTTGGTGGACGATGTTGCTGTCTACAGTCCCAGCAAATTTGTTGAAAAATGAAGACCAGTTTATCTTTTAATTTAATTTGAAAAATTAAAATTTTGACATCAGACCGCTAAGGGTTAAAGGTTTAATATTAATAAAGTAAAAATTTGTATCATAATTACATGTTTTATAATCTGCATTAATCTTTTCACCGATAAATCCCTGAAAAAGTTTATTCTTTGCCATATGAAATTTATTCTGTTGCTTATATTTTGAAATTACTTTGGCTGGAGGCAGCAACATCTTTCAGTCTTGAAAGTGACATGTGGGGAATTCATCAGTGAAAGGGTTAAAAAATATCCATTAACTTTATTTTGCATTTTTATTACGCGAATCACGAGGAATAAATCAGAACGTTTAACTGGTTCACGTGTTCTCTCTGCTGACCCTTTAACGCACAAGCGTGACAAAAATGCGGTCTTAACCCTTCAAGCCTTGAATTTATTCAAGAAAATTTAAATTTTTTCAAATGTCAATTTGCAGACTAAGAGAAGACTATTTTTTAAATTTAGCACTGGAATGACTGGCTCAGTTATCGAGCCAGTCATTCCAGTGGTAAATTTGTAATGACTGCCGTCAATAACCGAACCAGCCATTCCCGTGATAAATTTAAAAAAATAATCTCTTGGTCTTCAAATGGAAATTTCTGAGAAAATTAAATAAACAGATTTGATGGTTAAAGGGTCAATGATTGATTAAGCATTTTATGTACATTTTCGCCTTTAAATTCCAGTGTTTCAATTTCAAGACAGCTATCCCGGAAATCAAAAGAATATTTTGAAACTAATTTGACTGGAAGCCATTACAGGCAGCTGCAACATCTTCCAGTTAAATTATTTCCAAAATATTCCAAAAAAATATTTACTGCATCATTATCAATAATGTCTTGCGCCTGGTCTATAAATTTGAAAGAGTGAACTTTTACAGTGTATAGTAAACAGTACTTGACATATACATGCAAACGATATACATTTCACATGATATAGTCACCCATTTAAATGGTCAAGCCAGCAAAAAATTCTCTTTGAAGTGGTCTTGAGGAATGTCCATTTGCAGGTCAAGAAGATTATTTTTGAAAATAATACCCTGGAATGACTAGATTGATAACTGAGCCAGTCATTCCAGTGGTAAAATCTCAAAAATTGTCTTCTCTTGACCTGCAAATGGTCATTCCTTAAGGCTGGTTTTGGCCAGGTTGATCATTAAAGTGTTAACCTATTTTTTAAATAACTATACTTTATATTAAACAATCTTCGGTACAAAAATACTGAGTAGGTACAGAGTATCATTCGAACATGTATATATTCAATGCAAATCATGCGCACATATGCGTGGAACGCACGCACTCACATACTGATGTCTGTAATTAAATTTTGTAGTGTCCAAAAAATTCAACCCCAGTAGCATTACAAATTTTACTTGTAATGAAAACAGTTTCAAGAAGAATTCAATAACTTCCAATTTCATCTGAAGCAAAGACCCTTGTATACATAATGAAAGGCATGCATTGTCAATTCCTTCATACAAATATTCTGTCAATATTCACATGTCATAATCGCAGAATAAAATTTCTATTCACTAACTGTCTGCTGGATTTCTGCAGACTACATTTTCGATGAGCAATAACGCTGGATATGCCGACTATTTTGAAAACAATTTGACTGAAAGTTGTTGGTGGGTAAGCCACCAACAACTTTCAGTCAAATTGTTTAAAAAAATATTCAGCAGGTCAAGAGTTATTGCACATTGAAGTTATTATTCAGTGGCTTGCAGCAGTTAAACAGTGAAAGCACACTCTAATGAAAATAATTTCAATGTGCAAACGCTCTTGACTTGCTGAATATTTTGAAAACAATTTGACTGAAAGTTGTTGGTGGCTTTGCAACCAACAACTTTCAGTCAAATAGTTTTCAAAATATTTAGCAGGTTTAGAAATAGAACCTCTGGAATGTCGTCTGTAAAAAACTCAGCAGTCAGACAGTTAAACAAATGAATTCGAGGTTATATTACACTATTAGTATATCATTGATATTACATGCGTGGAAGACATTGTCTGTATAATACTATAACGGCGGGACTCTACAGATATCAAGCCTGTTTGAACTGTAGGTTAAATATGAAATACTGTGATGGTTATGTTAGGAAACATGCAAACTTCGCACAGGGCTCCAGGAAAATGTGGTAAACAACTAGTCAGTTGTTAAGAGCCCCAATTGTGGCATTTTTGTTCAGTTTAATGAGGAGTTATACAATATAATACGAGGCAGAACCTAAAATAGCACATAAAAAGCAGTGTTTCACATGAGCGCAAGACCTTTTGACCCATAAATCACCATACTTCGGTAGGACTCACGATGGTCAAGCAGACCAGAACTGCGTCGTGCAGATTAAAAACAAATATCTTGAAAACTGTCTTTCAGACACTTTCTCAAAATAACTGGTTCTACTGGAGAGATCTTGACCAGCCATGGATGGAAGGTTGTCTGTGAGGTCCCGAAGCTAAATCTGGGGTCAGAGTCAAATATCAATGTCACAGTGACAATTAAAAATTGTTCCAAACATTAACAACGCAAGTATTGCATACAATTTTGCTGGTTTACATACAAACAGCTGTCGCTTGTCGCGTTAGACAGATGGTCAGGTAGGTAGCAGCTGAATAAGCTGTGATGATCCTTTGTTAGGTCAGTGTTAGTTAGGGCCATATTGGGCCCTTTCAGGCTAGGAAAGCTAAAAATAATCTTTTGGCCTGCAAATGGTCAATCCGGATTCGGCTGTCTTGACAATTACAGGCTTTTAAGGACATTCTGCTGAAACATTTTGAAATTAATTTGCTTATAAACTGTTTCTGTGTAAGTCAAGTTTATTTCATAACATTAGCAGCCTTACTTGAAACCCTGATAATGTGGGATCTAATGATTTCTTTGATTTTATGATCCCCAAAACTCCCTGCTGGTTACTTTTGTCTTATTTGTTCCATACGAAAGAAGCATCAACACTGTCAATCAACAACAGGGATAATATTACGGCTGTAACGAACATTCGCTGGTTCAGAAAATCGCAAACCAAGTTAGACGAGCCATGGTTCGGTTCGCTTGCAAGAGATTCGTGTGGTTTGTGACCCATACATAAGCTAACCCTTTCACCGATGAATTCCCATATCTAATTTTAGGAAAACCATACAGGAAACTGTTGAATATCTTGAAATTAATTTGGCTAGAAGCTGTTGCTGCCTTAGGCAGCAACAGCTTCCAGTAAAATTAATTCCAAAATATTCAACAGAGTAAGTTTTAAATCATAAAGAATTGACTTTTTCAGGGATTTGTCAGTGAAAGGGCTAATAAATAGACAAGCCATCTCTGAATATCCTTTAAGTGTGATTTACGAATATGACCATGAACGGAACTTAGCTAGCTATGAATCTTATATTATTTTCTAACGTTTGTTGTCAGAACTTGTCATTTGTGTTTTTCTACCATTTAGCCAGTAAAGCGATCTGCATTTAAATGTTATTTTCTGTTAGGAGTAATTTCTCGCATACAATAGCATATTAGAAAGGTTCTTGAACCAGTTCGTGGTTCAGACATCTGTATCGTGAACCGATTCGGTTCGTGAAAATCCTGATTTTCAGACATGATGGGTTAGCCGACAAATCCGTGAAAATGTAAATTCTTTACTATGTAAAACCTGTTGAATATTTTGAAATTAATCTGACTGGAAGCCATTGCTGCTTTACTTCCAGTCAGATTAATTTCAAAATATTCAACAATTTTTCTGTATGGTTGCCTTGAATACGAACTACTGGAAATCCATCGGTGAACTAGTTATTTTTTCACATCACAATATTAAGTATAATTAACCCTTAGCACTCTGATGTCAATATTCTCTCGTTTACTGTGTCAATATCAAAGAAACTGGCGTACATTTTTCAACAATTTTGCTGGAAGATGTTGCTGTCTACGCCAGTTCATCTTTTAATCTAATTTGAAAATTTAAAATTTTGACACGAGAACAGTAAGGGTTAAGGATGCATTTGTGTAGTGAATGTGTATATATATATACAAATTATATAAAGACAGATAGCACTAAAACGTCCTGATGAAATATAGATGCTGCAATGTCAGTAAACAAATTTTCTTGACAAAGCAATTTTACTTTTCATCGTCCCGGCCCAATCACTTAACTTTTTATCTTAACCCTTTGAACCCGAATTATTATGTTGAATATTTTGAAACTAATTTGACTGGGAGCTGTTAGGCAGCAACAGCCCCCAGTCAAATTAGTTTCAAAATATTCAACAGCTTACCTCTATTATTACCTTGAAATTGTGATTCTGGGAATTCAGTATTCAAAGTATATAAATCAACATACGTGAAGAAGTGGGTGGAGCTAAACTAGAAATGGGCGGGGCATAGATAGAAATGAATCTCTCCTTTGATCGAATTTGCATTGCTTGAAAACAAGTTTTATAAACAATGTACATGCGAGATATTTAAGCCAGAATTCCGGCGAACATGAAAACTGACATGGCTGGTTTAGTAGAGGGACTAGGAAAATGAGACAGACATATAGATGTTCAGTTTACAAAACATTGTTTTTTCTCTATAAATAATACGTAAAAATAAAGGATTACCTCCCTTGAACATTCAATTCGCCATGTGACAATTTTGAAGTGGGGCAATCACTTTCTCTCCTGAATTTAAATCTAAGCCAGTGAGGTGAGCAGTGCTCTCCTATATTCTGTCACTGTTATTAAAGGAAGGGAAAAGGGAGATAACAAATGATGTTTATTTGTAATTTCATACAATATTGAATAATCTACCACAGGTAAGAATGGAAATGAATTGGGATTGTTTGAGAAAAAGCATTTACTTAACTTGGAACCAATTAGTGATGTAGCCGGTGTTTTGCACTCCGCCATATGTCAGCTCTGTGTGCTGGTATACCGCGTACTCGAATATAACGAAAGCAAGCGTGAATACAGTTTCATAAGCGGTATGAATGCTATTCTCTATAGGCGTCGATGTAGAGTGAATTAGAGCGATTAACTCACTACTGTTAATTCACTATTGATCCTTTTGAAAACATTATATTTGAAAATCACGGACTCTGGTGGAAGGAACGAGTTTGAGTCAAAATGAGTTCAAAATACACTGCTGGTTTTCAAGGTCGCAACATGATGCATACTGAATATTTTGAAATTTGTTTAACTAAATGTAGATCCTGTCTCTGGAAACAACAGCTTCGAGTCAAATTGTTTTAAGATTAGACAGTATTTTACCTGCAGGAAGTAGTGGCTAATCAGTTTAACGCAAATATAACCGAGATTATATGACCATCTGTAGTGGGTATTATTTATTCTCTCGGCATACACCAGAGCGCACAGTACCAGCTACATCAGTAACTGGTTCCCGCCAGAGTGAGATAAATGGTATTTATTTGTTTTTTTCAAATTATTCTGATTTATTTCTGTATTTGCTGGTGGCTATATGTTGGTTATTATGTAAATCTATCATTCAAGATAGTTAGTTCCCTGGTCCTTTCCTTTAGCTAAGCAATGTAGGCGAGCAATATGAGGTACTCGCCTAAAATTAACTTTAGGCGAGTCGAGGCGAAATGGAGGGTAATCACTCAGCCTCTCGTAGAGACGCCCAACAGTAGGTCAGAGCACTAATTTATTTTATTCTTAGCAGCAAAGTCCTTGCTAAGTAAATTCATTATATCCTTATGAGGCAGATCACGGTTTTGCTCTTTTGTACATTTGTAATTATCCTTGACGAATAGCGCAAACTTATTCAGAGTCCGTGGAGTAGCGGATTGACTTGAAGATCCAGTATTTCGTCCATTGTATGCTGGCTTCGGGTTGCCGTCACTTCCGCAGACTAGCAGCTCAAATCGGCCGTGACAATGACCACATACTTTTTTGTCTGTATCCAATGATTTAGAGTGACGGCCAACTCTGTAATTAAAATAGTACCCGTAATTTAAGCGTAAAGCTCGCTATTTTCAATCCTGCATAACCTTGGTTCATGGAAGTTATGCATGAGAACAATAATGCATAGGATTTGTTATCTGTCACTCGTGTATCTGACATAATCCATTACGTCACTTATGCAGCTGTTAGAGGAATCCAATCTGTCAGTCATGTATTATGATGTCATAATCAATTACGTCACAGGTAGGCTGATGTCACAATTAAAATATTTCATGAATGGTGTATTTTAAGTCCGTCAGGAACACTCAATAGTCTGTCATGTGTACAAAATTGTATGTCTTTACTACCTTACTGTTAAATATTTTAAAACTAATTTAACAGGTGCTGTTGCTGCCACGGGCAGCAACAGCACCCAGTCAAATTAGTTTCAAAGTATTCAACAGCTTACCTGTATAGTTTTCTGGAAATTGAGAAGAGTCAGGGAGTTCAGGGCTCGATCAATCCCAACATGAGTAAAGCGTGGGTGCCGTTTAGCTAGAGATGGGCGAGGTGTAGCTAAAACTGGAGTCATCCATTAAAATGATGTACATCTGTGATAAAAGTGGCAATGGTCCGTCACAAAACTGTCTGATGTCACAAAAATGTCAGAGTTCTATATCTTTGGTGAGTACACAATCTAATAGGCATTCTGTTGAATATTCTGAAACATAGCCAGCAAAAGCTCCCAGTCAAATTAATTTCAACAGCTAATGTATAGCTAACCTGAAATTGAGATTCAGAGAATACAGGTGTCAGAGTGTTAAAACCAATTCAAACACATACATGTACAAGGTGGGCGGAGCTTAGTTAGAAGTGGGTGGAGCTTAGCTAGAAGCGGGTAACAAATATCATTAAAATGTATGTAGAATTAACTGGATTAAAATAGAAATAAAAATCTGTCTATAATTAACCAGTAATGTGCTCGCATTGCAGCCATGAAGCCTTACGATGTTGCAATGAATTATGAAGCTCGACGGTCAAGCACATTGGTCAAGATCATCTCGTCACGTCCTCTCTGAATAAGGAAACATGTGTCCAAGTTTTGTCCCAGTATGATTAACCAAACATGAGATATCAACTGCTATGCTGAGCAAACTGGACACTGATAATGCCATCATCGCCGCCGGACAACGCGGCGGGTATCATTATAGCTTGTTTTACTTCATAAAGCAAAAATAGACATTTTTGGCCGTCTTAACCAATAAACTGTTAACTGACCCTCTGCTCGCTCTGTTTATTAACCATTTAATGGTCAAAACTAGCCTCTGCACTGGTCTTAAGGAAGGTCCATTTGCAGGCCAGAAGACTATTTTGGGAAATTTACCACCGGAATGACTGACTCACTAATCGAGCCAGTCATTCCAGAGGAAAATTTTCCAAAAATAGTCTTCTCTTGGCCTGCAAATGGACATTCAATAAACAAATATTTTGATTTGACCATTAAAGGGTTAAAGACTGTCCATACTTACTGGTAGCCACACTGTACACATTTGTAGATGTACTTTGTGTTGATGCTGTAGCTATGGCAACGGCTGATGATGGGCAGGTCAGGTAGCCTTATGTTAGATTTCTTTGCCCTAATGGCAAAAAAGAACAAAAGCAAAGATTAAAAGGGTGCTACTGGAACAGGTTACAAATAGATAGAAAACACAGGCCCAATGACCTTAACTCTCAACTGCCTATCACTTAAACCTATAATGACCAAATTTAGTCAAGAAAATCTAAATATTGGCTTACTGAATGTCCATTTGAAGGCCAAGGGACTATTTTTTGGAAATTTACCAATTTTGGTTATCGAGCCAGTCATTCCAGTGGTAAATTTTCAAAAATAGTATTCTCTTGGTCTGCAAATGGACATTTCTCAAGACCACCGCAGAAGCCGTTTTTGGCTGATATGAGTGTTAAACGGTTAAATAACCCTTTAACATGCAAGCCTGTTAAAAACAGATTTTACAATCGCATTGAGAAATGTCCATTAAATTTGAAGAACAAGAGATTTTTTTTTTTATTTACCACTGGAATGACTGGCTCGATGATCGAGCCAGTTACTTGTGCTAAATTTTCAAAAAATAGTCTTCTCTTGTTCTTCAAATGGACATCTTCTATTAATCATGAAATTAAAATTTTCTTGAACAAATGTGAGGGTTAATCCTCTGAATACGAACCAGTATTTCCAGTACGGTCCATGTCCATCGGTACAGCCATTAATAACCCATGTGGCGGCGTGACAGAGTTCATGAATCAGGGTGTCCCGAACACGCTCTGAAATAGCAACATTATTACATCTCTAGAAAGCATTGTATGCAGTCGCAGTGATCTAACCCAGGCTTGTGCGATTATTGCTTTGAATGATCGCGATTGATTATTTATAATTGTGATTACTTGATTAATCAGCCTGGGTACATATTACACAGACATAACAACAAAGGCATATCAATTATGAAAGCTGCAATGTTGCTTAGAAATGTCCATTTGCAGGGCATGAGGCTATTCTTAAAAATGTATAACTGGAATTCCTGGCTCGATGTTCCAGCCAGTCATTCCAGTGATACATTTTCAAAAATAGTCTTCGAGTGCAAAATGGACATACATTCGGTGAGCAAAATGTAAATTTTCATGACCTATCACATTAAAGAATGAGCAACAGCGAGGTTTTTAAATATTTTACCCAGTTCCATTATTTATGATTATTCGATTATTTAATTTTTAATCATTTAAATTGATGTTTTAAAAAATAATCGCGATTTTCGATTTAATCATCGAATTGCACAAGCCTAATCCAACCCATTAACTATTTAATAGTCAAGATCCTTCAGAAAAACATAAATTTTTACTTAACACTAGTCAAGCCCGTGATAAAAATTGGCCTCTGCTGGGTCTTGAAGAATGTCTATTTGCAGACCAAGAGAGAAGACTATATTCAAAACCCTACTTCTGGAATGACTGGCTCAATAACACCACTGGAATGACTGGCTCAATATCACCACTGGAATGACTGGCTCGATAACACCACTGGAATGACTGGCTCGATAACACCACTGGAATGACTGGCTCGATAACACCACTGGAATGACTGGCTCGATAACACCACTGGAATGACTGGCTCGATAACACCACTGGAATGACTGGCTCAATAACACCACTGGAATGACTGGCTCAATAACACCACTGGAATGACTGGCTCGATAACACCACTGGAATGACTGGCTCAATAACACCACTGGAATGACTGGCTCGATAACACCACTGGAATGACTGGCTCGATAACACCACTGGAATGACTGGCTCAATAACACCACTGGAATGACTGGCTCAATAACACCACTGGAATGACTGGCTCAATATCACCACTGGAATGACTGGCTCGATAACACCACTGGAATGACTGGCTCAATAACACCACTGGAATGACTGGCTCAATAACACCACTGGAATGACTGGCTCGATAACACCACTGGAATGACTGGCTCGATAACACCACTGGAATGACTGGCTCGATAACACCACTGGAATGACTGGCTCAATAACACCACTGGAATGACTGGCTCGATAACACCACTGGAATGACTGGCTCGATAACACCACTGGAATGACTGGCTCGATAACACCACTGGAATGACTGGCTCGACAACACCACTGGAATGACTGGCTCAATTATTGAGCCATATCTCACTTATCAAGCCAGTCATTCAAGTGGTAAAGTTTTAAAAATAGTATTCTCTTAGCCTACAAATGGTCATTCCTTAAAACGACTGCAAAAGATGGCTTGACCATTCAACCTTTTACCGATGAATTCCCCACATCTGATTTTCACAGCAACCATATAGGAAAGCAGTTGAATACTTTGAAATTAATTTGACTGGAAGCGATAAGTGAGCCAGTCATTCCAGTAGTAAATTTTCAAAAAGTCTTCTCTTGGTCTGCAAATGGACATTTTCTGAGAAAATAGAAATTTTCTTGACCAAATTTGACCATTAAAGGGCTAACTCTTAGCCTCTGGATAAGGTCTCACCTGCTGAATCACACACTTTGGTGGACAACTGAATCTCACATGCCTTCCCTGTTGAAGTATGTCGATAGTTGCACTGCCCAGCCGTCTTCAGCAAACGATTGTTCCACATCACAACCAGGCCAGATGGTAACTGATAAATCAGGTTATAAACAGTAACGTGGTTCATACTAAAATTTAACCGATTCATTCAACGACTTTTCAAGGACTATGTCTTTAATTTTCAACGCCTCTAAAAACGGTCTATCTGTAAATTAGATGTTCTGAAACGGCATCTCCTGCAGTGCTGAGTCGCAAGCAGAAGCCTTATATTGTATACAAGTACGAAAATACACCAGACGACGGCCTGTACTTGAGTACGAAAATACACCAGATGGTGGCCTGTACTTGAGTACGAAAATACACCAGGTGGCGGTCTGTACTCAAGTACGAAAATACACCAGGTGGCGGCCTGTACTCAAGTATGAAAATACACCAGGTGGCGGCCTGTACTCAAGTATGAAAATACACCAGGTGGCGGCCTGTACTCAAGTACGAAAATATACCAGATGGCGGCCTGTACTTGAATACGAAAATACACCAGATGGCGGCCTGTACTCGAGTACGAAAATACACCAGATGGTGGCCTGTACTAGAGTACGAAAATACACCAGATGGCGGCCTGTACTTAAATGGAAGAGGAAGAAGAACGCTTGCCTATATTTGGAAAACCACATTTTCAAGTACTTTTCAAGGCCTTACTGCCATTTTCAAGGACTGATATCAAAATTCAAGTACTTTTAAAATGTGTAAGAACCGTGAGTAATAAACACATCTATGGCAGTTGACTATTACCTCTGTAAACTAGGTTCATTTGCCGTGAGCTGTTTATTCCGCAAGGTGTAATAAAATTCAAGTTTATTCTAATCTATATTATGGATTTATACAATAGAGGTCTGATCTGCCACTCTAGTGTCTGGCGTCATAATCAAATATGTCACACATTAGCTGACATTACAATCAAAATGGTGTAGGGCCATCTTAACTTAGGTTATTCAGGGGCGAAAATTCTGGTGAATATGGATAGCCTTTGCAGTGCTTAGTGAATTACCAACTCACATCTTATCACACCTAGTATATATCAAATTTAAACTCAAAGTAAACAAATAATTTATATAAAACACCTAATGCCCCTGGCTCTTTTGGACAGGAAAATGTTTCAGAACACTCTACAAAATTCGCACAGTGGAAGGAAGCCTCTACTTTTGAAAAATACATTTTGTTGGAGCGCATTTCGGTTTCGCAAAACATGTCTGGAGGTGACTCAGAAAACCACAAAACTTTTTATCTGTGATATAATTACACATTAGGCAACGTCATATGTCATAGGCATAGTACGTCCTAAGGGTATTGCGAAAAGGATGCTGGGGGAAATCTCTTTAAAAGCATTTGCATTTGAAATAGAATATTATAGATAGAAAGCGCTCCTTTATTCATTCTGAATGTAATGCTAGCTTGAAATAGGTTAACACAATTAATATGGTACTAACTACTATACAGACGTTATGAATAATCTATAGGATGAGCAGAAAATTACCTGGTTTTCAAACACAATTGTGTTGTAAATGATAAAGAGTCTGTTTGTCAGGTCCTCCCTTAGCTTCTTGAAATGCTTGACATACCTGTCATCATCAGAATGAAAAACAGAAACAACAATGGAGCATTCCAGTTTATCCATCAATCATATGATGTTATTATCAACTACATGTCGTGTAGCATGATGTCATAATCAATTACGCCATGAATGACGCAGCTAAGTTAATCACGAACGCTTAGTTGATGACGGACTAAGCGCTGTTGTACGATTTGTATGTCTTTACTATTTAATAAACATTCTGTTGAATATTTTAAAACTAATTTGACTGGGGGCTGTTGCTGCCATAACAGCAACCAGTCAAATTGGTTTCAAAATATTCAGCAGCTTACGTGTATAGTTTTCTTGAAATTGATAGTCAGGGACAACAGGGAGTTCAAGGAGCAATCGATCCCAACACGGGTGAAGTGTGGGTGGAGCTTAGCTAGAGATGGGCAGGGAGTAGCTAAAACTGGATTTGATTCCTCCATTATTAAAAATTATTTACATATGCATCTATGCAAACAGATAAATTAACCTTTTAATGGTCAAGATTGCTGGAAAAAAACTTCCAAGTGAGTTTTTTTTAATTTATCGCTGCAGTGTCTGGTTCAGTTATCGAACCGGTCATTAGTGGTAAGTTTTGAGAAATACTCACAGCAATTTTAAATGGATAGAAGCCATTATTGGTCGCCTTGACTATTAACACTTTAACACTCATATCAGCCAAAATGGCTTCTGCAGTGGCCTTGAGAAATGTCCATTTGCAGACCACGAAGACTATTTTTTTTAATTTACCACTGGAATGACTGGCTCGGTTATCGAGCCAGTCATTCCAGTGGTAAATTTAAAAAAATAGTCTTCTCTTGGTCTGCAAATGGACATTTTTATGAGAAAATTTAAATGTTCGTGAACAATTTCGAGGGTTAAAGGATTAAACCGGTGATCACAAAGTGAGATAATGCCTTTAAATAACACGTATAGACCAGAAAGGTGTCTACCCACCCACCCATCCCACCCCCTCCCATCCCCCACCACCCCAACATCAAATAAACAGGTGCTTCCTTATCCCTTACACACTGACAAAATATTAATTATGCACAAAGTTTATAACTACTAATTGTGCAATATTTTGTTAACCATTTAACTCGCTCAGACGAGAAATGACAAAGTCTATGATATAAGGAAAATACTATTGAATATTTCGAAGCTAATATGGCAGCAACAGGTTCCATTCGAATTAGTTTCATAATACTCAACATCGATCCTGAAGAGTTACCTTGAAATTGGGATTCTGGGAATTCCGGGTTCAAAAGGGTTAATGTGCTCAGAATGGAGGGATCTGATCTGCTACTCAAGTGTCTGACGTGATACTCAGTTATGTCACTAGGTAGCTGACATCACACTCATAATGACAGATTATAACTCTGTCATGAAAATTGAAGCGTCTGCCCAGTTTACGAATTGTATGTCTTTGATGCATTTACAGGTTAATAAAGATTCTATTGAATACTTTGAAACTAAATTGACTGGGAGCTGATGATGTCATAGGCTTATAGTTTACCCGCAGAATTCCCTTGAAATTGGGATTCTGGGGAATTCCATGTTGAACGTATATATATATATCGATTCTAAAACGCGTAAATAAATGGGGGGGGGGGGTGTTGAGCAACGACAGAATCAGATGAAGTAAAAATTTTTTAGAAATAACAAAGGCGAACAAGCGCAAACTTTCTGAAAATTTCTATCAGTAGTAACCTTAATCTTTTCACTACATCTCATTTTCATGGCAACCACACAGGTAAACCATAGAATATTTTGAAATTAATTTGACTGGAAGACGTTTCAGTCAAATAAATTTCAAAATATTCGACAGAATCAGTTTTATATAGTACTTTTTTTTAGGGATTTCTCGGTGACATGATTAAGCTAAAATACATTACCTCTCAGCCTCCGGTTTTCTGTAGACTTCCATTCCAGGAGAGAAAGACTTCAAAAACAAGTTAATCTCTTGGGCGTTTGAGAGATCCACGCTACACGTCTGACCAACAGCCTGTAGCGGTGTCTTTCTTGTAGCACTTTTCATTACAGAGCCTGTATTCCGAACACTGAGTGGTGTCTTCCATAATTGAGAATCATTACTAACTGTATCTGTTCGATTGCTACTAATATTCCCTTTTGGAGTGTAAAAAACATCTGATGATGATGATGATATTGTAGGCTTAGGATGGATAGAATGTGATTTAGGTGCAGCAGAACTTGTTTTCTTCCTAATTGTGGTAGCAGGAGTCTGAAATACATTGTCATTCGGGGTTTTCTGTTTCGGCCCCATCACACTTAATGGGGTTTGATAAACATCTTCAAGAGATGAACTGGAATCCATTTTGATGGGAATGTGTTTCAATCTGGGCTTAGCAGTACTGTTTGTTGAGGACGGCGTTTTGTAAACTTCAGACGGAGAGATATTTTCTTTGGAATCGGAGTCAGACATAAATGTACCCTTATGGGAACTGCTACTCGTGTCTGATGATGCGGAGAACAGGCAGGATTTAACATCTTCAAATTCTGGTGAAGATTCATTCAAGCTGGAAGATGAACCGTCTAATGCTGAAATGAAAATGAAAATACAGTCATCTTGTCTCAGCCTATTAATGACAAATAATGATAAAGAAAATTCAGGTTTCTACTTAGTTAATCCCCATTTACTGGCCAAGAGGACTTTTTTTTAAAACCTCCCATTGAAATGACTGGCTTGTTTATCAAGTTAAGCATGCCAGGCATTCCAGTGGTAAATTTTCAAAAATAGTCTTCTTTTGACCTGCAAATGGACATACCTCAAGATGACTACAAAAGCTTTTTGGCTGGCCTGAGTTTTAAATGGCAAATCATAAAATTTGTAAAATTCAATTTTCTCATAGAATTGATAGAAAATGTTCACTTACAGACCAGAATAGTTTTTCAGCTTTATCATAGGTGTGACTGGCTCTGCCACAGAGACAGTCATTTCAGTGGCAAAATTTCTAAAATAAGTCTTCTCTTGACCTACAAATGAACCTTCCCTCAAAACCTCTGCAAATGCCAGTTTTGACTGACTTGAACATTAAAGGGGTACAAGAGGTGGTAATATAACCACGTCACGATCAAGCATATTTTATAGGAAAGATTCCTTATCTTGTAAGACTTATAAGACAGGTCTAACACTTTTTTGGTTCAGGAAGATCAAATTATTTGCTTATCGAATGTCCATTTGCGGGCTAAGAGAAGACAATTTTTGAAAATTTGCCACTGGAATGACTGGCTCGGTTATCGAGCCAGGCATCCAGTGGTAAATTTCCAAAAATAGTCTTCTCTTGGTCTGCAAAGGCACATTTCTCAAGACAACCGCAGCCGCCTGTTTTGGCCGTCTTGACCATTAAAGGGTCAATGTGAGGAGCGACAATATTATGAATTTCACACAGTTCTGCAAGTGTATGATCACAGTTTGATATATTACCTAAGAGAATGATTATGTCTATTCAAACAACATTCATCAATTTACATCACTTTGCTCAAAATGTACCTTTCCAGTTTAAGCTATACACCTCCAATCTCTGGCTAAACTCCACCAACGCCTCAATCATGTAGGGATCGATCGATCCCTGAACTCCCTGACTATCAATTTCCAGAATACTATACCGGTAAACTGTTGAATATTTCGAAACTAATTTGACTGGGAGAGTCTAGGTTCCTTATTAGAACTGATGGAGGAATCCAGTTTTAGCTAAGATCTGCCCACACTTCTCCCGTGTTGGGATCAATCGATCCCTGAACTTCCAGAAAACTAATTTAACTGGGTGCTGTTGTTGCCTATCATCTTGCCAATAGTAGCAACAGCGCCCAGTCAAATTAGTTTCAAATATTCAACAACAACTTTATTAAGTAATAAAAACACACAATTCATACAACAATACTTAGTCCGTCACAAATTATGCGTTCATGACGCACTTATCTATGTCAGTCATGATGTCATTGATTATGATGTCATCCTACACATCACATTATTATGACATCATATGATGGATGGATAAACTGTAAAGGTCCTTTGTTAGCAATTATTTTAACTTCTATTTCATGTCATTAAACACACACACCCCTCTCCCCCAAACCCCCACAAGTCATCCTTTTGAAGTTCAAGGAGATGACTTCCAGAGGGTACCAACATGAAACAGAAGAAAATATAGAGGACTTGAAATGAGGTCCCAATTCATATCCCAATTATCAACCGAGTCGAAAATTATCACACTGCACGAGCTTTTAGCGAAGCAATGGCTTCCAATCAAGTTCAAGATATTC
Organism: Chaetoderma sp. LZ-2023a; assembly: GCA_034401795.1. Lineage (NCBI taxonomy): Eukaryota > Metazoa > Mollusca > Caudofoveata > Chaetodermatida > Chaetodermatidae > Chaetoderma > Chaetoderma sp. LZ-2023a. The sequence continues at coordinate 39,324,932 of CM067366.1, forward strand.
AAAAGAACATTTTATTTTTGTTTTAGAAACATGTTAAGTTATTTCTGAGCAGTTCTGTATACTACTCATTCATCATTTACACTGACAATTTCAAGTCAATCGTACAGGAACGACCGTATATATTTTGAAAATAATTTAACTAAAAGCCACTGCTACTGCTGCCTTAGGAAATCTACCTGTCAGCAAGTACATTATTTTCAAAATAAACAACAGAATATTTCCTATGTCATAAAGAAGTTCTTGTATCAGTCCTCCTGAAACATGAATAATTTCCACTGTACTCCGCTCTCCATGCAAATGACATGGCAAATTATGAACGCGAAGTCTTACACTTCAAATGAATTATTGTAATTGAAATAAGATTCAAAATTTGTGTTGGAATGCGAAGAAAACGTGGATGGGAGAGTGGGGATAATAAAAAAACTTACATAAATACAATGTCCTGTTATCTGCCTGTGACCTTGTTCTCTGTATTGATGTTGGAACTTTGAAATCATCATCATCACTGTCACTATCAGCAATGACTACAGGACTTCTCCATGATGATACAGACCTTAAAATTTATTAAATATTTCATTAAATAGATTGTTTAGCTGAATAATTAAATTTCTGACATAATTTTACCCTTTATTCATTATATGTGGTACCATGCATGAGAAATGTACTTTGACATATTTGTGCTGATATAATTGATGATCACCTCAATCAACCCCTACACCCTATCAGTGGTGTCACGTGTTATTGCTCTATGTTT
>CM067366.1:39326185-39353943 GCA_034401795.1 Chaetoderma sp. LZ-2023a
GGAAACATTAGTATTGTTAATGAGCTATTAATGGCAGGGGAAGGTGGGGTTTCTTATCACTTTCTCCAGCTGTGGTGAGACAGGGTTGCGTAAGCGAGACAGGAAGTGTCCATCCGACCCTTTGTCTTCACAGAACACCTTTTAAAACACTCAGCTGCACGGAGGGATAATTCCGGCCTCGTCACACCAGTCCGACGTCACCATGGCCAAGCGCGCTCAGATTGGTCAGTGGAAAATCTGTCCCAACGCCCGGGGCGGATTGGCCACACCCAGGGCGCACGTGCCAGTTCACCACCGGTGGATTGGAATAGTCAGCCAATGGAGTCGCTCCATTTCCACATTTAAAATAAGCTGTTTGGCTTACATCTCGTCATTGTGCATTCGCAACCTCTGGCCTTCTTCGCAGTAAATTATTAATCCCCTCCCTCCCTACCCTGTCAAAAGGAGGGGATGTTAACTCGAAAGCTGCTCTCATTGCCCAGCTAACCATGATCAGTATTCTTGTACAGTTGTATGGTTTAATAGAATCTATTTAAATATCTGGAGGACCACCTCCATGCCTCTAAGCTGCTCCACATCTATCGCTCCACTACATTTACTCAATGTCTTTGTACAGTTTATAAATGTATATAATTATAATAATAATAATAATAATAATAATAATAATAGTATAACTTAGTATTTATCTGGAGTACCATAGATTTTAATTCAGCCTCATTGTATACGGCTGGGACGTTAAAGGTCCATCCTCTGTGCTGTGCAAAAATAAAATCTATGTCTTCTTTGTCACCCAAACCATTCTTGTTTGTCCTCTGCTTTCTGTCAACCATTGGTCGGGTGGGATGGAGGGTCTCTGCACCGGCTCCTGTTATTAATATATTAGATTCATAGCCAGCTAAGGTCTGTTCATGATCATATTCGTAAATCACACTTAGAGGATATTCAGAAATTGCTTGTCTATTAGCCCTTTCACAGACAAATCCCTGAAAAAGTCAATTCTTTATGATTTAAAACTTACTCTGTTGAATATTTTGGAATTAATTTGACTGGAAGCTGTTGCTGCGCTTCTAGTTAAATTACTTTCAAAATCTGCAACAGTTTTTCTGTACAGTTTTCCTAAAATTAAATATGGGACTTCATCAGTGAAAGGGTTAGCTTATGTATGGTTCACGAACCACACAAATCCCATGCAAGCGAACCGAACCATGGTTTGTCTTCCCTGGGTTTGCCATTTTCCGAACCAACGAATGTTCGTTACAACCCTACTCGACATATCGATCCAAGTGGCGTACAACATCCGGCATGCACCAAGATTTAGGTAAATGTTAACGTTTTTCAATGCATATTTAATTCATCAAGTACGTAGTCGATCTTGATAAAACTATAGATTTGGTCTATACCATCATTGCATTCAGGCTCCATGATAATAATGGTTTAATAATTTTCAAAGTTTTTCCATGTTTTCGTGTAGTGTGGATTTTCAGCAACGAAGCATTTTATTTAATCTGTACATCATGGATATTCAAGCAGGTTAAAGTACAGTACATCTGTGTTTTTCAACAAGTTATTTTCAACATACATGTATTCAATAGAGAAATCCAGTTAATCGATTAATCACATGACGTCAGAATCAACAAGGTCACATGTAATGGCAGTGGTTTTCTGCAATAACGGAAAACCTCCAGAATTCACGGAATTGGTAATTTGAAACAGAAAAAAGATTTTGAAACGGAAATCAATGGAAAATGGCATTTTTCTGCAAAATCTCAGTAAATTGAAACAGAAACAGGATATTCAAACAGAAATTAACGGATAAAGGTATTTTCCTCAAGAAAGTGGAACATTCACATCTAAAATTGAAAATTATTAGATACCGATATATTCTCCACTTTAGCTTCATACTTTCTGAACATACTAATAACACAATGAACAATACAAAGTTGGCTTTTTATTGACTGCATTAAATGTACATGAAGCTTAGATGATATAGTTTACAAAACGGAAATGAAACAGAATCTGAAACGGAAAACCACTGTCCCTAACATGTATGCTGATGTTATAATCGATTTCGTCGTGAATGACGCGATTTAGTCCGTCATAAATGCTTAATAGGCCGTTAATTTGTACGAATTGTATGTCTACTATTTACTAAACATTCTATTGGTTATTTTGAAACTAATTTGACTGGGTGCTGTATGTTGCTGCTGCTTTTGTACTGTTGCTGCCATAGGCACCAGCAGCGCCCAGTCATCTTAGTTTCAAAATAGTCAAAAGCTTACCTGTATAGTTTTCTGGAAATTGAGATTCAGGGAGTGCAGGGATTGATTAATCCCAACACAAGCAAAGCATGGGTGAATATTAGCTTGAGAAATGAAATTTTCTTGAACAAATTCAGAGTTAACAGCTAATGTGTTCCATGTTATTGATCATAGATACAGACACTAATAACAACGTGTATGGTTTGCCGGTAAAAATCGGCCTCTGCTATGGTCTTATGGAATGTCCATATACAGGCCAAGAGAATAAAGTTTTTGAAAATTCACCACTGGAATGACTGGCTCGATAACCGAGCCAGTCATTCCAGTGGTAAATTTTTAAAAATTGTATTCTCTTGCTCTGTAAATGGACATTCAGTAAGAGAATAATCAAATTTTCTTGAACAAAATTGACCAGAAAAAAGGTTTAAAAAAATTACTACATGTACTTCTGATACATTTTTAAAAATTGTGTTTCAGTTATCGAAGAGTAGCAAGAAAAAGAATGCGAAAAAAAACAAGGCAGTCCAAGAATTTGAACACGAAATAAATTCAGAGTCGATTACCAAATCTAAAGACACCAATATAACTACTATAAGTAAAGAATTAAAAACTACTAAAGGCATTTCCTGTAAAGAAAAATCCAATGTTAAACCTAAGACAGTAACATCTATGAAGGATCCGCTATGTAAAATAACACGAGAAGGTTTACCTGTCGATAATGGTCCCAATAAGGTCAGTAATAACTATCTGACATCTACGATTACTGTCACATCTTCATCAAATGAAGAACAACGGGTGTGTTCTAAAGGAAAGGGGGATGATTTCACTCAGCGTGTGGAGCAACTTAAGAAGAATCTCTCACCTGAATCAATTGAGAAGGATATAGACAACTGTTCTGCTGTGTTGAATTTGCTATGCGCTGTTAAGGATGAAAAGAAAATGGCTGTGTCAGAAATGTTATCGTGCGAAGCTTCATTGAACGGTTCAAATGGTGGCGTGTGTTTAGTCGATGAAGAGAGACAACATGAGTGAGTATTCTACCTTGTGTCTTTTTGTCTCTTTATTAACCCTTTAATGGTCAGTGGTTTTCACAAAAATTGAAATTTGTCCTCGGTGTATGTCCATTTGAAGGCCTGGATATGACAATTTTTTAAAGAATTTATCATTGGAATAACTGGCTCGATTATTGAGCGAGTCATTCCAGCAATACATTTTCAGAATTTTATTTATATGTGCTTGCAAATGGATATTTCCCAGTACCACTACAGAGGCTGGTTTTGGCCTGCTTGGCTATTAAAGGGTTAAAGTCAGTCATCAGAAGAATGTATATATATATTAATATATATATATATATATATAAATGAACCTTTCCAGTTTTAGCTATGCCCCGCCCATCACTAGCTAAGCTCCACCCACATGTCGCTCGTGTTGGGATTGATCGATCTCTGATTTCCATAGCTATCAATTTCTTGAAAATTATACAGGTAAGTTGTTGAATACTTTGTAACTAATTTGACTGGGTGCTGTTGCTGCCTATGGCAAATTAGTTTCAAAATATTCAACAGACTATTTATTAAATAGACATACAATTCGTACAATAATGCATAGTCCGTCTTCAACTACATGTATGCATTCGAGACGTACTTATCTACGCCATTCATGACATCATAATGACGTCATTGATTGCGATGTCATTCTATATGTCACGTAGTTGATTATGATGTCATCAGATTGATAGATGGATACAGTAGAAAGGCCCATTATCTTCAAAATGTTCAAAATAACATTTCTTGTTAACTCGCATGTTACTGTTTTTGTTTTGGAAACATGCATAATTATTTATGAGCTGTGCTGTAATTATTGTTTTCGTCCATCCATCCTGAATATCTTGTCGCTTCATTCAACTCATCCGAGAGTTTTGAGAGAGAATTGTTTGAAACTTGACAGTATCATTGAGCACCATTCAAAGATGTGTCTAATGTTTAAGTTTTCAGGGTTGGTACTGGTCATGGAAATCCTTGAAAGTCATGGAATTTGAAAATTAACATTCCAGGCCTGGAAAGTCATAGAAAATCACAATTTTTTATCATAGGTCATGGAAAAGTCCTGGAAAATGGTAATCATGCAAAATAAAAGAAATCTGTTAGCATAAATTTTCGCCGTCACCTCTATACAAAATTATGAAAACGGCTTATTCAAACAAGGCTTTGGATTGGTTCGTTATAAGACACAGTATACAAAAATTTGTTGAATAAAATCAGATGGTAATTTATGTAGCTGCGTCATAAAGAAAAAACTAGATAATGACAGATATTAATTCTTAGAGGTCATGGAATTTGTTAGTTTTGGTCATGGAAAAGTCATGGAATTTCAAACACAGAAAGGTGTACGAACCCTGAGTTTTTTGCATCAGTATGTCCGTAGGTATGTATGTACGTACGTCCCCAAAATGATATTGCTGCAACTCCTACCATTTGAGAGAGAATTGTTTGAACCATGACAGGATGAGTAATGCGATGAAGTCATTCCAGTGGTAAATTAAAAAAAAATAGTCGTCTTTTGGCCTGCAAATGTACAGATATAGCACATTATGGGTATAAAGCAAATATTAGGATTTTCTTAACAAATTTTGACATTAAAAGGTGGGGGGGGGGGGGGGGTGTGTGACCCGTAATATTCCAGTATCTCAATAGCAAGACAATTATACAATAAAACTGTTGAATATTTTGAAATTAATTTGACTGGAACCTGTTGCTGCATATTGCAGCAACATGTTCCAGTCAAATTGATTTCAAAATGTTTAGCAGAATATTACCTAGATCAATAATGATTTGTGGTTGACAGGGTTAAGCAAATTTTCTGGTACAAATTTCATATTGTAACCCTTACCAGGACACAATAGCTGACTACAGATCAGATATAACATAAAGGCCGGAGTTCAATAAGGAGGTTTAAACCCGGTTTAACCAAAACCTGGTAACAAATCACAAAGTAATTGCAACGGTATTATTATAGATAGGGTGATAACCCCCAAATTTTATTAGTTTATACCCAAACCACACACCTGTGTGGGTGTGTGGTCTAAATACCTAAGTATGGGCACGTTTCAGAAGTGGGAAGGGCTTCTTTGATGCCCTGCCCACATAGAAGGAATGACCATATTTTGGCATTTAGTCTTGCTGGGGGCTTGACCTAGTTCTCAGCCGATGCAAATTGGGGGCTATCGCCCTATCGATACAACTAACCATGCAATTATTATGCCCTGAAAAAAATTCTGCGGGAGTATATAGTTGTCCGTCCATCCGTTCGTCCGTTCACATATATAAGTTTGTCCGGGGCATAGTTCAAAACTTTTTCACATATGCTCACCAAACTTGGTATGTGGATGCATCTTAGGAAAAAGGTGTGCAGAGTATGAAAAGTAGGTAAAAAGTAGGTCATGCTGACCTACTTTTCATGGTCGACTGAATATCACAGAAAATATTTGTCTGGGGCATAGTTTCAAGGGTTTTTCACATATGGTCACCAAACTTGGTATGTGGGTGCATCTTAGGGAGAAGGTGTGCGGAGTATGACAAGTAGGTCAAAAGTAGGTCATGCTAACCTACTTTTTATGGTCGGCTGAATATCAAAGAAAATGTTTGTCCGGGGAAGTTTCAAGACTTGCACATATGCTCACCAAACTTGGTATGTGGATGCCTCTTAGGGAGGTGTGCAGAGTAAAAAAGTAGGTCAAAAGTAGGTCATGCTGACCTACTTTTCATGGTCGACTGAATATCACAGAAAATGTTTGTCTGGGCCATAGTTTCAAGACTTTTTCACATATGGTCACCAAACTTGGTATGCGGATGCATCTTCGGGAGAAGGTGTGCACAGTATGAAAAGTAGGCCTTGCTGACCTAATTTTTATGGTCGACTGAATATCACAGAAAATGTTTCTCCGGGCCATAGTTTCAAGACTTTTTCACATATGGTCACCAAACTTGGTATTGATTATTACAGAAAATATCTATATATAGTTTTTATATGTATTTTTCATATGGTGGCCAAGCAAAGTCTACACGTAAGTGTGTTTATTGAGAGAAACTTAGATTTTGCTTTTATCCATTCAGTTTCTCTGCAGAGTATGCCTTCGGGGAGCATACATCAATTTATTGATTTGCCTTGTTTTGTGATTTGTTATCAGGTTTAGGCTAAACCAGGGTCTAAACCTACTTATCGAATTCTGGTCAAAATGTTTCCAAATTAAAATAAAATGTATTATTGAATATTTTGAACATAATTTGATTGGAAGACATTGCTGTGTAAGTCATCTATGGCTTTTTATTCAGTAGATCATTTCTTACTTGATTAACATGTTTCTGGTTTTATTTTGGAAACATCTTAGCTGATTTATGAGCTGTACTGTAGTGTCAAAGCATGAAATTAAGACATGTTTGTAAGCGGCTTTTTTATCGCACGCATTAAGCTGTAAGAATGGTTTTCAGGGCTTGATTTTAACACTAACCCGTTAACCCGAGGACAGTAGAATTTCATATGGCTTAGTAAAACTAACCTGCACTAACCCGTGGGGGTTAGCAACGCTCTCAAAAGAGGAAATAGGAAAAAAAATCACTGTTATAATGTCATTGTGTTCAGTACCCACCAAAAATTGACAAAAGAACAAATTTTCCGCTACCGTCAATGCTTTATTGAATATTTAGAAATTAATTTGTCCGGAAAGCCATTGCTGCTTTAAGCAGCAATGGCTTCCCGGGCAAATTAATTTCAAAATATTCAACAGCTTCTCTGTTTCCTTTGGAAATGAGTTTTATAGAGATTCATCCGTGAATGGATTAAAGAAGTGATCAGCTTTGAGCTTACAAACACTGGGTTAGTGAAATTTGCTGCGGGATAGTAAAATCAATGATGCACTATCCCGTCTAGGTTAGGAGAAAAAATCCTTAAAATTTTTTTCAAACCAATACATCATTTGTGGTACGAACAGCTGTTCACTAAACTGTATTTTATACCATCATGATTGACACCTATATTTATGTACATGCAGGGGTCAAAATGCTTGAAAATTTGAAGTAATCCATGGCAATGATCTCATATTTAATGACGTCATCCAAGCCGAACTGAGGTCATCCTTTCATAAATAACCACTGCAAATTTTCATGATTTGAATTCATCCATGGATGACCCCTCTTAAACTTGAAGTCACCCATAGCAATTTGAGGTCTTAAAAATGAGTAGAAGAGTGAACATTTTGACCTCTGTGTACGTGTATATATTCTAAACTTGGTTGAATATTTCTTTACAGAGGAGTGTTTAAAGCTTGCGCTCAGTATTCGAGTGATGATGACAATGACGATGCCGCATTGGAACTTTGTAAGTACATGCATATATATATATAACAAAACAGTATCCATAGCGTGTCACACTGTACAATTTATGTATATGTGTTTCCTTATATACTTGTAATAAGACTCGGTGTAAAGAAATTTAATAGTATGGAAGTGGATGTTATGTAAATGTTGCTGACACAGATTACTTATCTTTTGTCTTGTAATTGTGTTTTATCCATAGTCATAAACATGTTTTAACCCTTTAACACTCATATCAGCCAAAAATTGCTTCTGCAGTGGTCTTGGAAAATTTCCATTTGCAGGCCAAGAGAAGCCTTTTTTGAAAAGCTATCGCTGGAATGACTGGCTCGATAACCGAGCCAGTCATGCCAGTGATAAATTTTCAAAAATAGTCTTCTCTTGGTCTGCAAATGGACATTTTTTATAAGAAATTTCTTGAAAAAATTTGTGGGTTAAAAGGTTACGTAAACCCAATCATGGCAATGACTTTGCCTAAAATCAATATGCAGAGGCCAAAAATGAACAACAGCTCTTAGTCAAATTAATTTCAGAATATTCCACATAATATTCCTTGTATCATAAAGGATTTGTAATTTTTGGCAGGTACGGTTAAAGGGCTAACATACAATTCTTAGTTCCACGCCTAGTGCATCACAGTACAGCTCATAAATAAGTTATCATGTTTCCAAAACAGAAACATGTTAGTACAATTTTGAACGCGATGTAAGAAATGGTCTGTTGAATATTTTGGACATAATTTGATTGGAGCCATTGCTGCTTTAAAGGCAGCAGCCTAAGGAAGCAATGTTATCAATAAATTTAAGTTCAAAATATTCAACTGTAAATTTGTTCATAAACATGTTTTAAAGTTATTTCGGAGCTGTACTGTAGATATGAATAAAAAAATAGTTTATTAGCTCATCTGGCCAGAATGGCGAAGTGATCTTATGCCGTGGCGACCGTCCGTCGTCCGTGTGTCAACTTTTTCTTTAAACAACTTTCCTGCCATAAGGTCCCATACTAAAGCAATATGAAATTTAAAATGTCTTCTCGAGAACGACTTGGACGATTTCAATTATATTTGGCAGGAAGCATCCTTAGGGCATAGGGATCCAAGTTTGTTCAAAGGAAGCCGATCAGCCAATTAGGCCGATGGCCGTCTTGGATTTTGTCCGCTTTTTAGAAACGTCTTTAAAAATGTTCTTTCATATGTTTGAAAACACTCTGGGGATTGATTCAATACTCATGAAATATGATCTATGGCAACAGCCGAGCAAAGTCTGTTTAAGGGAGCTTAAACTCCAATTTGGCCAAATTATTTGGCGGACATCGTGGATGACCTAGTTTTCGCGAAAAAGAACTGCTTGAATGGAGCGGGCTGAAATTTGGGAGATATGATTATGGACTAAAAGCCATTAAAGTGTGTTCATGGAAAGATATGTTAAAAAACATGGCCTTCATGGGCCAATAAAAACGTAGCATGTTTGGCGGCCGCATAGGATTTGTTTATTTGATGGATTTTGAAGCCAAAATTTGTTTTACTTATTATGTTTTTGGGTATTCTGATTTCAGATTTGCCATTTTTGAAACTGTCGGATGAATGGTTTGGCCACCATCTTGGATATTTTTCGCGCTATAACCTCGTATACTAAAGCAATAGGAAATTAAAAATGTCTTCTCGAGAACCACTGGGCGGATTTAAATTATATTTGGCAGGAAGCATCCTTCAGCTATAGAGATCCAGGTTTGTTCAAACAAAGCCGATCGGCCAATTTGACGGGTGGCCATCTTTGATTTTGGCTGAATTTTAGAAATGTTTTAAAAAATACTCCGAAATGGCTTGGGGGACTGATTCAAAACTTATGTAATATCATCTAGGGCAAGATCTGAACCAAGTTTGACCAAGAGAACTAGATGGGCTGATTTGCTTGGCAACCATCTTCGATGACCTAGTTCTTGTTGCAATTCTTGCCAAAATCTTAGGATTCTACTTATAGGTGATGAATAACCTTTCTAGTTGAAATGTCTATGTTCCAGATGAGCGATACAGGCCCGAAGGGCTTCTTGTTCCATATATCCATTGTCAATGATCTGTGCAGTGTCTGTAGTTGTCTCCATCTATCAATCTGTCTGTCTATCGAGCTATGTCCTCTGAAACGGTTTGGTGGAATTCAACCAAATTTTGTATATGTGTTACATATGAAAGAGGATTGCAAGACAGCATTTATATTGCCCCCTGTGGGGACTAGGGGGTTGTGTCAAAAGGTCATTTCAGAGGCATCATACAGATTCTGTCCATGACTCATCTCCTGTGAAACCATGATTTGGTGGAATTCAATCAAATTTGGTATATGAGTTATACATATGATTGCTTATTGCCAGATGACATTTACCTTGGGCTATGCCCCTGTGGGCCATGGGGTGGGGCCAAAAGATCAAATATAATAAACTAATAGCACAGGCTGGTTATGTCTGGCTTGACTATTAATGCTTTAACACTTAAATTTGTTCAATTTCAATTTTCTCATAGGAAATCTGCATTTGCGGGCCAAAAGAAGACTGTTTTTGAAAATCTACCACTGGAATGACTGGCTCAGGTATCAAGCCAGTTATTCCAGTGGTAATTTTTCAAAAATCGTCTTATTGGTGTCCGTTTCTCAAAGCCACTGCGGAAGACATGTTTGACTGATATGAGTGTTAAAGGGTTAACTGCTTTTGATGATGTTGGTTAGCAGTTCTTATTGCGTATGTTTATTCTTAATCCTTTCAATGACAAGTCCCTGACAAAGTATATTATTTACGATTTATAACATATTCGGGTGAATATTTTGAATTTAACCCTTTAACCCACAATTTGTTCAAGAAAATTTCACATTTCTCACAGAAAATGTCCATTTACAGACCAAGAAAAGACTATTTAAATTCTATTTTTGTAAGTTTACCACTGGAATGACTGGCTCAGTTATCGAGCAAGTCGTTCTAGTGGTAAATTTTCAAAAATTGGTTTTTCAAGATCACTGTAGAAGCTGTTTTTGGCCAGCTTTCAGTGTTAAAGGGCTAATATGACTGGAACCTTTTACTACCTTAGGCAGCAACGGCTTCCAGTCATATTACAAAGGTTAAATGTTTCTATTTGCAGTTCTTGAGAAGATGCGAAAACCTACAAAGGAGCTGGTTCTGTCAGTTAGTAGGTAAAAACAACCTTTTATATCTAATGGCCAAGTGAGCTTATGTCATGGCGACCGTCCGTCAACTTTTGCTTTAAACATGTTAAATGACTACTTCTCAAGAACCGCTGGGCCGATTTCAATTATATTTGTCAGGAAGCAGCCTTAGGGCATGGAGATCCGAGTTTGTTCAAATGAAGCCAATCGGCCAATTTGGTCAGTGGCCATCTTGGATTTTGGCTGATTTTTAGAAATGTCTAAAAATCCTCTCCGAAACCACTTGTGGAATCGATTCAGAACATCATCTAGGGCAAGAGCTAAGCTAAGTTTGTTCAAGAGAACTTGATTGATCAAATGGTTCTGCGGTGATCTTGGATTACCTAGTTTTTGCGATAACGACTTCTCCAGACCTGCTAAAGGGAGCAGAACTGCTGAACGGATCGTGCCAAAATTTGGGAGTTATAATTAGTGACTAAGGGCCATTAAAGTTTGTTCAAGGGCAGTAGATACGTAAAAAAAATATGGCCGCCGTGGACCAATCAATGTGTAATGCGTTTGGTGGCCATTTTGGATTTTTTATTTGATGGATTTATAGCTGAAATTGGTTTTATTATAGGTTTTTGGATATGCTGAATTCAAATTTGGCACTTTCGAAACTTTCGATTAAATGGTTTGGTGGTCCTCTTGGATCATTTTCCCACCAAAAACTCCCATACTAATGCAATGAGAAGATTAATGTCTGCTCGAGAACCACTGGGACGATTTCAATTATGTTTGGCAGGAAACATCCTTAGGGCTTAGGGGTCCAAGTTTGTTCAAATGAAGACGATTGGCCAATTGGGCCAGCGGAATCTTGGATATTGGCAGATTTTTAGAAATGTCTTTAAAAATTTTCTCTGAAACCACATGGGGAATCGATTCAAAACTCATTAAATATGATCTCCGAGATTTGGGAGATACGATTATGGCCTAAACCCAAATCAAGTTTGTCCATGGAAAGTTGATATGCAAAAAAACATGTACACATTAAAATTTAGCATTTGTGGCGGACATCCTGTATTTTCTGCAAATTTCTGAGAAAATCATAAAAGACTACATATTAACCATGGGGCCGACTTTAATAAAACTTGGCTAAGCCGTCTTTACAGAATTTAGATTGGTAAATTTTTCCATTGATCATCTTGTTTTGACCGGTTGTGCCAGTGGCCAATAATTCCAGGTGAGCGATACAGGCCCCTTGAGCTTCTTGTTTTTTACACATCATCAATTCATGTTACTCACAGTATTTTCAGTTCAAGCAACAATGCAGAAAAATAACGGCTGTAAACTGTTGTTAACAATGGACCTTTCTAGTTTAGCTATGCCCCGCCCATCTCTATTTAAGCTCCACTCACACCTCGCTCGTGTTGGTATCAATCGATCTCTGAACTTCCTGACTATCAATTTCCAGAAAACTATACAGGTAAGCTGTTGAATTTTTGAAACTAATTTGACTGGGTGCTGTTGCTGCCTATGGCACCAACAGTGCCCAGTCAAATTGGTTTCAAAATATTCAACAGCATATTTATTAAATGGTAGAGACATACAATTCGTACAATGTGTCGGACTATTAAGAGTTAAAGAGGGCCATATAGAATAATAAATTTATTATGTAATGATTTTGACGTCATCCTACTTAGCCGCTTAGCTGATTATGACATCAGACTGATAGATGAATACTCTGGAAAGGTGAATTGGCTTCATTTGTTTTCAAAATTCTGTATAACATAGCTTTTGTGATTTTGTTTTTTCGCAGAAGAAAGAGTTACTACAAATTAATTGCCGGTTTTGCCACGAAATGGCTTCTTTGCTTCTAAGAGTTTTACAGAATGTCCATTTGTAAAACTATTTTTGAAAATTTATCATTGGAATGACTGGCTCAATAATCGCGTCAGTCATTCCACTGCTAAATTTTCAAAAATAGTCTACTCTTGCCCTGCTGATTGATATTTACTAAACAAAAATGTGCATTTTCTTGACCAATCTTGACACTTAAAGGGTTAAAATCAAGTTCTCGTAATCATGGAAAATCAACGGTCATGACGTTTTATTTCTCTGAGGTCATAAAAAGGTCATGGAGAATTACAGCTTTGAGCGATGAAGCATTAAAGAGTTCCTATAGAGCCATGTCAATCAATCCATATGTTTACAGCTCGGGGTCTAGTCTGAAGGACTTTATTGTGGATGATGATGATGTCACCTCCGGGTCCGATGATGAAGACGAAGGATTTTATGTGAAGGAGACGAGGAGACTGGATAGCGAGCGTTCTCAGTAAGTGTGTTTACTGAGGAGAAATATTCCGCAAAATTTAATGTAGATGAAACAGTCCTTCCCTGGAGGTTAACTGCATCTAAATATCTAGGAATGATTGTTCGTTCACCAAAACATGTATTGAGCTGCGAACCCATATACAATCAAGACAACATTTAATTAAACAACATTGGCTTTGTCATAGTTAGCGACCTGATACAAGAAATTTGTTCTGTTAAATATTTTGAAAATAATTATTCTGGCAGTAAAATTATTTTCAAAATATTCAACAGATTACTTGTGTAATTGCCTTTAATGCTTAGGGTACGATACATCCATGGTATTTCTTTAGTGATCAAGATACAAGCACTCTTTAATTAATGTAATACCGATGCTGTTGAATATTTAGAAAATAATTTGATTGGAAGCCATTTCTGCCTAAGGCAGCAATGGCTTACAGTAAAATTATTTTCAAAATATTCAAACTTAGACTGCCTGGATTATTGCTCTTACGTTAAGATACATGGTTAATTCTTTAGTGGTCAAGGAGGCTAAAATCGGCCTCTGCAGTGCTCTTGAGGAATGTCCATTTACAGGCTAAGGGAAGGCTAATTTTGAAGATTTACAACTGGACTGACTGGCTCGAGAAACCCAAGAATGTCAGTCCAGTGCTAAAGTTTAAAAAGTAATCTCTTGGCCTGTAAATAAACTAAGCAAAAATCTTAAATCTTGATCAATCGTGACCATTAAAGGGTTAAAGAGACCTGAATTTATCTGATGATGGTGATGATGATGTCATGTTTTCTGCGGTATTTTGAAAACATGCTGCTGAAATAAGTCCTTCTTTGGCCACTGTTTGTTATTTTCAGCGAGAGTCGTCAGTTCACACTTAACATGCTCAACACTATTGTGAATGAACCTTTCCAGTTTTTGCTATGCCCCGCCCACCTCTAGCTAAGCTCCACCAACACTTTGCCGTGTTGGAATTGATCAATCCCCGAATGCCCTAGCTATAAATTTCATGAAAACTACAGGTAAGCTGTTGAATATTTTGTAACTAATTTGACTGGGTGCTATGGCAGCAACAGCCCAGTCAAATTAGTTTCACAATATTCAACAAAATATTTATTAAATAGTAAAGACATACAATTTGTACAGTCCGTCTTCAAATATGTGTTCATGACGTACTCATCTACATCATTCATTATGATGTCATTCTACACGTTGTTGCTTATAACGTCATATGATTGGTGGATAACACATTTTGTTTTTTTAATTACTTCAAAATGGAACATACTATATTATCGTAATTTGAAGATATGTGCACATATTGCAGTGTTTTTGTCTCTGAAGATGATGCTGATGATTGTGTTCTGAGGCTGGAGCCATTGCTTCTTGTCCTCAGACAGAGTCCTTATCTCCCAGAGGTTCTTATATCTCTGTGTACTCAGTCCCGGCCTCATTCAGATCAGTACATGGTAATTGGTACATAGCACATTTAGGCCCGTTTTATAACTCTAACTTTCTCGCGTGCCGCGCCAATGGCAACTGGTTGATTTATATAATGGACTCTGTCAATTTCCGGCAGATTTAGCTGTCACAGCACATGAGAAGTTCGACTTATAAATCGGGGCTTAGTAAGCTTGTGCAGTGGCATCTGCTGTGGGCTTTGTACATGTTGCATCTGAATACAGCAAATTAGCATTGGGAATTGGTACTATTTTTGTGATCGATGATTGGTTTTGTATACTAACCGATGATCAATTAATGATTGATCATAACAGGTTCTCATTTTTTACCCATTTTGAATGCAGTAATTATAACATGTTAGAGGATAATCACCCCTTTCAAACCAAGTCGCAGGTATGACAGATTCTTAATAATTTAAGAAATAATCTGTTGAATATTTTGAAACTAATTTGACTGGAAGCTGTTGCTGCCTTAGGCAGCAACAGCTTCAAGTCAAATAAGTTGCAAAATATTCAACATGTTATTGGTATGGTTGCTTTGAAATTAACATACTATTTCAGCGCTGAAAGAATTAATGTATGTATGTATGTAGGTATTTCTATAGCGCCGATTCCGAAATTAATCGCTCAAGGGCGCTTTACAAAATTAAAAATTTTAAGAAAAAGGATGCTTTTTTAGATGAGACTTAAATGGTTCAAGTTTATCACAGTTCCGAATGTGTGCCGGGAGGTTGTTCCAGAGTTTTGGGCCAGCTTTTGAAAAGGCTCGTTGTCCAGCCATTAAATTACTGGGTGGAACTACACACAACAGTTGCTCGCTTGATCGCAGGGATCTTGGTGCTATTCTCTTCGTTATCAACGAACAGAGGTATAGTGGTGCAAGTCAATGCAGGCATTTAAAGACTAGAAGTGCAATTTTGTAGTTGATTCGCTCTTTAATGGGTAGCCAGTGAAGCTGTTTAAGTACAGGGTTTATGTGGTCATGACAGTGAGAATGTGTTACTAGTCTAGCTGCTACGTTTTGTGCTCTCTGAAGTCTGTGTAGTTGTTCGTTGGTGATGCCAGCTAGCAGTGAGTTGCCGTAATCTAGTTTAGATGTGATGGTGGTATGGACAAGTGACCTAATTGCATCCCGCTAAGTAATTTCCGTATTCTATTAATGTCTCTAAAGTTCCGAAATAGTGATTGACAAACTGATGTTATGTGCTTGTCCATTGACATCGCATCATCGAAGATTACCCCGATGTTGCGAGCATTAGAATTAAATTTGATGTTATTCTGTCCAGTTTGAAGTTGCTCGATGTCAATTTTTTACCTGAGTTGACGTGACGAAATTAGCAGGATTTCAGTCTTATTGTCGTTGAGCTGTAGGAGATTGTTGAGCATCCAGAGCTTCACCTCGCGAATGCTATGTTCTAAGATCTCACGAGCATTTGTTTGATTGCTATGATGGAAGGCCAAATACAATTGGGTATCATCAGCATATAGATGATAATCAATTTCCTGACTTCGTAATAAGCAACCGAGAGGTGCTGTATGGATCGTAAAAAGCAGAGGGCACAAAACTGACCCCTGTGGCACGCCAGACAATAGTTCACGATAAGATGATTTGTTGTCTTTTACGATGACTTAGACTAAAGAGTAATACTATATAGTTTTAACAATTAAATTTAAATTCTTTTCCAAAAATTATTCATTTTCTAGCTTGACCAGTTACAATATATACTGAACCAAAAAAGTTTAGCAACACTGAGAATATTACTGTATAAATGTTATTTAACAAAAACAATAAATTGATTCAAATATATTATTTAATTGATAGGTCATTTTCCAATTTGAACAATAGTCTCTTGTTACTGTAATGCTAGCATCGCGCCTTTAACATGGCATCATTCAACGGAAGGGTCCAATTTAAATAATGACACTGAGCTGTCAATACCAGTTGTGACCTCCACGCGCATTAACCACTGCCGTACATCGCTTTCTCATGCTTCGAATTAAGCACCTGATGTCACGAAGAGGAATCGCATCCCATTCCTGGAGCAGTGCAGCTTCCAGCTCCCGCACGTTGTGAAGATGTGGATGGTTCTCACGCACCATACAGCCAAGAATGTCCCACACGTGTTCAATAGGAGACAGGTCCGGTGATCGCGCTGGCCAGTCCAACACCGGAACATTGTTAGCCTCAAGGAAATCACTGGTGACCCTAGCTGAATGAGGACAGGCGTTGTCTTGCTGGAACATAAAGTCTATATGATGCTGCATAAAAGGGATGACAACAGGGGCGACAACTTCTTCACAGTAATGTTGAGCCATTAAATTTCCGCGAGTCACAATAAGATCTGTTTTGCCATTTTCATGGATTCCAGCCCACACCATGGCACTGCCGCCACCGAATCTGTCGTGCTGAATGATGTTGGCTGCATCATACCGTTCTCCTAGACATCGCCAAACCCATTGCCTACCATCCGCCACATCCACACAAAACCTCGACTCATCACTGAACAAAGCGTGGCTCCATTGTTGAGCACGCCATCGCTGATGAGTTCTTGCCCATGGAAACCGCTTCTCGATGTGATGCTCTGTAAACGGAACAGCAACAAGTGGACGACGGGCATGCAGTCCAGCATCATGGAGTCTGTTTCACACAGTTTGTGCATGCACTGTAGTGCCGGTAGCGGTGTGCAAATTATGGGACAGCCGCGGTGCAGTCTCAAACCTGTGACGTCGTGATGATGTCACTAAGTAGCGGTCTTCTTGTGGTGTTGTTGCTCTCGGTCTGCCAGATCGTGGTCGGTCATTAACATGTCCATTTTCCTGCTCACGTTGGCGGAGACGGGAAATGGTTGAAGCATGAACATTAAAATGTCGAGCAACAGCGCGAATGCTCTGCCCAGCAGAGAGTCTTTCCATTGCTTCATGGCGCTAATTTTCAGGTAGCCCTGGGTGGTGGCCCGTGTTCGGTAGGGTAAACTTTTAAGCATTTTCTGTTAACATTCGTTATCTGCTTTTGCAATATGGTGAATTTTTGCCTTCGCTACCCGCCAATGTGGACCAGTGCATGAAAAATGCATTTTCACATCAAGAGTATACTTACCTCCCTAATACTTTTGATATTGCTAAATATTGGCTTTCACTCAATAAACACTCAGATTAAAACAGTTAGGTGCCCCTACTGGGCAGGGAGTCAGAGCGTAGTCTGGCGGATGCCAGCCCCACCACCGCGCATGCGCAGACTAGCACTTTCTCGTTGCTAATTTATTGGCTGAGAGACAACACATGCTTTCATGATAAGATCTTTCTATACGCTTTTCAAAGCTTTTTAAGACTTTTAAATAGACGTTTTTACCTGACAAAGATGGCTGAGAGAGTGACTTCGCCACAGGAGGGCCTTGGACCTTTAAATCAGGTGACTTCTAGTAAAATTAGCGAGTTTTGTCCCGTTGTAATGTGTTTCCGGGACTCGCGCTAAACGTGATAAGCGCCTTAATTAGTTGATTTTTTTCAACTAGGTGCTATATAAGACTAATCTCTCTTTGTGTTTATGTCCACAGGTCTGTGTGAAGGAGAAATAAGGACATGACATCAGCAGAGGGTTTGTGTCTCTCCACCATGGTTCCATTTCCTACTAATACTGTTAGGTTATCTAACCAAAAATTCTATGCCCAGTGAGTTGGAGGCCTATTATAAAGGTCTTCTCACTTTGCCCTCTTGATCCAATTCCTTCCCCTTGAGGTGGAGAGAGTTAAGAGGCGTTCAGTGGTGGAGTGCTCCAGTTCATCAGGTTGGATGGTTTGTCTAGACAAGGTGTCAGGTATTAATTATTGATATGAGAAAGGGAGATAATTAACACTATTTGCCATTGTTATCAGTATTTATCTGATGCTTGTGTAGTCGAAATGTCCATTCTGCACATGTTCTGGTTAGAGATACAATTCGTCCTTGCACTGGGATGTTTGTTGTGGATCGATTTTTTCCTGTCATAGGATTAATGACGTCATAATCAGTCTTGCTCTTTATTTACAATTAAAGTTGTCCGAAGCTGGTTTCTGATAAAAATTATGATCTTTATGATCATTTTTTCTTCTCTTGAGTTGGTGAGTTTTCTAAGCTTAACTAGTTTGCTCATACTCCTCGTCCTTTGGCCTTTTTCAGAGACCTGGTTGTGCGTCCTGTGGACGATTTTTGAGGGACAAGTTTGGCCCTCATCTATGTTTTCAGTGTAGCCCCTGTGGTCCCTTGCTTAATTGCGAGATATGTAAGCACTGGGGGGGGCGAGCTAATGTCCGAATTCTTGTGCTTGCAGGCGAAGGACAAGTTGGAGGAGGAGAAAAAGAAGCTGAAAAAAGAGGTCGTAAGTAAGAAGGGTAAGAGGAAGGCCTCGTCCGCGGTGGACATGGAGGCCTTCCGGACCGAGATGTTGGGAGAGATGAGGAGGACAATCAAGGATTTGGTTCCAGAGTTGCTTCGTGGCATGCTTCCTGGACCAAATCCTTTATTGACCTCATCATCTGCTTCGGAGCAGGTAATCCCCACCTCTGAATCAACGTTCCTTAGTACGCTTCCGTTGTTTGAAGATTCAGAGGTGGCCCCATTAGAGGGGGTGTTCCACGGCCCTGGCAGCAGGCTTATTGCCGCGCCCGATAGGGACCGTGGACGGTCGTCGCTGGAACCCGCGGGCTGCTCATCAGTCCAGGGGTATCCGCACACCGCGGCTGCCAGTACCTCGTATGGCACCTTCCCTGGCCAGTCCGGGTTAGCTCTCTTTGCTGACCCGGAGTCTAATCTTTCTGGCCAGGAGGATGATGATTACCTGTTGGGGTCGCCGTCTGAAGACGTGGCCATGGAATATGACGTTTGTGCACCCCTCGCGGGGAATACAGGCGCCTTTTTCCACGGTTCTACTCTCCCAGGGGTAGAATCCACGGTTCAGACTGTGGCCCTGGGCGCTGAAGGCCAGCGGTACCGCATACCTCGGCTTGCCGAGAGTGTAGCTGGTGCTGGCCGGGGCCGTGGTGGGGCGGTATATGCCCCGCGCTCTACCACGGCGCCTGCTCCTGGTCAAGCCAGTGAGATTAGCATGCCGGTATTATCAGGCCCGCATGCTTTCCCTGGCTTGCCAGGGATATCAGCGTATCCGCCGTCAAGCTCTGTTGCTTGTGCTCAGGAGGAAGACGAAGGCCCCCGTCTTGTAGAGCGCTCGCAACTAGCCACGGAGGAGGATTGGTCTGACGCTTGCCAGTGGCTGGTGAGTGTTAGACCAGATCTGCCCGTGGATCAGTCGGCTAGCCAGCGTGAACACAGGCCGTGGTTAGCTGGTAAGCCTACTGCTAACGCTATGCCTTCTCTGCCGCTGGCAGAGCATGTCGTTGACATGTTCGAGGCGGCGGAGACGTCCATTAAGTCGAGTGGACGTCTCGCTAAGGCCCCGCGCGAGGTGGCCAGGCGTTGCGCATCGTGCCCCTGGACTACCAGCGGTACGGTGTGGTACCAAAGCCGAGCGTGGATGACCGCGCGGCTTTGGGTGAGGATGCGCGGCCAGGCTCCCGTTCTGACACGGGAGTCTTGTGCTCGAACGCGTTGCGTTCGGCAAATGCCGCGTTGCGTGATGCGGAGGAGAGTGGGAGGGCTTCGATTGCCGCTCTGTCCCACGTCTCCCAGCTGTTACAAGGGGTAGTAACAGCATCCGCATCGCGCCAGCCAAGTCCGGTCACAGTCCAGCGAGCCATCCAGGATGGTATCAACCTGGCTCTGGACTGTATGACGCGGGCGGTGACCAGGAGTGTCCGGGCAAGGCGCACTTTTGCCTTGGATAATCTGTGCCCGTCCCAGGACCTCTACAATAGGCTACTACGTACGCCTATGACAGGTCCTGGTCTCTTTGGAGGTGAGGGATGTAGACACCTCCAGGAGACGGTTACTCTGGTCAATAACCAGAGGGCGCTGCGCGAACAGTTTGAGGTGCTTCGTCGTGCCAACGTTCGCGCCGCACCCCCTGCGTATCGTCCCCTGCAGGCTCGAGGTTGTAGTGGCCAGGTCGGAGGCCAACCACCATCGCAGCGCCGGCCTCGGCCGCGTGCGATTCGGCCAGCAGCGAGGGGGGCGCAGGCTCCTCAGGCGCAGTCAGCCAGGCAGCCGCCCGCGCACCGTGGTGCGCGCGGTGCTGGTCGTGGCGCGCGAGGATCTGGGCGGGGTAATCGTTCCTGATGGGACGGTTACCGCGGTGAGAACCGCGCCGGTGTTTCTGGCAAAGGAGACAGTGCCGCTCTTGCACTCCTTATGTCCACCTCTATCCCTAGGTGGACCGATGGGAGGCCGATTAGCCGACCACATGCAAGAGTGGGAACGGTTAACTCAGGACCGTTTAGTCTTGCGATGGCTTTCAGTCGGGTATCATCCCGATTGGATGACAGGCCCGCCATCGCGACTGTCTCTAGTGCCGATCTGGACTCCAAATCCGAGAGATCCAGATCAAAGGTTGTGTATCGAGGAGGAAATAAATTCCCTCATACAAAAAGGAGCTATTCAGCCGGCACAGAGGTGTCCGGGCTTCTATTCAACCCTGTTCTTAGTAACAAAGAACACCGGAGGGTGGAGACCAATTCTCAACCTCAAGCCATTGAACAAGTTCATAGAGACGCCCAGTTTCAAGATGGAGACTGTGCGCTCGGTGTTGGCGGGGTTAGA
Source organism: Chaetoderma sp. LZ-2023a (assembly GCA_034401795.1). Taxonomy (NCBI): domain Eukaryota; kingdom Metazoa; phylum Mollusca; class Caudofoveata; order Chaetodermatida; family Chaetodermatidae; genus Chaetoderma; species Chaetoderma sp. LZ-2023a. The sequence continues at coordinate 39,347,408 of CM067366.1, forward strand.
GAGGGGAATGTGGACAGCGTCGATAGATTTGAAGGACGCTTATTTCCACATCCCATACACAGGAGTTTCCGTCGCTTCCTGAGATTTGCATTCCAGGGCAGACAGTGGGAATTCAGGGTGCTACCCTTCGGAATTTCCACGGCTCCTCGGGTTTTCACCCGTGTGGTTCTTGCGATCACCGCATACCTCCGCAGGAGAAGCATAGCAGTCCACACGTACATAGACGACTGGCTGTTGAAAGCGCACACCCGGGAAAGTTTGTCGGCCAGTCTGGAGATTGTTTTGAAAACTCTCACAGACTTAGGCTGGATGATCAATTTCCCAAAATCAGAGCTGACTCCATCCCAGAAGTTTGTTTACCTGGGGATGTTCTTCGATCTAGAGACAGGATATGTTTATCCTACTCAGGGGAGAGTTCAGAAACTCATCTCATTAATTCAGTCAGTGTGCGACAGTCGTCATGTCCTGGCACGGGTTTACTTGAGAATGCTGGGGTTGATGGTTTCATTGGAACCAGTCATTCCTTAGGCCGCCTTACGCAGGCGGCCGATCCAGTTATTTCTCATGACACAATGGACCCAGAGTACAGGTTCGCTGGACTCGAATGTGTCAGTGTTGGCGCCTCTGATTCATCACCTGCAATGGTGGTTGGACACAGAGAATCTCTTGGTGGGGGTTATGCTAACCCCTCCCCACCCTCAGGTGACTGTGTATACAGATGCATCGATGGAGGGCTGGGGAGCTTGCCTGGAAGAGTCCACGATATCAGGGCTTTGGAATCTGGAACAGTCAAAGGAACATATAAATCTACTGGAGCTAAGAGCAGTAGTCCTGGGCCTGGAACATTTCTTACAGAAAGTTCAGGGCAAGATTGTTCTTATTCGTTCAGACAACTCAACAGTTGTGACTTACATAAACCGCCAGGGCGGAACGAAGTCGCCCAGTCTCTGTATGATGACATGGAGACTGCTTTGTTGGTGTCTGGATCACCAGATTACCTTGAAAGCAGTTCATATTCCGGGAAGGTTAAACCTGCTAGCAGACTCATTGAGCCGAAGGATGAGTGTTTTACCCACGGAATGGCAACTAAATCAATGTGTGGCGGATCGTCTGTTCGACCATTGGGGGAAACCCAACATCGATTTGTTCGCAACGAAGAAGAATGCGAAGATGACGACGTACGTCTCTCCGATTCCGGATCCAAGCGCTTTCGCAACAGATGCGTTAGCTATCAGCTGGGGGAGAATGTATGCATACGCATTCCCTCCAGCAATCCTGATTCCAAAAATTCTTCAGAAAATCAGACAAGAGGAATGCCAAGTGCTTCTGATCGCCCCGGATTGGCCAAGCCGATCATGGTATACGGATCTGCTGGACCTTCTGGTCTGCAATCCGGTTCCTCTGCCTCTGATGGACGATATTATCTTCCAGGGCAAGGCCCTTCACAACAATCCGTCAATGTTCAGATTGACTGCGTGGATGTTGTCAAGGAATCTAGAATTAAGGAGGGCTTTTCTGAGCAAGCAGCCATGTTTATGGCCAAAGCCAGGAGGGGGTCAACCTCCAGAGCATATAATTATAAAATCAACAGATTTGCAGAATGGTGCTCAAAAAGATGTATTGATCCAATGGATTCATCTATTCAAGTAGTAGCTGATTTCCTCTGTCACCTCTATGATGCCTATAGCCTCAAGCCTAACTCTATTGCTGGTTATAAGTCAGCATTAATGTCTGTTATTCCTTGCTTGGCTAAGAGGGGAAGTGATGAAGTAAATACATTAAATGTATTAATTAAAGGCATGGGCAATCTAAGACCAAGGAATCCACCTGTGATTCCGTCTTGGAGTTTATCGCTAGTGCTTCAAGTACTAGGTGATAAGCCTTTTGAACCACTTAGTTCCATTTCTATGAAACTATTAACACTGAAGACTGTGTTTTTAATTGCTGCGGCCTCGGCTAGGCGTAGAAGTGAAATTCATGCCTTATCAGCCGAGGATGACCGTTTTGTGGTTTCAGGGGAAGGCCTTAAGCTGCTACCTAGGATTAATTTCTTGGCTAAAAATCAGTCGTTGAAATATCCAGGTCAACCTATTATTTTGCCTGCTTTAACTAGATATGATCCTAATTCTAAAGCATGGTGTCCTGTCCGGGCGCTTTGCCGGTACAAGCAACGTACGGCGGAGTGGCGCACCGATCAGTCAGCGTTATGGTTGTCATATATTGAACCCCATTGCAGGGCTTCTAAGGACACCATTTCCAGGTGGATTGTAGAATGCATTCAGTTTTGCCATAAATCCGCCACCGGGAAGCAGGTTGACGTGGCCAAGGCTCACAGTGTCCGCGGCGTAGTGACATCCACTGCCCTATTTAATGGGGTCCCTGTGGATGATATTATGTCGGTGGCTCAGTGGCACTGTGAGTCAAGTTTTACAGACCATTATCTCCGTGACACCTCTAATCCTCTCGCCTTGTCGATTTTGAAAAAATAGCTAGGCATATATATTTTTGATGGGGTTTCCTCATTGCTTATATATTTCACAATTAATTTATGGAAACAACCACTAATTTGGGACTGCATCGATCTTCACCAATGGGAAGAGGATGTCAGCAGCCATTTCAACAAGGTCAGTCTTGTGTATGTGTTGTCCATTGTTGATTGTCTTGTCACGTTACCCGTTATTTATATGATGATGGTTTTGTGTATTTATGTGGTTCATTGTTGAGAGTATACGAAAATGGAGTTTTTTCGTCTCTGTCCTGTAGTACATGGCACTTGTACGTAGAGAGCGTATAGGACATTGAGGTCATTCGACTCTTCCTCCCAGGAAGGAGGGGGGGGGAGCGCATATGACATTCGGTCATCTCTCATACATCGGGGGTGTTATCCGATGGTTAGTCAAATCCTGACTGTTTTTCATACAGTTTCAGAAGTTTAAGTGCCTTGAACGCAGAAAAGCGTATAGGGATGAGCTGGTCTTTTGACCTCGCCTCCCTCCCGCCGAATTCACTGTCGAATTCTGGCAATATCAAAAGTATTAGGGAGGTAAGTATACTCTTGATGTGAAATAAACGAAATCAAGGATTTCTTTTTTCACGAGAGAGTTGATACTTACCTCCCTAGATACGGACCCGGCCTCTCCACCCCACAGAGGCTCGGTCTTCAGGCTCTTTATAGTTGCATGTGTATCAGCCAATAAATTAGTCAGAGGAAGTGCTAGTCTGCGCATGCGCGGTGGTGGGGCTGGCATCCGCCAGACTACGCTCTGACTCCCTGCCCAGTAGGGGCACCTAACTGTTTTAATCTGAGTGTTTATTGAGTGAAAGCCAATATTTAGCAATATCAAAAGTATTAGGGAGGTAAGTATCAACTCTCTCGTGAAAAAAGAAATCCTTGATTTCGTTTATTTCACATGCAGTAAGCGTGCGGCCGAGAAATGCAAGAAATGATTTGCATTTCTTCATGATCAGCGAGACATTACATTGACGAAACATGGCTGCAAATTTGGTTATAAATGGACGCATAGTTTTAATACAACAAACCAAACTTCACTGTTGCTAAACTTTTTTGGCTCAGTATATTAATAAAGTCAATTTATAAACAACCAAAATCGATTTCTGAAATCATGATCGATCTGTTGGTTGAACATGCAAACCAATTAATCATCGATCAAATCGATTAATCGGAACAACACTAAAGCAAATTCCAAGGCTTTCTGTGAAAGTGTGTCGAGTGGCATATACAGAACATGGCCAAACATAGAGCAATAACACGTGACACCACTGATAGGGTGTAGGGGTTGATTGAGGTGATCATCAATTATATCAGCACAAATATGTCAAAGTACATTTCTCATGCATGGTACCACATATAATGAATAAAGGGTAAAATTATGTCAGAAATTTAATTATTCAGCTAAACAATCTATTTAATGAAATATTTAATAAATTTTAAGGTCTGTATCATCATGGAGAAGTCCTGTAGTCATTGCTGATAGTGACAGTGATGATGATGATTTCAAAGTTCCAACATCAATACAGAGAACAAGGTCACAGGCAGATAACAGGACATTGTATTTATGTAAGTTTTTTTATTATCCCCACTCTCCCATCCACGTTTTCTTCGCATTCCAACACAAATTTTGAATCTTATTTCAATTACAATAATTCATTTGAAGTGTAAGACTTCGCGTTCATAATTTGCCATGTCATTTGCATGGAGAGCGGAGTACAGTGGAAATTATTCATGTTTCAGGAGGACTGATACAAGAACTTCTTTATGACATAGGAAATATTCTGTTGTTTATTTTGAAAATAATGTACTTGCTGACAGGTAGATTTCCTAAGGCAGCAGTAGCAGTGGCTTTTAGTTAAATTATTTTCAAAATATATACGGTCGTTCCTGTACGATTGACTTGAAATTGTCAGTGTAAATGATGAATGAGTAGTATACAGAACTGCTCAGAAATAACTTAACATGTTTCTAAAACAAAAATAAAATGTTCTTTTGAATATCTTGAACTTGATTGGAAGCCATTGCTTCGCTAAAAGCTCGTGCAGTGTGATAATTTTCGACTCGGTTGATAATTGGGATATGAATTGGGACCTCATTTCAAGTCCTCTATATTTTCTTCTGTTTCATGTTGGTACCCTCTGGAAGTCATCTCCTTGAACTTCAAAAGGATGACTTGTGGGGGTTTGGGGGAGAGGGGTGTGTGTGTTTAATGACATGAAATAGAAGTTAAAATAATTGCTAACAAAGGACCTTTACAGTTTATCCATCCATCATATGATGTCATAATAATGTGATGTGTAGGATGACATCATAATCAATGACATCATGACTGACATAGATAAGTGCGTCATGAACGCATAATTTGTGACGGACTAAGTATTGTTGTATGAATTGTGTGTTTTTATTACTTAATAAAGTTGTTGTTGAATATTTGAAACTAATTTGACTGGGCGCTGTTGCTACTATTGGCAAGATGATAGGCAACAACAGCACCCAGTTAAATTAGTTTTCTGGAAGTTCAGGGATCGATTGATCCCAACACGGGAGAAGTGTGGGCAGATCTTAGCTAAAACTGGATTCCTCCATCAGTTCTAATAAGGAACCTAGACTCTCCCAGTCAAATTAGTTTCGAAATATTCAACAGTTTACCGGTATAGTATTCTGGAAATTGATAGTCAGGGAGTTCAGGGATCGATCGATCCCTACATGATTGAGGCGTTGGTGGAGTTTAGCCAGAGATTGGAGGTGTATAGCTTAAACTGGAAAGGTACATTTTGAGCAAAGTGATGTAAATTGATGAATGTTGTTTGAATAGACATAATCATTCTCTTAGGTAATATATCAAACTGTGATCATACACTTGCAGAACTGTGTGAAATTCATAATATTGTCGCTCCTCACATTGACCCTTTAATGGTCAAGACGGCCAAAACAGGCGGCTGCGGTTGTCTTGAGAAATGTGCCTTTGCAGACCAAGAGAAGACTATTTTTGGAAATTTACCACTGGATGCCTGGCTCGATAACCGAGCCAGTCATTCCAGTGGCAAATTTTCAAAAATTGTCTTCTCTTAGCCCGCAAATGGACATTCGATAAGCAAATAATTTGATCTTCCTGAACCAAAAAAGTGTTAGACCTGTCTTATAAGTCTTACAAGATAAGGAATCTTTCCTATAAAATATGCTTGATCGTGACGTGGTTATATTACCACCTCTTGTACCCCTTTAATGTTCAAGTCAGTCAAAACTGGCATTTGCAGAGGTTTTGAGGGAAGGTTCATTTGTAGGTCAAGAGAAGACTTATTTTAGAAATTTTGCCACTGAAATGACTGTCTCTGTGGCAGAGCCAGTCACACCTATGATAAAGCTGAAAAACTATTCTGGTCTGTAAGTGAACATTTTCTATCAATTCTATGAGAAAATTGAATTTTACAAATTTTATGATTTGCCATTTAAAACTCAGGCCAGCCAAAAAGCTTTTGTAGTCATCTTGAGGTATGTCCATTTGCAGGTCAAAAGAAGACTATTTTTGAAAATTTACCACTGGAATGCCTGGCATGCTTAACTTGATAAACAAGCCAGTCATTTCAATGGGAGGTTTTAAAAAAAAGTCCTCTTGGCCAGTAAATGGGGATTAACTAAGTAGAAACCTGAATTTTCTTTATCATTATTTGTCATTAATAGGCTGAGACAAGATGACTGTATTTTCATTTTCATTTCAGCATTAGACGGTTCATCTTCCAGCTTGAATGAATCTTCACCAGAATTTGAAGATGTTAAATCCTGCCTGTTCTCCGCATCATCAGACACGAGTAGCAGTTCCCATAAGGGTACATTTATGTCTGACTCCGATTCCAAAGAAAATATCTCTCCGTCTGAAGTTTACAAAACGCCGTCCTCAACAAACAGTACTGCTAAGCCCAGATTGAAACACATTCCCATCAAAATGGATTCCAGTTCATCTCTTGAAGATGTTTATCAAACCCCATTAAGTGTGATGGGGCCGAAACAGAAAACCCCGAATGAC
>CM067366.1:40001943-40171943 GCA_034401795.1 Chaetoderma sp. LZ-2023a
GCGCTTTGTTGGTCCAGCGATCTTCCTATACACAATTTTCATTTGCTGCCCGAGAGATGAATACTTTAGTAAACTGGTTCAATGACTGGTAAGTTTTCTAAAATAGTATTCTTATTTCCGAAAAAGTTGGTCCCCGATCCCAGGATGATTCATAATAAGGAAAATTAGTTACCTCTCCGGGATGTAGAATTGTTTGAGTGTAGCTTTCGTGACCATCTCGGTCACTTCTTCAGCACTAACTGATGGTCGCAGGCAACTTGTCAGTTCCTGTGGAGTCACGTGACAGCATGGACTGGTGGACTGTTGGTATGCGGTAGCCCTCATCTCATGTGCAGAATCCACTGCATCCCCGCCAGCAGTGCCTCGGTCATTAACATCGAGACCAACGTTGCTGTCGTAGACAGCAACATCGTCCACCAAAATTGTTGAAAAACGTACACCAGTTTCTCTGCTATTGACAAAGTAAGATAGAATATTGATATTAGAGTGGTAATGGTTAACAAATAAACTTTTGAACCCTTTAACACTCAAGTTGGCCAAAAATTACTGCTGCAGTGATCATGAGAAACGTCCATTTGTAGACAAAGAGAAGAATATTTAAAAAATTTTACAACTGAAATAATGGTCTCGTTAACCAAGCCAGTCATTCCAGTGATAAATTTTCAAAAATAATTTCATGGTCTACAAATGGACATTTTCTATGAGAAATTCAAAATTTTTCTTGAACAAAGATCAAAAGATTAAAATGTGCTTAGTAAAGATATCTTATAAGACGTATCAAGTTGCATAGGAAATGCTACATTGGGTCAACGCGATGCTGGTTCCTTGACTTCATTCAACATCATTTAAAAAATGTACAATTGAAATGACTAATGAGCCAGCCAGTCTAGTTTTAAATTTACAAAAAATAGTCTGCTTGACCAGTAACTGGACATTCCTAAAGACCACTGCAGAGCCTGGTTTTGGCAGTTTTGACGCTTAAAGTTCTAAGCAAGCTTTATGTTTTGGCCATATGAGGCAGATATTATAGACAACAGGCCATGAAAATTACATGTTCCTGTGGTCCGGGGAAACAACTTTTTACTGCAGGGCAACCAAATTTTAACACACTGGTTACCCCGGGGGTAGATATTGGCTGAAAAATTTGGCTGAAAAGACCTTATGGTCGTAGGCTCCAGAACTTCCATTTGGAATTTTGATTCATTGATTTTTGGGGGTGAAAATCTAGCTAATTTGTTATTTTCACAGCCTGTGTATGTACTCATGGTCATTTATTATTTTATCCCTATAACGCTCAAAACACGCAAATTTTTTCAAGAAAATTTATATTTTTCTCAGAAAATGCCCATTTGCAGACCAAGTGAAGACTCTTTTTGAAAATTTACCCCTGGAATGACTGACTCGGTCATCGAACCAGTCATTCCAGTGGTATGTTTTAAAAAATAGTCTTCTCTTGGTCTGCAAATGGACATTTCTCAAGACTACTACAGAAGCTGTTTTTGGCCGAGATGAGGAATAAACGGTTAATATAATGATTGAGTTGGTATTTACAAGGATTCTGTAGTCTGTATAGCTTACAACAATACATATTTTCAACAGAATTTACAGAAATGGGGAAACCTGGAAGTACAGTTGGGCAACCTAAGTTAAATGGTGTACTTGCCCCTGGGGTCAACACAATATTTTTCTAATTTTCGAGTCCTGGACAAGTTTCACTGCACACTAATCTACCTCCAATTGATCGTCAGCAGCAACAACCAAAATAACGTAATCTTGTTTTTAACTGTCTGCATGCTGAATCTTTGCAGACAATATTTTCCATGGGGTTTAACTCTGGTTGTTCTGAATATTTTGAAAACAATTTGGCTGAAAGTTGTTGGTGTCTAAGCCACCAACAACTTTCAATCAAATTGTTTTCAAAATATTCAGCAAGTCCAAAGTTATTGCCCATTGAAATTGTTGTCTGATGGCTTCACAGCAGCAGCGACAGCAGTCAGACAGTTCAGAAAAATTGCATGATATTACTTAATTATTAATTAACAATAGAATTATACAATTATATTTTAGTACCGGTAAGTATATTGTACTTTGTATTAATAATTCTTATTGTCACAATATTTATTGTGGTATACATTTAATTGCTTCATTATTTGAGAAATGCTATGTGACTTTAGTTAATAGTATTCTATATCATAGCGCATACTGAAATCGACATATTGTCCAGAAATGACCGTGTCAATGGACCTTTCCAGTTTTAGCTATGCCCCGCCCATCTCTATCTAAGCTCCACCCACACTTCGCGTGTTGGGATTGATCGATCCCTGAATTCCCTAACTATAGGTTTCCTGAAAACTATACAGGCAACCTGTTGAATATTTTGTAACTAATTTGACTTGGTTCTGTTGCTGCCTAAGGCAGCAACAACGCCCAGTCAAATTAGTTTCAAAATATTCAACGGAATATTTATTAAATAGTAAAGACATGTATACAATTCGTACAACAACGCATAGTCTTTCTTCAAATATGCGTTCGTGACATACTTATCGACGTCATTCATTAATATTATGATGTCATTCTACATGTCACGTAGTTGATTATGATGTCATAGGATGGGTTGATAAAGTGCAAAAGTTCATTATCACTAGAATAACTGGCTTGATAAACATTGCTTTGTCTGTTTGTCTCTCTTTTTTTTAGACATATCTCTGGAATCCTGTGACATAGAATCACCAAATTTGGCATATACATTCATATTATGAGTGGCTAGAGAAAGTTTTAATTTGCGGTCAAAAAGTCAAACATCGAGGTCACCTGATCACTTAGTTCATTATACCAGAATACAGGTTTTCGTTGATATCTCTACAATGCAAGAATGTTACTAAGAATCACCAAATCTGTAACACGCACTCATACTGTGTTTGGCTAGATGGAAAATTTTGTCTCAGGTCAAAAGTTCAAATGTCAAGGTCACTTAGTGCATACCGGAATATACGTTTTTGTCGAAAAGTCTGAAATGCCAGATTGGTAGAATCATCAAATCTGTAACATACATTCATATTGTGGTTGGCTGGAACAAAATAGTTTCACGTCAAAAGTCCAGGTCAGTGTCACTTAGTGCATTGTCGGAACTGAGTGTAAAGTCGTGACTCAGAAACATCCTCGAGTGCATTCTAGTTTATAGATGTTTTTATTTATATGTATAATATGCTCTGTATATCTTTGTACACATATCCAGTACTTCGACCAAGCAAAGTATCCATCATAATTTTACCGAAAAAAGCCCAGTAACAAATCTGGCATGTACGCCATATATATATATGCCCATTATATAAACCTATCCATTTTATCTAAAGTTTTTGCATGTGCACCCATTGTTGTCAACTAATTGCGATGTTGTCAACTAATCATTCTGCCCTTCCAACCATCTGCCTATCTACTGATTTACCAATGAACCCTTTAGTGATCAAGCCGATCAAAACCAGTCTCTGCAGTTCTCTTGAGAAATGACCATTTGCAGGCAAAAAGGGAATTATTATTATTGGCTCACCTGGCCTGAAAGGCCAAGTGAGCTTATGCCATGGCGGCCATGCGTCGTCCGTCCGTCAAATCACTTTTTTCGTTAACGGTTTGACCAATTTCAACGAAATTTTGCTGGAAGGATCCTAAGCAGGTATCCTCCAGACTTTTTTTCAGAATTCTGATTTGTCAATTTTTTGGGTCCATAACTTCCATTCAGAATTTTGATTATCAATTTTTTGGCTGAAAATCTTTTTATGAAGTATTTACCAGAAGTTGTCAAATCACTTCTTCTCCTTAGCTGCTTGACATATTTCAACCCAATTTGACTATATGGATTCTATAGTGGTAGGCTTTCAAATTTTAATTAAAATCTAACATTTTCACCCAAAAAATTGTTCAGTCAAAATTCTGAATAGTTGTTCTGGAGAACAACTATTCAGAATTTTGATTGAACAATTTTTTGGGTGAAAATGTTAGATTTTATGAAAATTAACCAGAAATAGTCAAGTTGTTGTTCCATAGCTGCTTAACATATTTCAACCAAATTTGGCTAGAAGGATTCTATGGTGGTAGGCTGTAGACCTTCTATTCAGAATTTTAATTGATCAATCTTAAGATTTTATGAAAAGTCTACCGTAAATGCTAAAAAAGCTACTCCTTTGCTGCTTGAGATATTTCAACTAAATTTATCCAGAGTGACTAGAACTTCTATTCAGAATTTGATTGGTCAATTCTTTGGATGGCCATCTTGGATTTTCCAAAAATTATCGATCATATCTATTTATATGCAAATGGTTCAAATGCTAAGGGTCCAGGTGAGCGGCACAGGCCCTTGGGCCTCTTGTTTTTAAAAATTTACTACTGGAATGACTGGCTCAATAAACGAGCCATTCATTCTAGTGGTAAGATTTTCAAAAATGTTCATTCTTCTCTTGGACACAAATGAACATTCACTATGCAGAAATGTTTATTTTCGTCACCATTTTTGGCCATTAAAGGGTTAATCTGTCAGTTTCTATTGACTAGCATATCAACTCATCTTTTATCATATTTATTGGCCTCGTAACCTTGATTTTATAGTTTTTCACTATTCTATAAACAAGGGAGATAATCCTCAATACTACACAGAGAATATTATCAGTAACCAAATTACCTACCTTTTATCTCCTTTTCTAATGGGAATAACCGTCACTGGTCGGATTATGACAAACATGTGTCGCTCCACCCCGACCTCATCACCAACCAAGCCCCCTCCCCCGAGTGAATGGAGAAATGGATAATATTGCGGGATGTGCATTTGCAGGCCAAGAGAAGTGTTCTTTGAAAATTTATCATTGGAATGACTGGTTTGATAACCTTCATTCACATAGTAAATTTTCAAAAAATAGTCTTCGTGAGGCCTGTAAATTAATATTAACTAAGCAATAATCACAAATTTCTTTACCAATCTTGACCATTACCCCTTTCAATCATACAGTTTTAGTATCTTAATTTCTAAGTAACCTTACTTATAAACTGTTGAATATTTTGAAACAAATTTGATAGGAACATATTTCTGCCATACTCAGCAACATCTTCCAGTCAAATTAGTTTCAAAATATTAAACAAAATATTTCCTGTATTGTAAACGATTTATTGTGCTTTCGGGTTTAAATGGTTAAAGTTATTACTCTCTCTCTCTCTCTAGCTTTGACCAATTGGCTCAAAATGCTTGAATATTTTGACTAGATGGCTCATGCTCTCATACCCTCCCTCACTATGGGGATAGTTGTCGCTAGTGCAGGTGGCGTTAGTTCAGTAAATAGCAACTGCGCATGACCGAGTATTCACTGATGCAGATGATCAGCTACATATATAACAGTAAAAAAAATGACAAAATTATCTTTTGCTAATTTGAAGAGAAATTGAAGTCGCATTACACATTTATTAGAAATAAAATTATATTGGCTATATTAATCAGACACTTTATTTGACTACGTAATACACTTGGTAGCAAAAACATTATTTTGGTGACTATAAACCGGGGGATGAAATACTGAACTCTGAAATGGCGCTTTTGAGAGGGTCATGAGTGATCTATCAAGTATATACGAAATCTATGGGAACATCACAATCGACCACTTGTAAAATATAATATATCCATATGGCAGACATCGTCAAAGCTGGTTTCTGTTCAGAAAACCTTATTTATTAAAACCTTTGTAAGTCAATAGAGCATTAAATAGGGATGCGTCTATGGACACGGTACATTGAATTTTAATGGAGAGATCTGATCTGTCACTTATGTATCAGACGTCATAATCAATTACATCACTAGCTAGCTGATGTCACAATCATAATTGCGTAGACTATGTCATAAAAAATCGAAAGGTCTGTCACTCAAGTGTACGAATTGCATGACATTGATGAGTTAGCAATAAAATAAACATTCTTGAATATTTTGAAAATAAATTAAATCGAATTAGTTTCAAAATGTTCAATGTTTCCAAATCGATCCCAACGTGCGCAAAACGTGGCCATTACTTAGCTAGAAATGGGCGGGTCATAGCTGGAAATTGGCGGGTCATAGCTGGAAATTGGCGGGTCATAGCTAGAAATGGGCGGGTCATAGCTAGAAATGGATGAGTTATAGCTGGAAATGGGTGGGTCATAGCTTGAAATGGGGAGGAGGGTGGGGGGGGCGGTGTCAGCTAGAAATGGGTTGGTCATAGCTAGAAATGGATGGATCATAGCTAGAAATGGGCAGGTCATAGCTAGAAATGGATGGGTCATAACTAGAAATGTGCGGATCATAGCTGGAAATGGGTGGGTCATAGCTAGAAATGGGTGGGGCTTAGCTAAAAATGGGCGGGTCATAGCTAGAAATGGGTGGGGGCTTAGCTAGAAATGGGTGGGTCATAGCTAGAAAGAGGCAGGTCAGAGCTAGAAATGGGTGGGGCTTAGCTAGAAATGGGAGGGTCATAGCTAGAAATGGGTGGGACTTAGCTAGAAATTGGCGGGTCATAGCTAGAAATTAATGGGTCATAGCTAGAAATGGGTGGATCATAGCTAGAAATGGGTGGGGGCGTAGCTGGAAATGGGCGGGCATAGCTAGAAATGGGCGGGTCATAGCTAGAAATTAACGGGTCATAGATATGGGTGGGCATAGCTAGAAATGGGTGGGTCATAGCTAGAAATGGATGGGTCATAGCTAGAAATGGGCAGGTCATAGCTAGAAATGGGCGGGTCATGGCTAGAAATGGGCGGGTCATAGCTAGAACTTGATGGGGCATAGCCAGAAATGGATCTCTATGGCCTACCTAAAGGTTTACAAAATGTAATATTGGACGATGGTTGGAGTAGGTGGGTTTTGCATTTACTACTGTTACCAGTGTGTGCATATTTTTATTTGTTAAATTTTTATTTTCACGTGTACACACTATCTCTATATATATATATAATTGTCATTATAACGAAATGTTGTTATTTGTAGCTGTTATGAATACAAAATTAAGATGTCTTATTATGTATGTTCGTATTTTTGGTTCCTACAAAAAATTAGCAATTCTGCCTTGACATTGGAACTTTCCAGTTTATTCAGTTTATTATATGATGACATAATCAACTACGTGAGGTCCTAATCAATGACGACATTATGACATCATGAATGACGTCGATAAGTATGCCACGAATGCATAATTGAGAATTGCATGGCTTTACTATTTAATAAATATTCTGTTGAATATTTTCAAACTAATTTAACTGGGCGCTGTTGCTGCCATAGGCATCAACAAAACCCAGTCAAATTAGCTTCAAAATATTTAACAGCTTACCTGTATAGTTTTCTGGAAATTGATAGGGTGTTCGGGATCGATCGGTCCCAACACGTCGAAGTCTGGGTTGAGCTTAGCTAGAGGCGGACGTGGCATAGGCAAAAGGTCAATTAAGCATGCATTTCATTATTAGATGTGTATGCAGAAGTGCATATCCGAGTGGAGATAAGCTGAGCATGGAGTCCAGGGGTGCGTGTGTGTGTGTGTGTGCGTGCGTGCGTGCGTGCGTGTGTGCGTGCATGCGTGCGTGCGTCCAAGATAAGCACCAATCGTCCTAGATAAAATCATCACAGATACACCCAATCTGTGCATTTTGGCATGGATATATTTGAGCTGTCGATAACAACAATTAACAACAGCTAAATGAGGAGGTGACTGCTAGCTTGTGAGCCAAAGCTTTAGCTACTAGAATGGCAGAACATCCACTGGAACACCTGCCTTCTCTGCGGAGAATCAATAGGCTGTTGCTGAAGGGGGCCAAGATCTGAACCCTTAGCCCAGTGTATCAGCCGAGAAGGTGAGCAAATCCTCAATAAGCGCATCGGTGAGATGGGGACAGAGGAGAGGAGATGGTGAACAGTATGCTGGAGATTCATCCAGGGTCTCAATGGAGACATCACAGCCCAGATCAGGTCAAAGATCCAACAGAATGCCTTCTCTCTTCAGTACATCCACACGTATCGCACCCGCCCCATCGAGGATGGTATGGTAATGATAATCCACAAGAATGCTCCGGGGAGTCCCTGGATGAACACGGTAGCAGCAGCCTAGGCATGGGGGAGGGGGGGGGGCGACCAGAGAGCAAGCACGCCTCAACCAAGACAATATTGGTCGACGTAACACCAAGTCCGGTCAATCAACATTGAGATCAAGGCTATCATCGGCCGCCAACCGTTACTAGGGACAGGCCCCCTCCAAGAGGGATTCTGGTGTATGAAACTGGCACAGCAGGACAGGACAGCTGGCACCTGACCAGGCAACTGGTAAACTATCCGAGCACTATGGCCATTGGAGTATGCAAGCACCATGTGATCTTCATTAAGGACATCTCTAAGCTGGCTCACACTTTCATATGTCAGTAGTAGTTCACGCAGGCATGTCATCTCCATCGTCATGCTGATCACTGCACAAGTGAAAAAACAACCATCGAATGTCCAGGTGAGAAGGTTGAGGCACTGCAGTCCACATACGAGAAAGCAGCCTACCCACCTCAACAGACCAGTAGGGTCGCCATGCACTGGATCGAGCTGAGTCACAACAACGAGGCATACACACATCCATCATGCTCTCTGTGGCCATGGCGGTGGATGTTGGATCGAGGGAGCTGCTGTAGATGGATACGAGCCTGCTACAAACAGTGTACCAGTTCGATGGATGTTTCTGGCATTTATTCTCTCAACATCAACAAGGTGAAGAGACTAGAGAGAGATACAGAAAGACAATCGCAAGCAATTATAAGCTGAGAGCATCTGGATACACACTTGTTGTACAGTGCGAATGTAGTGCTACAACACCACTGCCACAGCGAGCGAATGCGCCCTATCCACACTTCATTGTCTATGCCTTTTGAGGCCAACCTAGAAGGTATCAAGACACATTTGATGAAGACTCATGATCGAGAGTATGCACATACCTATATCAGTGTCATTCGGTTGCTCCCTAGATGGCAGCACGACTGAACCAACTCGCCTGTGTAATATTAACCCAAAGTGGTGATCTCAGAGTTCATGAATGAGGTCCAATGACAAGCAAACCGAATCTGGACAGAGGTCCTGGCACAGTACTTACCATGGGACCTGGACAAGTTACTAAAACAATAACAGCAATTGATCAACGAGTGGTGCGACCAAGTGTCCACTATGGGGTTGAACTCCGGGTGGCATGACCTGAACCTCATCAAGAAGTATTTCGTGGATAAACTGACTAACAGTACAGGTACTGTGAAAGTCTCAAAGAAAGCTAGCCAGACAATGTTCCTCGTCAGGCCCGAGTTACGGTTTCTTGATCTGCTGAGTTACTTCGGTCGTGGAGTCAAGAAGAACTGGTTCCCATATGAATGCTTGGACAAACCCCGGGATCTTGACTATCCATGATTCCCTGACTACGCAGCATGGTGGTCTAAGCCCAAGGGCATATACCACCTGAAGCTGTCAGAGTGGAAGCAATGTAAAAAGACCTTCAGAGAGCAAGGGATGCATACATTCGCTGACTGGCTGCGATACTACAATAACCTGGACGTCAGCCCATTCATTGATGCCCTAGAGAGAATGCATCCATTCTATACAGAGCAAGATATAACATTATCAAAGATGCAGTGTCTCTCCCGGGTGTGTCTGCAGTATGTCCTAGGTGGAATTGCTCAGCACATGCCTGATGTCAGTCTCTATGTCCCAGACAAAGAGGCGTATCAGATGATGAAGGGTGCCATTGTTGGTCGTCCTAGCATCGTGTTCACTAGACACCATGAGTCTAGTCTGACTCCAATCCAGCATGACAGTATGATGGTATGTCGTCGTCTCCTAGGCTATGATGCGATTGCCCTGTACCTGTTTACAATAGCCAAAGAGATCCCGGGTGGTAAAGAGATAGTGCGCAACGGGAGAGAAGCTTGTCCTACGGATATAGGATGCTTTAAGGAGGATCTCCTAGCAGACCGCTGATTTGGGTTCGCTGAGGTGAGTGACTCGGGCACTGTGGACGAAGTTTTAGGGAATGACCCCTATCTTCTACAACCGCAAGATCTCGGTAGAGACAGTATCCTCTGAGATGCTCACGTATCTTGGGAAAACATTGTTGAAAGCGTCCCAACACCAGCAAGTTAGTCGGTGCCCTATCCGGCAAGAGGAGGCTCCTGTTCACACAGATACTCAAGTGGTATATCGCCCATGGCCTGGAGATCACTGCCATATACCACACCATAGACTATGAGCCACAGCACCCATTCGAGTGCTTCATGAATAATGTTATGGAGGCTCGCCACTTGGTAGATGTGGATAAGAGTAAAGCTGTCCTGACAGACCCCGTCAAACTACTAGGCAGCAGTGCCTATGGTAAGCTCATTGAGGCTCTGGAGTGTCATAGCATACTCCAAAGAATATTCACTCGCCAGGAGGCAATAGCTGGAATGGCCTAAAAATCTTCTCAATGCCATGAAAAGTGTAGTTGGCGATCTTGCAGACCTCGCCAGCTTTCGTCGTGAACAGAGTGATTAGAACCACAACTGCTGCCAATGGACCGATAGAGCCCTTCACACAGGGGCGAGAGATCGCTTTGGCTCAGTGGATTAGCCTGCACACTTCTGGCTCGTCGCCATCACCACTGACATCCTCGTCATAGTTATCCTCATCATTGTCCTCATAATTGTCCTCATCATTGTCCTCTTCATCATAGTCCTCGTCGATGGCAGACTCAATGACTTTGGGTTCACACATTGTCGGGACTATACCAGAGCTTTAAAATGGTCACTATGGATATGGCATCCACAGTATTGAATGCAGGAATGTTTGCCTTGGCGAACTGGGGCCTCGTCTTCGCTGACCATAAGGCATCAGAGATGGCATGTAAACGTCATAACCAGGCGATGGAGAAACTGGCCAGGGGGAAGCTTGAGTACAGCAAGGCACTCAAGCATATGTGCCAAAAGGAGGCATGTGGATGGCAACAAAGGGCTCAAACCACCCGTGATATCGAAGAGGCAGATCAAAGCCTCAATGAGTACTATGAGGCTGTAAAATGCTCCGACTATGAGGCGCTAGCTGGGCAGAAGGTGGCAGAGGTTGTAGTAGTCAAGGCTGGTGCTGTGTGGCAGGAATCATGCTCTATGTGCGCTGAAGATAAATACCTGCGTTGTAGTAACTAGTCAGCCTCAGAAGTGTGTACGACTTCATTTTCTGTTGGTAGAGAAGGCAATCAGCAGCTCATGTACCTCTCCAAGAACATTGGTCCCAGCCACCACAAGTGTGAAGCCATTTAGCTTACCTCCTGGACTACTGCTCATTCCTTCTGAACCAGGACTGTGGCAGCTACACAATCTGAGACACTACATTGTAATATCAACTAGATGCTATGGCCTGGACCTACTGATGCTCTCGTTCCACATGTAGAATCTGCTGTCTAGAACTGGCTTGTTTCAAATCCTGGCCATTTTTATCATGCCAGACGTGAAATGGTGGAGAGGTCATTGTCACCATCGAGATGCTCAGTGTACACGTGGAGGAACAGCTTCTTCCACATCATGGCCAGATTCACGTATGTGTTCTCGGGGAGGGAGACGAATGGCACCATGACAGGCATCTCCACACCTGCCTGTAGGTTGAATGTTGTGAAGTCATCATTATACCCCATGGCATAGTACCCTTTTCCCTTCACATAGAAGGCAGGCCCATGAGCCAGTCGAGCCAGGACTCGGTACTCATCATTCACATAGGTGGTGTCTAGGGTGCTGTTGCTCTGTGTGATCTCCAACCTGGTCATTACCTGCAGGAGTTCTACCTCCTCTGCCATGCTCTGAAGCTTGAATTTTAGTGTCATGCTCCTGATTTCATGGATCTGTCCCGAGATCATGAAATCAATATACTTCCCAGCCATGGAGAGAGGATTCTCATCATGAATACGAAATCGACTGACTCTCAGGAAGTCCTTCTAGGGTTTGGTGTGGTGCGAGGTCGTAGGTTCAACTGCTCCGTCTGGATGTGTACATACTGCCACATGTTTAATACATAGGTATACACAGGTTTTAAATGACGATGTTTAGCAAAGTACTTCACGAGCTCGTCTTTGGACAATAGAACTCAGGACAGCCCTACAGAAAGCTACCCTTCTGTCGATTAACAGGGTCCGAGGTCTGCTTCATGACATCAATATTATCCACGAGCAAGCCAAGATCCCACCTCCATCCAATGCGGAGATACTGGCTTCCATAGAACAGATTACACCAGCTCGCAGTACAAAGGAACTCCTGAATCGGATACTATGCAAGAAGCTTGACAGTGCCAGGCAAGGCACTCAGCCTACCCTTCAATCAGACCAAGAGTCCTGTTAGTATAGCTCTCCAGTAGGGAAGTGGGCCGGTATATTCGACATCCAAACCGACTATGAGCGCCACACGATGAGTGCTCTAGAGGCTGAAGCCACAGATTACTTCCGAGAGGAGATCAGTGTTGCTGTGACTAAGGGCCATGAGGCTGGATGTGCCACTGGCACTTAGCATGGACAGGCCGAGGGCCACAAGGAAGCCACTGAGCACATCTTCAATTAAAAAGGCCGAGACAGAATGGCGAGGAATCTGGCAGCATTACCGCCATTCCTGAGAACTATCTGGACTACCTCATTAAACCAACTCACAAATTAGCTGCCCGTGAATCATGGCTGAAGTGGAACTTTTGTGAGAAGTTCCAGAAGAAGAGGGTCATGGAATCTGATCCTCAGTGGATAGAGTTGCAGGAACAACAAGTTCCTGACGAAGTTCTTGATAGCTTCCTGGTTGATTTGAGCTTTTATTTGAAGTTTTCTTCCTTCTCCAAGAATAGCTTGAAGTGTGATAACTCACTGGTCTCCGTGTTGCTGAAGATGAACTGGTATAGATTCACAGCCATTTGTATGCCTGAGACAACGTCCTGCTTGGTCCCCTTGAGGAGCTGGCTGTCATATATGGTCTCGAGCGGGGTACGACCACTCTGAGCTAAAGCATAGATGCCTCTCATTGTGATGGATGTCCTGTAAGATCTCATGGGGGTATACTTCTGAAAGAGGACAAAGAAATTTTTCTTGGTGTGCCGGATGCACCTGGTGACGTTGCTGATTATCTGACTGTCTTCTGGTCCATTGCACGACCATCGATGACTAGGGCAAGTGGGTCGGTCAATCAAGTTGCGAGCAGCTTCTCCATTAATGCATTCAAGTTCTGTGTCTTAGTGATTGGGACCTTGTACCATTGGCCATTGCTGTCAACTGCCTCTGTGGAGGAGCCGGACATCCAAAGCATGTAGTGTTGATGCTGATGTTATGCCAACAGCGATGATCAGCACCACCTGTCCTGCATGAGCCAGTCAGCTACTGTATGGTGTAGACATGCTCTCGAAATATAGCTAACACTTGTTCAGCTGTAGCCATCTGGGAGATTAAACGGGATACTTCCTGTATCAGTTCTCTTGCCTGTGCAGTGGGTAGCATCATACCGCCGGCTGAGATGAAAGATGAGATACAGGCATCGATCATGAAATCCCATTAACATCTGAGAAGGTAGCGCAGAGGGCTTGTATCAGCTGGAGGGAATGCAGTGTCTAGGACATTGAGTATCCATATGAGTATAACATGGGTTGACATGACGAGTATATTAAGAGGTCTTAAACCGCAGGCCGAAGAAACCTGACTTCTTCACCTCGGGGAGTTGGAGGCTGGATGTAGCATCTTTTGTGCCATCGACGGTGATATGTCTCAGACCGATGGTGCCTAACTTGAGATTCTATCCATTCTGTTGGAATAAGCTCTGTGGTTTGAGCATATCCTGAATGAGGCCCTGTGCGTAGGACTCAGCCATCACCTTGATGGCCCCAGTGTCATTGACTGCGAACATGCCACACATCACTGCCCTGTCTTTGATGACCATTTCCTTGTACACATTCTTGGTCTTGTTGATGGCCAATTCTCCTAGCATGTCAATGTTTCCAATGAGGTCTGTGGCCGGCATTGATTTCAGAATGAGAGCTTTGAACCGGCCATCCATGTGTGAGCTACTTTCGTATTTTTGATGATGACTGTGAGTTTGGTCTGTGGTCGTGGATGGATGGAGAAGCTGGTGCGGGACTGCCCAACTGTGACAGGGATAGGTTTTTAGGTCTGGAACATCATCCAGCAGACCACGTAGTCGGCCAGTCAAGAGTGTACCCAGGAGGGGTGGTTGCTGGAGGATGACTGTTGTAAGGTTCACTGGGAAGGCCATCTGTACTAATCATCTTAAAATAACACACTATTTGACATCGTAGAGACCTGCGATGCGATCCGCCATAGCATCTCATTTTAGCTCATCCATGTTCACATGGCCATTGGTGCCTTTGAGGAATTGCTAGCTAACTTTAGGTTTCTCGGTGCGGTACATGATATGGTGCTTCAGCCCATGGCGGTACTCTTCATCATGACCTGTCCATCCTCGAGAGCTTTACCGACCGACTTGTCAATATCACGTAGGGTGCTCTGTGCTGGGGTCACATACTGAGCATGCTTCTTGAGCTTCTTCGTGATCTGGCGCTGTCCTATTGCTAGACCAGTGGCCAGTACACTGGCAGCTAGTATCACTCCACCCAGTGGTATAGCGACCATCACACTCATGCCTGTAGCAAGGGTCGCCACGGCGGCCACACAAGCACTGGCTGCAATGAAACCGGCAGATGTGGTTGTACATGTGAGACTATTGTAGGGTGTTTTATATCTGCTGTACCTTTCCGCCTCAAGGACGAGATTCTGCCTGAGGGTGTCAATCTGCTGGTGTCGCCAGCCGTGGTCTGTGTGACCCACTTCAGATGCAAGGACGGGATATAGTTTAGACTACTTTCACTACCGATTTAGCCATGGTATATATTGAGGCTTAAGCATGTGTTACCACATCATCACCTGTAAGATCTGCCAGTAAGTTATCATGGGATTCATCTGGGCCAGTCTGGCAAATGATACAACCTTTTTGGTGTGGAGACATACCTCCCTTAGACATCCATCGCCCAGCACAATGTCATGGGCCTGTAGCTTTCGAAGCTGTGACATCTGGACCCTTCAGCTTGTTCCTCTGATAGTACTCCTGACTTTGTTTCATTTTCTTGCCATTATATTCCTATGCCCTCCCCTCTTCCCACTGTAAGACCGCTAATGTCTCTTCACAGTCTAGTTGCGTCTCCTCTTCCAACTGTAAAACCTATATTGTATCCTCACAGTCTAGCTGCGTCTCCTCTTCCCACTGTAAGACCTCTAATGTAACTTGCAGGTGCTTCATCTTACTCTCCTTCAGGAGCCTCGCCAATTCGTGGGCCATTTTATGGTCCCGTCGTCTCCTTGCCATGTTGGCATTCTGTCAGAACCAGCTCTCCAGCTATAGTCGCTCACCTTCTTGTTGAGAGATTTGTGACTGTTGGATTCCCTAATCACTGAGTGCTGTTATCTCCTCGTGTGACAAGAAGTAGCAGTCCTCTGTCAGTATGGTCAGTATCTCACCAAAGCGTAGGTATGGCTGATATGATATCCATTTGATAGGTCTATACGTACTAGCAGCATAAACTCTAAATGGGCGTCAGACATACCATCTGTGCTGGCATATAGGTTAATGGAAGAGCTGTCGAACATGTGGTTTGCAGGGATGAACAGATTGGGGCTAACCGTTTTTCACTGGTTCCTGTTGGCTCTTGCTACCAGATGGTACGCTTTCATATCCAAGACAACTTCTGTCAGAGAGCTGCGATAGACATCGCGTGGTGGTGTATGTAACACATCGGCATGTATGTAGGTGGTGGAACACTGAGCTACCTTAAAGAGGACCCATTCTACTCGATACTGTACAAGACATCTACCTACCAGAGATGGTCTAATCACATTCTCACCACTTTGGAGTAGGAGTCAGACAATCGTCATGGCTATATCCTCCCGTTTAAGTGCAATATATAAGATGGAGCCAATGGGCCTCGCTGATCTGGTTGACGTGTACGATGTTGATGCCACGGAAGTAAAAGAAAGTGACTGCAAGTCGTTAGTAGTGTAGTGGGCCACTGGGAGCTGTTGCTCTCTCTCTCTCTCTCTCTCGATCAATCGGAATCGAGTATTTTGTGTGTGCCACTGGGAGCTATTGTTATGCAAATTAGGTAGAACAATGGCCGCCAGCGGCACACTTGTAATTGATGTCTGTCGCTGTGTGCTATTGTTCTCCTGTCAAAATGCTTAATGGGTTTTATTTGACACAACAATGGTGCCCATGGCGACTATTATTCTCTTGTCAAATTGATTAATAGCTTTTTGACATAACAATGACCACCAGCAGCCTTTAATTGATGTCCCACTGGCGGTTGTTCTGTCAAAATGCTTAATTATTTTTGACATAACAATGGCTGTGGTCTTTAATTGATGTTGGTGTGCTATTGTTATGTAGAACAATGGTTAACAAGAGAACAATAGCCACCAATGGGCACCATTGTTATGTCAAATAAAACCCATTAAGCAATAGCACCAGCGGCACATCAATTAAAAGTGTGCCGCTGGCGGCCATTGCTCTACCTAATTTGCATAACAATAGCTCCCAGCGGCACACACAAAATACTCGATTCTAATTGGTTGAGAGAGAACAATAGCTCCTAGCGACCCACTACACTACTGTCGTTCGCCTTACAGTATGGGGCAGACTCGAAAAACGTTCTCGCTCCATCCCATCAGTGGTGATGGTGTAGAACTGCTGACTCACTTGAAAGATGTCTCCAAGGAGCGTCTGGGTCGAGACAGGTAAAATTAGTTAAAAAATATTCAACAGAATGTTTATTAAATGGTAAATACATACACTTCGTACGTGTTGGACTATTAGGCGGTAAATATGGACTAAATCGAGTCATTCATGACGTAATGATTATGACGTCATCATGCACGTCATGTGGTTGATTATGACGTCATATGGTGGATGGGTAAACTGGAAAGGTCCTTTATACGCAAATATACATCCGAAATCACACACGTCCATGCCACGAACGCGCCCACCCATCTTTCACGCCCACAAATCGCCAAAATTCCATAATTGGGTCTATATCATATTAATAATATCAAATTCGATTCACCGCGTCACAAACATCATCAATGTCATTGCGTTATCTGCTGCAGGGGCGATGGGTGCTGCCCATAGAAATGTACTATATTAACTAGAACAAGCATTGTACCCAGTTTTACATTTATTGGGCGACCTCTTGGTGCTCCCAAAACGCAATTTTTCACTATGGAAACCAATAGGAAAAACCCATATCACCTTAATTCAAAGCCCTGTTGCATAAGAACTACTTGGTATTTTAAAATCAAATATAGATGATCCATGTGATAATGCGTGCTTTAAATGATACACAATTTTTAGCGAAAAATGCTTTATAGTTTTGATACAACGACAGATAGAACACAACTGCTAAAAAAATACACAAACATCTGCACGTTATCATTAATTTGCCAATAAACAACACCCCCTCTCTGCTGTACGAGTGAGCCAATCGTTCATTTCATTTTACTTCTGGTTAATTATTTTTTGACACAATTTGATTGAAAGTTGTTTTCACTAAAGGTAGGAAGAGTTTCAGTCAAAATGTTTTCAAGATAAATATGATATTTCATATATTTATCTCTCTTGAAAATAGGTTTCCAGGGAATTTAGAATGAAATTACTGTTTCATTACCCCTGGCAAATTGATACATATATGTATGGCTCTTCCCTGATAACGCAGCTTACTGGGCCGATACCGGGCCGATACTGAAAGTATCGGCACGGTATCGGTCCAGCATCGGCCCAATAAGCTGTGTTATCTGGGTTGTGGCTGTATTGCCTCATTAACATAATTTAGAGGATTAATGATTAATTCTGGTAGATAATCTGTATTAGATGCTATTTAATTCTTTAGCACTCATATCAGCCAAAAACGGCTTCTTTAGTGGTCTTGAGAAACTTGTCAACTTGAAGAGGAAAGAAAAGACTATTTTTGAAACTTTACCACTGGAATGGCTGGCGCGATGAGCGAGCCAGTCAATCTATTGATACATTTTCAAAAATAGTTTTCTCTTGATTTGACTGGAAGCAGTTGCTGCCTTCCAGTAAAATTAATTTCAAATTTTCAACAGTTTTCTTGTATGGTTGCCTTGAAAATGAAATATGTGGAATTAGTTGGTGAAAGGGTTAATCAATATATGAGTAGTTTATTTCCACAATAGACCAATCGGTCCTTGAGTGTACAGTGGCGGATAACTAGGAATACATATGTATGTACAGACTCACACACACGTGCATGCACACGCGCGCGCGCACGCACGCACGCACGCACGCACACACGCACACGCACACACACACCGTCACACACGCACGCACGCACACACATTCACTGACATAAATGCTTGTATATACACGCCACATACATTTATACATGTATATGTAAATATATAATCATTGTAAATAATATATAATATAAACATCAATATAAATATATAAATTGCGCGAAGTTTATAGGTTCATTTACATTAAGGTGTAATTAATGCATTTATGATTGGACATCAGAACATATAATGACAATGTGGCAATAATAAACATAATCACTTTGACATCCGGTTAACAACTTACTAATGTGTGTGTTTGGATATTTCGAACTTGCATGAAATTTAAGGTACTGATATACATTAGCCATTAACCCTTTAATGATTAAATTTCTTCAAAAAATTTAAATGTTTACTTATTGAATGCCCATTTCCAGGCCAAGAGAAAATTACTTTTGAAAATTTACCACTTGAATGACTGGCTCGGCTATCGAGCCAGTCATTCCGGTGCCAAATCTTCAAGAATAGTCTTCTCCTGGCCTGCAAATAGACATTCGTCAAGACCCCTACAGAGGCCGCTTTTGGCAGGCTTCGTCGTGAAAGTGTTAAGAGACTGGATGAGGCTAGACCAAATTCAATTTTCTCACAGAAAATTTCCATCTGCAGGCCAAGAAAATGCTATCCCCTAATATTCACCACTGGAATATCCGGCCCGGTTATCGGGTCGGTCATTCCAGTGGGGAACCCCAAAACCGGCCAGGAAAAGGACACTTCTGAAGACCAGTGTAATAGCCATTGCGCAAGACCAACGAAACGAAAGGGAAACGAGGAGTGCGGACCGGCTCATACATTCCATATTAGTTCCATTAATTGTCAGTCTCCTCATACATAGATGGGATTTTGAGAAGATTGACGATTCGACAACCCCCAAACCTACTCCCATCTCGATGTCAATCACATTTAATTCAGTATTTTCTTTATCAAGGACACGCCTCTAAACCCAGGAGACAGAATCCATTGAAAAAACTACGCATTTTCAAAGCTGTCTTTAAAGATATATCTATCACCTATATTCAAACTAGTATCAAACGTGGTCATGTGTTTACCCCCACCCCACCCCTCATTCAAATCTCACCCCACCCCACCACATTCCTCCATATACGTACACGTATACACCCACGAACACGCACATGTGCACGCACCCACTCTCACCCCAAGCACAGGACTTGAGAAAATGCTCATGATAAAATTTCCCTTCATAGTTTAAAGGCATGATATGAAAAAGCTGCTAATTTTCGCGTAACAGGTATATTATTACTCTTAAGCAGTTCAGTTAGTTTGAAAACACTAGGTCTCTTATAATAATAGGGATTGATATGGGGTTTGCGTATATTAGAATACATTGGGCAAATTAGTATTAAAAGATATTCATCTTCTATGTCATCTGTACTTGTATTTCAGTGAGCCGGAGTATATTTAGTTCAGTGGGCGTCATACTAGGCCTGTATGGCCTGGGATTCGGGCGGAGAAACTCCCTCCTGGGCCTGAATAATAATAATAATAATAATAATAATAATAATAATAATAATAATAATAATAATAACTAGATTGATCACGCGTCATCGCAAATCCCCACGTTCACTGCTTTGAACTTTTGAAACACCCCACAATCATATGGGTAACTTATATATCCAATTTGGTTGAATTTTGTCCAATAGTGTCAGAGGATTTTCATTACAATACATTTTCTTTACCTTTTGACCCCCACCCCACCCACCCCTGGAGGCGGAGCCACGTGTAAATGAGCTTATTTTACTCCACATTGATCAAATTTTGTTGAATTCTGTCCAACGGTTTCGGAGGAGATGCGTTACAATCAATTTCTGAAGGTTAAAATTTGACCTTTTGACGCATCACCCACCCCATGGGGGTAGAGCCAAATCTAAATGGCCTCCTGCACTCCGCAATCATATGGATAACTAAAATATCAAATTTGGTTGCGTTCCGTCTAACGATTTCAGAGGAGTCGCGTCACAACTGATTTGACCTTTTGACCCCTGCCACGCCATACCCCGCCCCCCACTGGGGACGGATCCAAATCTAAATATCGTCTTGCAAAGCCGGATCATAGGGGTAACCCACATACCAAATTTTATTTAATTCCACCCAATGGTTTGGGAGGAGTTAGCGTGGCAGACGGATGGAGAGACGGGGACAGACGGACGGAGGCGATTACAATATTCCCGACGTTTTTTTAAAAAACATAATAATAATAATAATAATAATAATAATAATAATAATAAATTCATTATATAAAAATGATGACAACTGCAATGGCGATGACGATGGCAATGTTAATGACAATGTAGATGGAGGCGATGACAATGACATCAACAACAGCTGCAATGCAACTAGACCAATGCTGATCCTCGCAGGATTATTGTGGTACTTCTCCAAGGATAGTAAGAATCATGATGATAACTTTGAAAAACAATTTTACTGAAAGTTGTTGCTACTTACAACAACAGCAACATTCAATCAACATATTAAAAAACAACTGCATGTAGTCTTGCGTTCTTATTCGAGCCGGCTTCGTTTGGATTTTAGAATGAAACTTGCCCTGAAATTATCACTAGTCTTGACAAGTTTATAGATATGAACCCCCCCCCCCCCCCCCCAGAAAGGATAGATAGTGCTGATTTATTGCTGACATTAAGTTACATGAGGGATAATTGAAATTTGCTACTGTCCATGACCTTTACATATTCAGCATCATTCAACTGAATGCTGTTGCAGTTTTTACTATTGCTATTACTGATTTTGCTACCACTGGTGTTGCCGTTATTGTTGTCCCTGCTTACAGAACATTTGCAACATCTTTGTGAATGCAACACCATTCTGTCTGTAGCCGTGTTCTATTTACAACATCTATAAGTTCAGCAGCTTTGTTTTCACAATAGGTTTAAATCCAACAATGTTGTGGATGCAACAGATTTCTGGTTGCAAGAATTTTATGAATGGGATATCTTTATAGGCTAATTTAGCAACAGCTTTATTGACACAGTAGCTATATTGGGTAGATAGCAACTGTTCAATGTGGTGCAACTGTTTCTATATGTGGCAGTTTTTGTTATCAACAGTACTATGGTCACGCCAATCTGCTCGATACATCAGTGCAACAGTTTTCTGTTATTTAATCAATCTTAAGACACATACTTGCAAACAAATTGTTTTTAAAGCAACATGTATGTATTTACTTATTAAATCTGATGACATTTCAGCATTGAAGCAGCAGATATAGCTTTTGCAGCCTGATTATTAAGCATAGTTTTATTACTGCTGGTCTGCTTATCATTAGCTGCCAGGCCGGATGATAGCACTAATGTGGCGGAAGGTAAATTCAATTGTAATGAGCAGATAAGCCAATGCTTGTTCTAGTTAATATAGTACATTTCTATGACGTTGCCACAAATATGCCACTATCAAAGCTTATTGTTAGTAACAAACTATGAGTCGGGACAAGGTTCCGGTAAACTGAAACAACATTTTAATCAGGATGCAAGCTGCTATCAGGAACCATTTTGAACTATATTATAATAGAAATGCAGAGGGGATAATTATATCTAGGCTAAACTTTTCGGTATGTTAACGTTACACCGCCTTGCACTGAGTAGGTTTAGTTCAATTCAATTTATTTACTACCAGACTTAATCAAGTACATGGGGAATATATATATATATATATATATATATATATATATATATATATATATATATATATATATATATATATATATATATAAAATGTAGTAGTGGTAGTAGTAGTAGTAGTAGTAGTAGTAGTAGTAGTAGTAGTAGTAGTAGTAGAAGTAGAAGAGTAGTAGTAGTAGTAGTAGTAGTAGTGGTGTGGTAGTAGTAGTAGTGGCAGTAATAGTAGCAGCAGCAGCAGTATTGGTATTATTATTATTAGTAGTAGTAGTAGTAGTAGTAGTAGTAGTAGTAGTAGTAGTAGTAGTAGTAGTAGTAGTAGTAGTAGTATAAGTAGCAGCAGCAGCAGCAGCAGCAGCAGTAGTAGTAGTAGTAGTAGTAGAAGAGTAGTAGTAGTAGTAGTAGAAGAGTAGTAGTAGTAGTAGTAGTAGTAGTAGTAGTAGTAGTAGTAGTAGTAGTAGTAGTAGTAGTAGTAGTAGTAGTAGTAGTAGTAGTAGTGGTAGTTGTAGTAGAGTAGTAGTAGTAGTAGTAGTAGTAGTCGAAGTGAACGCACGCGTTTATTTAGCTCTGCAATTGCTGCCCGAATTTGCTAGTTTCTAGCGCGATTTTGTAGATAAATTTTATACATATATTTCGTATTAGTATTTCCTTTCAAACTTTATGTTTAATTTGTAAACTTTTCGGTATGTTAACGTTACACCGCCTTGCACTGAGTAGGTTTAGTTCAATTCAATTTATTTACTACCAGACTTAATCAAGTACATGGGGAATATATATATATATATAAAATGTAGTAGTGGTAGTAGTAGTAGTAGTAGTAGTAGTAGTAGTAGTAGTAGTAGTAGTAGTAGAAGTAGAAGAGTAGTAGTAGTAGTAGTAGTAGTAGTAGTAGTAGTAGTAGTAGTAGTAGTAGTAGTAGTAGTGTGGTAGTAGTAGTAGTAGTAGTAGTAGTAGTGGCAGTAATAGTAGCAGCAGCAGCAGTATTGGTATTATTAGTAGTAGTAGTAGTAGTAGTAGTAGTAGTAGTAGTAGTAGTAGTAGTAGTAGTAGTAGTAGTAGTATAAGTAGCAGCAGCAGCAGCAGCAGCAGCAGCAGTAGTAGTAGTAGTAGTAGTAGTAGTAGAAGAGTAGTAGTAGTAGTAGTAGTAGTAGTAGTAGTAGTAGTAGTAGTAGTAGTAGTAGTAGTAGTGGTAGTAGTAGTAGTAGTAGTAGAAGAGTAGTAGTAGTAGTAGTAGTAGTAGTAGTAGTAGTAGTAGTAGTAGTAGTAGTAGTGGTAGTAGTGGTAGTTGTAGTAGAGTAGTAGTAGTAGTAGTAGTCGAAGTGAACGCACGCGTTTATTTAGCTCTGCAATTGCTGCCCGAATTTGCTAGTTTCTAGCGCGATTTTGTAGATAAATTTTATACATATATTTCGTATTAGTATTTCCTTTCAAACTTTATGTTTAATTTGTAAATTCTTGTCTTGGTTGGAGCGCATTTTGTGTCTCCATTTGCTAAAGGCACTCCTCTTAGCTGGCGGATTCCGCCATTTAATAGGACGCCTCTTACTGTGGTCAATGCAATATATTTCTTCCCGCGCCAGTATGCTATTTCTATAGTTCGTTGGCTAGCGCATTATATTTTGGCAAGATCGCTTGAGTGAGTTGATTTTATTCCTTTGTCATTTGTAAGCACAAGCCTAGTACTTTGATTATATAAATCTTTATAGTCAGTTGGCTGTCCCCGGTCAACTCGAACAGACTAACAAATATATGACTGTAATATGTTAGTATGCATTAGGAAACCACTTTAATCGGTTAGGTGTTAGTGAACCACTTAGAAAGTCGTTCAAACTAACAAATATACGACTGTACTATCTATTCGTATATTTGTTGGTAGGTGTCAGGGTTTCAAAAGGGGACACTATTTATTTAGTGTTTAGCTCTTTCCCTGACGTCTTGGTATTATATATTTGTATTACCCCTTATATATTGTAGTAGTATGGGTTTCCTCTTTTATTAAAACACCATGGCAACCTCCTATAAGCGTAACCTGAGTCTTAAAACCACGACAAAAGCTTGGGGTGTTTCGGCAATTGAGGTGTATCATGGGTTGAAGGATGTAGTTGGGGCAGAGCCACGGGTCCTGCAAGGTCTCATTAACGTTTCCAAATCTGTATGGAATGTCACCGTAGTTAATGAAAGTGTGAAGGAAAAGTTGCTCGACGAGGTCCTTGTCGTGAAGGGTGAGGTGTGTAATGTGGAGGAAATAGATTCTGATCGTCTATTAGTCAAGATGAAGGTTCCATTAGAGATCCCAGATGAACGGGTTATCAATGAATTGATCAAGTATGGCAAAGTGGACAAAGTAGAACACGAGACCTATCCATTTGATCGAACCTTAGAAAATGGCTTCAGAAGAATTTGTTTCGAAAAGGTAGAACAACCTCTCCCAAATAAGGTCACGATAGATGGTCGATTTATCTTGCCATTATGGTACAGGGGGCAAATCAAAGAGTGTAGATTCTGCTTAAGCACAGAACATCTTGCAACAGATTGCCCTAACAAAAACAAATGTCTAGTTTGTGGATCATCTGATCATTTTAAGTGGCGATGCCCGCAGAACAAATATGTCAAAAATGGTGCTGATAAAAGTGCAGAGCAAGTTGTCTCTAAAGAGAATGTCATAGAACCAGTAGCTGCTGAGATTGTAGCTGAAATCCATGTTAATGGGAAGCACGTTGCTAAAGAAAATGTCATCGGATCAGTAGTTGCTGAGATTGTAGTTGAAGTCCATGTTAATGAGAAGCATGGTGAAAAAACTAAGAATCCAATCGCTGTAGTTGCAGGCGATGAAATAGAGGTTCTAGATGAGGGGCTAAGTCTTACTCCAGTAACAAGTCAATCCAAGTCTGATGTCAGAGAGGCTAATTCCACACAAGTTGAAGATGATGATCAAGACCCTCTGGAAGAGAGTTTTAATTTAGGACAAGTAAAATTCAGGTCGCAAGATACTGAAACTAACTTTGATTTTCCACTGAGTACACTCAAGCTAGACGATTTAAATAATATAGAGAAAGTAATTGGTGTCTCGGATCGATTGAGTGGAACAAAGCGACAGAAAGATGGAGATAGTTCTGAATCAGAAATAGAGGAAAGTGATATAGAAGACGGTAATATGTCACTCACTGAATCCGATATATCCATTCAAACACAGAGTTCTAAATCACTCTGAAAAATGAGCAGATTGACATTGCTTTGATACAGAAAATTCAGAAGTCAGAATCATACGATAATTTAGAAAAGATTTCTGGATCCAGAATATTCTATTCGTTATCTCAAGATAATAGTGCAGGCGTAGCAATTGTTATACTCCCTCGTTGTTCAGCCTATGTAAATATAATCTCTTCAGTATCAGGTGCAAATGGTCGCTGGGTGAGAGTCATTCTAGATATACAACAAACACGTTTCACGTTGCTGTGTATATATGCACCTGCATCTCATCAACTACGTCGTAATCTTTTTAATGAGATGTCTACAACAGCACTAGACAACATCACTGAAAACTTAGTAATGGGTGGTGACTTTAATTGTGTCGTAGACAAAGAAAATGACAGGAATGCAACTTCAACTTATACTGATACATCACATAGACTCTTAAAAGAAATATGTGATAATGAAAATTTAGTTGACACCTATAGAATATCAAAACCTCATGGTAAAGATCTTACATGGTTTTCGGCTGATGGTAAAGTTGGTTCAAGGATTGACAGAATTTATGTGAATAGTTTGTTGACTGGGTACTGGAGAGATGTTAATATTAAGCCAGTCGCATTCTCAGATCATAACATGGTTTGTGTAACCCTTGCAAATGCTGATTGGGTAACAAAAGGGGTTGGGTTTTGGAAATTAAACACAACACTGTTGGGAGAAGAATTTTATAAGAATAATATAGAGTTGTTGGCAATATTGGATTAATAGGAAAGCATCATATACGAGCACATTGCAATGGTGGGAGGATGTAAAACTGGATTTAAAGTATGTTTCCCGAAAGTATGCTATTAGAAAAGCACGGGAAATACGCAAACACAAGAAAACACTTCATCGATCACTGATGAAAATTACTGCTAAAGTAAATAATGGTGAAGATAATTATTATGAATTACTGGTTAAAATTAAAAGTAAAATAAGAAATATAGAACAACATGAGTTTGAGGGTGCAAAAATTAGAGCAAGAGCCCGGATGCACGCAGAAGGGGAAAAGCCAACCAGATATTTTTGCACATTAGAAAAAGCACGGGCAATAGGTAAGGTGATGTGCTCTTAAACGTGCCGGATGGTTCAACCGTCTTTACCAACAATGAAATGAGTACTATTGTATGCAATTACTATTAGTCATTGTCCAAGTCAGAGGGAATTGATAAAGATGCAAAATTGGATTTGTTAGCAAATATAGACAAAAAGGTGTCAAACACAGGCAGTGAATTTTGTGATCAACCCTTAACACTAGAAGATTTAACTAAATCCCTTAAAGGTATGAAACTAGAAAAATCACCGGGGTGTGATGGCCTTCCAGTTGAATTTTACAAAACGTTTTGGCACCTTGTAGGGCCAATAATGGAAGAATTAGCCACTGAAATTTTTGAGAAAGGCCATTTCCCACCAACTATGGCTAGGGCATACGTAAGGTTAATATATAAACGAAATGACAGACGTCTAATTCAGAATTACAGACCAATTTCTCTACTATGTGTAGACTACAAAATAATATCCAGAGCACTAACATTGAAACTAGGTAGTGTTTTATGAGAAATCATTGGAACAGAGCAGACATGTGTTGTACCTAGGAGGACAATTTTAACCAATACCATGTTAATAAGAGACCTTATACAATTGGTTGAGAAGGATAGCATCCCTTCAGCTTGGACAACGAAAAGGCATTTGACCTTGTGGAATGGGGTTTTCTTTTTAATTCTTTGCAATCGTTTGGGTTAGGCTCAAACTTTATTAAATGGGTTAAGATTTTATATACGGATATCAAGAGTAGCTATTTAGTGAACAATCAATTATCCAGAGAAATTGTCTTAGAACGTGGTGTTAGAGAGGGGTGTTCCCTATCGCCAGTATTATTTGTTATTGTGATGGAACCTCTTGGCATAGCATTGAGGCAAAATAATAACTTTCAAGGCATATGTATTCGTGGCATAGAAAGACCACTTAAGCTGTCACAATATGCTGATGACACAACTGTGTTTGCTAGTTCAAACAATGATTTTGCAATTTTAAACCACGTACTAGAAAAGTTCCAAAATGCATCAGGTTTGAAAATCAATAAAGGAAAATCCAAATGATTATTTTTGGGGCCATAGAAAGAGCGGAATGACCAGCCACTTGACATCAATTGGTCTAATGATACCATTAAGATTTTAGGCATCTATTTTAGCAGGAAACCGAATACAACACAAAATTGGAATGAACGAGTATCTAAGCTTAAGAGATATTAGCAAATTGGAAGCGTCGTCGTCTTTAACTTTTTGGTAGAGTATTTGTTGTCAACAACTTGGTATTATCTGGGCTATGGTATACAGCATCTGTTGTACACATGCCAAAACATGTAGAAAAGGAGGTTAATGAGTTGATATTGTCATTCATATGGGAAGAAAAGAATCATTTAGTTTCCCATCATGTTCTCAATAATGCTAAGTTAGGAGGACTTGATTTAATTGATATTAAAGTGAAATGTGTTTCTTTAAGGTTAAAATTTTTGAATGATCTTATTACATCAGATGAGACGTGGGCATGTGTTTCACGAGCTCTCATGGAGAGAATTGTAGAACCATTTCTGGCGGAGCATGTTTTTACCTCAAAGAAGCCACCTCCGAATAGCCAAATGATACCAGATGTGTTTAAAGATCAAGTTAAGGAGTTAGACATATTTGACAGATACATGCCTCCACCTACGTGCTGGAAGGAAGTACTAGAACAGCAATTGTGGGGCAATAGTAATATATGTTATAACAATGCAGTACTTTATCTACCGTCCTTTGCAAAATATGGCATTCAACATTTATCTGATGTGATACACCCTCAAACACGTAGATGGATTTCAATGCAAGAAGTAGCTAGAAAAACACATATGAGGCATATAGATGTCCAGTGGTTGCTAAATAAAATAAAACATGCTGTACCAATTGAATAGTTTCGTCTGCCAAATGTAAATAATAATAGTTTGACTCCACAACCTGCATTAGTTCTTGATGATGAGATGTTAAAATACAAGATGAGATCCAAAGAATGGTACTACATTATGAGACGAAAACAAGTAACACCTCCCTTAGCAATTAGGAGATGGGATGACTCAAGCTATAAACCATCCAGTTGGAAAAATGTACGGAAAATCTTACATTCTCCATACATACTAAATATGGCTCGTGATTTATTGTGGCGATTACTACATCGACGGCTATGGGTGGGACACGACATACAAGTGCAATATTACGACTTCTGATAGGTGTTACTTATGTCAAACAGACGAGGAAACAATTGAGCATTTATTTGCGGAATGTCCAATATCGTCACAATTTTGGGACTATATCAGCCACATCTTGGCACAATTTGGAGTGAAGCCCATTGTTCTAGAAACGCATATAGTCTTATTTAGAGAATTTGGATCAAGCGGTGTAAATATCATAAAGTCTGAAAGAACTATTTTAATAACAATGCTAACCATAGGTGTTTGGGCCATTTGGAAACATCGGTGTGCACAGACGAAAAATCCATCTATGGGCAATCACAATAGAGCAATAAAGGCAATATTTCGTTCATTGCTGCTGAATCATATTCCTTGCGAATATTTTAGATTAAAGCAGCATGGTAAAGAAAAAGTATTCAAGGACATATGGTGCAAAACAAACATAGTTTCAATAGAGTTGGGAACTGTAAAAATAAATGAGCCTGCACTAGCTTAAATCATTTAATTACTACAGCTGATTTATCTGTGTCTTTTAATTAATCTGTGTCCTGTAATTCATTTTAGTCTGCACTTTGATATTGTTATGTTTAATAATTCATGCTAACAAATAAACAGACTGGGGTAATTTAATAATCAATCGATAAAGTAAGTTGCGATTGAATTATAAAATCGTCCCGGGTAATTTTAGAAACTTGCACAGGGTTTTATAGGGTTATTTGTTCCCGGGAAATTAAAAAAAACGTACAACAAAGTAAATTAAAAATGTAAACAAGAGCGCCATCTATTTCCATCTATTTTTCTGTAATTTTCCTGCTGACTATATATGTTATGCTACCAAATGCTACTACACCCGCTGATCTTCAAAGAATCAGCCCACTGGCGTCAATGATTGACTTATTTGTCATTGATTGACGAGTCACTTTTCATTTGTTGAATAGTTGCACTCTCCACACGGGCCTACTACCACACATGGATTGAATCGTAATTTACAAAACCTTACAATAAAATAAATTGAAAATGTAAACAAGAGCGCCATCTATTTTAATGTAATTTTTCTGCCGACTATATGTATTATACTACCCAAATGCTACTACGCCCGCTGATCTTTAAAGAATCAGCCCACTGGCGTCAATATTGACTTATTTGTCATTGATTAACGAGGCACTTTTTATTTGTTGGATAGTTGCACTCGCCACACGGGTCTACTACTACACCTGGGTTGAATAGTAATGCCTTTGTTAAGTTTTGTTTTGCTATCAGAGCTTTATCAGCCTATTGTTTTGTATCTCTACTTTTTAAGCCATATGTATTTATAGATTGTATTAATGCTCATTATTTATCTTTTGTTTTGGTGTAATATTAATCAGGCCTACTAGTTCACCAGGTTTTTTTCTGGGGGTTTGCAAGCCTTTTTAAAGGAGTTCCTCCGTGAAGTTTGTCCGACTGCGTCAGCGTCGGTTTTTCAAAAAAAAAGAAGAACAAAAGTAGCAGCAGCAGCAGCAGCAGCAGCAGCAGCAGCAGCAGTAGTAGTAATTAGTTTTTGTCCCGTTGTTGTATAAGTGTATATACGTTAGTTTAGTTATATTTAATTTTGCAAGTTTTGTTGTGGGATGTCGTTTTTTTGCAACGAAAGTTTTCAGGCTGCAGTAATTTATTTATCACTGCTGTGGCCATTTCAGCCGGCCTCCTCTGTTGTGTATTGCTTTTTCTGTCCTATTGCTGTTGGGATTTTTCCCATTTCACGGTCCGTTATACTAGCGCTTTTATTGTTGGCTGATTTAATAATTCTGGCTGTCCGTGCTGGTTTTTCAGTCATAGAGAGAGAGAGAGAGAGAGAGAGAGAGAGAGTCGCTACATTCTCGGCTTACTGTTTAGCTAGAGCGCCACTGTATTATCGCCCTAGGCGTTAAAGCATGTCTAGCAAATATAAACAGGAATTGAGCCGTCGGGTGATGACTGGCGGGTGGAGTGTCGGGGCCATTGACCTTTATCATGGCCTGAAAGAGGTTGTTGGTTCGGGTCCCAAGGTGTTAAAGGGCCTGATTAATATAAGCAGGTCAGTGTGGCATGTTACGGTATGCAATGAGGGAATTAAAGAAAAATTATTGGAGGATGGACTGATTGTCAATGGAGAAGTCTGTAAGGTACAGGAAATAGATTCAGATAAACTGCTAATTAAAGTGAAGGCGCCATTAGAAATACCTAATGAACGAATTAGCGCATAAGTGGCCAAATATGGTCTTGTAGTTTCAATCGAGAATGAGACGTACCAATTTGACCGATCTCTAGAAAATGGAGTTAGACGAGTGTGGATGAAGGATATTTCAAAACCTCTTCCAAGTACGCTCTCAATTGACAATACGTTTTTTCTGCCATTATGGTACAGGGGCCAGATCAAGACATTTCGCATTTGTACCAGTACCGACCACCTAGATAGCGCATGTCCGCATAAGGACAAATGCTTAATTTGTGGGTCAACTGATCATTATAAATGGCGATGTAAGGAAGCTACAAAGGATCAAACTCGAAGTGCTTCAGAACTTAAAAATCACCAGGAGCCTGAACCGGCTGCTGTAGCTGCCGTTTACAAAACAGCTACTGTAGCTGATGTTCATAAACCAGCTAATCCTGTGGTAGTAGACATGGCCGATTCTATTGAGGCTTTGAGGGAGAACGTGACACAAACTCCTGTACCAATGGCTAAGGATGTTAGTTTAACATCTGATTCAGAAATTCTACAACTAGGGCAAACAAGATTCAGATCACAGTCCACTGAAAGCGCTGATAATTCAATACTAGATCAGGCCTCTCTGACTGTTACCTTGAAAGGCGTGGAAGGTAAAACAGATATTGCTGTTGGAGCCAGCAAAGAATTAACAAGCACCAGTTCCAGCATCCCTCGCAAGACAGAAAGTAGTCTTAAGCGACAAAAGGATGACTCAAGTTCAGATTCTGATGTTGAAGAAGACAATGTTCATGATATGTCATATGATTATGATGATAGCGTATCTGTTGCTGATTCGGATATATCGGTCAGTACACAGAGTTCTCAAAATGCTGAAATGGTTATGTACCGCTCTGAGACAGGGCAGGTATTGATCCCTCACATAACAAAAAGGGTGTGCGCTATCATCAGTTACGCAATGATTCTGATGTATCAAAATATCAGCATCTGTCAGTAATTGAATTAAATGCCTCAGAATTCAATGAAAAGATTGGTAAATGTGCGAAAAAGAACTTGAGTAAGAAAAACAAATCAAATTAAAGTATAGCAGTTTTAAATTTATGTTTTAAAATATTTTTAATGTTAATTTGCACATTAAATTGCAGAGGTTTAAATGACGAAATAAAACAACATGTACTATTAGATGAATTAAAGGCAAGAAATGTTGACATTATTATGCTGCAGGAGACAAAATTACAAGATATAGAGGTTATTGAAAGGGTCAGGTGTTTGACGAATGGAGAACTCTATTACTCTGTTGCCAATGAACCGAGTGCATGCGTTGAAATTTGTTTCTCCCAAGATGCCTCAGCTGGATAAATATCATTTCTTTTTCATCTGATAACAATGGGAGGTGGGTTAAAGTTGTAATCGACATAGTAGGGTCAAATTCCACTTTAGTTTCAGTCTATGCACCGGCGTTGCATTCTGAAAGATGCACATTCTTGTCCAGTATATCGCCCATTCTTAATGATAATGCTGACAATATTATCCTGGGTGGTGATTTTAACTGTGTTATGGATGGGACGCGAGACAGAAGTTCACTTTCTAGCTATGGTGACATATCGCATGGCAGACTTAAAGCTATATGTGATGCAGAACATTTACTGTACTGAATAGTTATCGAATATTAAATCCAGAGGGTCGTGATTTCACATGACATTCAAATAACGGCCAACTCGCCTCTAGAATAGATCGAATTTATATTCAAAGACAATTGAAAGGAAATCTGGTAAATGCTGGTATGTATCCCATTACGTTCTCTGACCATGACATGTTTTACATCACGCTGGATAATGCCGACTGGGTTAAACGCGGCCCTGGCTTTTGGAAAATTAATAATTCGCTGCTAAATGAATCTAAATATCAAACTTGTGTTAACAGTTTTTGGCAACATAAGCTTCGGAACAAAGATTTCCATGACAATTTAATAACATGGTGGGAAGATGTAAAAGTTGGATTTGCCCACATTTCAAAACA
The DNA here is from genome assembly GCA_034401795.1 of Chaetoderma sp. LZ-2023a. Taxonomy (NCBI): domain Eukaryota; kingdom Metazoa; phylum Mollusca; class Caudofoveata; order Chaetodermatida; family Chaetodermatidae; genus Chaetoderma; species Chaetoderma sp. LZ-2023a. Next base: position 40,034,656 of record CM067366.1, read on the forward strand.
ATATTCCATTGGGAAAGCGCGAATGATGCGCAAGGAGAAGAAAGCACTTGGGCGTTCTCTGTTTCTCCTAAGTAGGAAGGTTGCGAATGGTGATAGTCAGCATAATGAACGGCTAAGCGATATAAAATCAAAGCTTATGCAAATAGAGAGATATAGGGTTGAAGGTGCAATAACTAGAAGCAGAACGCAAATGTATATCGAAGGAGAGAAACCAACGAAATACTTTTATGGGCTCGAAAAATCTAGAGGAGTTGAGAAATTAATTAGGAGTTTAAATAACAACAACAACAACAACAACAACAATAACAACAACAACAACAACAACACAAATTTCTCTACGCAAAAGGAAATTATGGAAATGGTAGAAACATTTTATCAGATATTATATAAATCTGATAATAGTAATGATATAAAGTCATCTGACATGCTAGCCAATGTCAAAAATGAATTCTCAAACTCGAGCACGGAATTCTGTGAGCTCCCATTAACACTAGCTAATCTGACCACTTCTATAAAACATATGAAGGGCGGCAAAAGCTCCAGGAGGTGATGGACTTAGCGTGGAATTCTACCAGACATTTTGGCATCTCATTGGGCCAGAGTTTATTCAAGTAATAAATGAAATTTTCTCACATGGTAGACTCCCTTCTACCATGGCGCAAGCATATGTTCAACTTATATTCAAGAAAGGAAATCGACAGAGCCTAGAAAATTACAGACCCATCTCGCTCCTCTGTGTCGATTATAAGATTATTTTTAAAGCGTTTGCTAAAAAACTTGCTAGTGTTCTGGATGAAGATATCCATACCGACCAAACTTACTCTGTTCCAGGCCACTCTAACTCGACCAGTACATTTTAATTAGAGACATTATACAATTGATTGAGAAAGGTAATGCCCTTGGAGCCATTATAGGTTTAGACATCGAAAAGGCGTTTGATCGTTTAGAATGGAAGTTTATGTTTAAATCACTCAGTCACATTGGTTTGGGACCAAATATCATAAAATGGATCCGAATACTCTATGGCAATATTAGCAGCAAATACCTCGTGAACAATTTTAAAAGTCAGCCCATTATTTTAGAGCATGGTGTGCGTCAAGGGTGTTCATTGTCTCCCGTGTTATTCGTCATAGCAATGGAGGCATTAGGAGCAACCCTCAGGGAGGACCCACTTTTTCATGGTATAGATATTCATGGTGTAAATCGGCCCATAAAGGTGTCTCAATATTCCGATGACACAACTGTCTTTGCAGGAACAAATGCTGATTTTAAAAGGCTTGACACGATTTTATTTGATTTTCACATGGCCTCTGGCCTGAAGATAAACAAGGCTAAATCAGTTGGATTATTTTTGGGCAAGTCAATGTACTTCCCAGCAGCGGACAACGGGTTCTCATTGTGTATACTGGGTCGAATGACCATCAGGCAGTCCTTCCGAGGATCAGTGCGGTGCGATGTCGTGGGTTCAATGGCCCCATCTGGATGTTGCACATACTGCAGCATGTTTAAGGTCTGGGTATATAGAGTGGTTAAACAGCTGCCATGTTTGGTAAAGTTCTCCAGCAGATTGTCTATAGACAGCAGGACAAGTCAGCACGACAGCCACGGCGTGCACTGTCCCACTGTGACAGGGTCTGAGGACTGCTTCGTGACATCAACATTATCCACAAGCGAGCCAAGGTCACACCTCCGTCTGATGCAGAGATACTGGCCGCCATAGAGGAAGGAGCGCCAGCTTGTAGTACAAAAGAACTCCGGACTCGGATACTCTACCGGAAGTTTGACAGCACCCAGGGCAGGACACCTCCTGTGACCCAAACCACCAGTCCTGTTATTCTAGCTCTCCAAAGGGCGAGGGTCGACCCACAAGATCTACTAACGGTCGGGAAATGGGCTGCCGTATTTAGCCTCAATAGCCAGGAAGAGCGAGATATGCTGGATAGCCTCCAGTCTGGAGCAAATAACTACTTCAGGGAGGAGGTCAGTGCCGCTGTAGCAGAGAGCCATGACACCGGTCATGCAGAAGGTACTCAGGAGGGGTTCACTGTTGGCCGCAAGGAGGCTGTTGGTCACATCTTCAACGAAGAAGGGCGCAGGAGATTGGCCAGTAATCTGCCAGCATTTCTGAAATCCCCAGATAACTACGAGGACTACCTTATCAAATCCGCTCGCAAATCAGATGCTCGTCGTGCATGGACAAAGTGGATCTTCCATGAGAAGTTCCAGAAGAAGAGCCCTAGACTCTAACCCTCAGTGGGTAGAGTTTAAGTGACAGGCTTCTGACGAAACTGACGAAGTTCCTCAAGCTTCTGACGAAGGTCCTCAAGCATCTGACGAAGTAGCAGAGACCGCGGACGAAGTAGCGGAGACCGTGCAGCCTTCTGATGAATGAAAAAAAAGTTGCGGCAGCTGCAACAGTCTGTCAGCAATGACGCGTAGAGCAGGCTAGTTTCCTGGCTGAATTCAGCTTATAGATGACGGGCTGTGCCTTTTCCAGAGATGGAATGAAATGTGACAGCTCACCTGTCTCCTTGTTGCTGAAGATGAAGCGGTACAGCTCAGCTGCCCTCTGTACACCTGCGATAAAGTCCCCTTTGGTCTCCTTGAGGGTTAGGCTGTCGCATATGGTCTCGAGCAGGACACGCCCACACGTGGAGCTGAAGTATAGCAACCGGGCATTGTGGTGGATGCGGAAGATCCGAGGTACCATCCCAGCCCGAGATCTCATTGGGAACACTGATACGGTAGGATAATCGACCATTAACAAGGCCAAGACTGTATACAAGGGGATGGGCATCAAGGAGAGGGCGACGATGCTCGGTATGCTCGGAGTCGATGAGGCTGGAGCCATCAAGGTTATGGCTGAGTCCTTTGCATAGGACCTGGTTAAGGATCTCCTGAAACCACGGAGCTCATTCCGAGAGGATGGACATAATCTCAAGATAAGCACCCTCAGCCTGAGCAGTATCACTGTCGACGGCCAAACAGGTGCAGGTGCTATCGACAGCCTCCGGCTACCAGAGGTGATGTGGACAGGGTTCTTTAATTTGCAGTTTAAGACCACAGAATAGTCATGGCTTCCGGTGCATGTATCATACAGATACTGGATGTACTAGTCACTGTGGGTGCTGACACAGGCCCTCTACGCTATTTTCTCAGCTGCTGCTGGGATTTCATGTTTGATGCCTCCATTGCATCCTTCATATCCGCCGGATGTGCAGGATTCCCCACTCTGCAGGCGAAAGAGCTGGTGCAGGAAGTGCTGCCGTTTAGTCTCCCAGATATAGACGAGGCTACCGCCGACCAAGTGCTAGCCATCCACCGTACGCATGTCTGTACCATTCGACAGTAGGCCAGCCGATGCTGGCCAAGTGGTGCTGATCATTGCCCCATCAGGACACGGGAAAAACATCTTGCTGCGGGCTCTCCTGGCTGAACATCTACACACTCAATACATCCTTCTGGTGTCTGACTCCGCCGCTGAGGCGGTTGACAGTAATGATCAATGGTACAATGGCCCAATAGTAAAACGCAGAACCTGCAAGCACTGATGGAGAAGCTGCTGGCAGCCCGACTGACGGAACCACTTGTTCCAGTTATCGATGACCCTGCAATGGACCAGAAGACAGTCACCTACCTCAGCAACATCACCAGGTGCATCCGGCACACACAGATAACTGTCTTCATCCTCTTTCAGAAGCACACCCGCGAGATCTCACCAGACATCTACCACAATGCCCGGTTGCTATACTTCAGCTTCAAGTGTGGGCGTGTCCTGCTCGAGACCATATGCGACAGCCTAACCCTCAAGGAGACCAAAGGGGACTTTATCACAGGTGTACAGAGGGCAGCTGAGCTGTACCGCTTCATCTTCAGCAACACTGAATCATCCATGTAGTCTCGTGTGTTTAATACCAGCAATTCAGGACCTACTTCTGAAAAAGGATTTCCATACTCGGTAATTGTCTGGGTTAGTTGGTGAACCTGTTGCTTGAAGACCTGTTGTGTTGAAATACCGTCCTCGTGATGCTTATAGTTTATCTCTGGGTCAGCATCTGGTAAGTATCTGGTTTCAAACTCGGTCAAGAGCCTAGCTTGCTCCGGCCCTGATATGATCCATCGTCGGAGAGCTGCTGGGTTTTCAGTTAAACCAATTACTCCTCCTTTTCCTTTCACTTTAGAGTTTTCTTGCTCGTGTGCCTGGTCGATTGGCATTGTAGAGAAATTATGGGTAGTTTTCTGAACAACCCAGTTCTTATGGTACTCTTCCTTTATACTATCTGGCAGTGACTTCATGTCTCGTAGATGTACAGACAACCATCTACTATAAGTGTAGTGATCAAACGCAAAAAAGAGGAACATAAGTGATTCCAGTGTTTCCACATACAGAGCAAAATTTCTTTCTCGATGAGCTCTGATTAGAATAAGGATTGAGATCTCAGCCTATAGCACTATGTCCCAGTATTGGAAGGTAGGCCTCTTCTTTGCCATTTCTACCCTCCAGCCATCATATGAATCCTCAGTTACAGAAGAAACATACACTTTCTTTTGCAGCATTGCTAGCGCCAAAACAGTAACTTGATGGGCATGTCTGGTCCTTGTGATGTGCGTAGCCATGAGAAAGGAGTCGACGGTTCCAGTATTGGCTATCCCAGCTTCTGACAGAGCGTCCGTCCATCCTGATCCTGACAAGAGATCACCAAGGGCATTCCATAGGCCCTTCTCCAGATGCAAACCACCAAGCATAATGATGAATTTATCTTCACTAAGCGTTAATGGCCACTTCCACTGTATACTTTTACATATTGCAAAAAGTGGGCAGTCACATGCTAAAACCGAAATCTGTCCAGGATTCAAATAATCTGTAATAATCTTCACAACGTCCATACAATGTTTCAGCATTGCTGGGGTGTTTGCCTTCTCAAAAAACAACTGTGGAAGAGAGATAATTGCTGGTGGATCAATGACAGGTGGCTGGATCGATGCATGATAAGCTGCCCATGGGATGACTTTCTCCTTGGAAGCTTCACCATTGAGAATAAGTGTTGCATTGTCTATCCATTGTTGCTCTCTCATCTTAGCAGCTGACAAATATTCTGTAAATTCTTTGGTTTGATTTGGTGGAACAGGAAAAGAAGTGGATGAAGTAGCAAGACTTACAGCAGGAACGATGGCAAAATCATCAGGAAGAGATGGTTCTTGTGCAGAATCATAATGCTTGAAGTCAGATGATCTACAAATTCAACTGTTGGATATTGAATTATACTTATTCCTGTGCCATGAAATGACCCTTGTGACGTAGTAGAAGACGGATTGTGATCAACGTTATCAATTGCAGCGACAATATAAAGACCTTTTCGTAAATTCGGTGGACAAACGAGACCGTCTCTTTTATATTGTTCACACACAGACAGAGCTAATGAGTTCTCAATTTGAAGGACACGTTGATAAGAAATGCTGAATCCAAACCTAGCTCATCAATGAGTTTTTTTTGCTTCTGGTTAAAGTATGCACATTCAAGCCTACATAAACTGGTACAGGCGGTTCCCTCTCTCTTGTATGCCGACTGCTGGTGGTTGATTTACCCTTTATCATGGGCATAGAAGTAATAAATTCCATATATTTGGTGGATGTACTTCAAATGGCGGCCATTTTGAATGATGACGTCATAACGGCCACTATATTGGTCAGATTTTTGGTTGTTGAGAATTTTTGGAATCTACACACTAATGTGAGTCTTTGGTGAAAACTTGGCACTTTTGTCCGGCCGGTCCCAAAACGGCCCTATATTGGGACTAACAGACCTCACTAGTCTAGGTTTGGCATACTGTTACGGCGATATGCTCCTAAGCGATGAGCTCGTTGGATTACAATGCTTTTAGCGTTCTCTTATATCTGGCAGAAGTGATAATGAAATGATTCTCATCTTCAACCATGTCATGACAAAATGTCAGATGACTTAATTGTGGCACACACGAGAGCAATTGCGTCACGTGCAGGCCGACGGCACAATCACATTTGACAGAAATACTCCGTCATGAACTTGTCAGTTCTACGAATTGTACGTTTTTACTATTTAATAAACATTCTGTTGAATATTTTGAAACTAATTTGACTGGGCGCTGTTGCTGCCATTAACAGTCAAATTAGTTTCAAAGTATTCAACATGCTATCTGTATAGTTAGCTAATTACGATGAAATCGAGATTATGGGAATTCAAGATTCAAAGTATAAAAATAGATACCACCACGCGAAAGACGTGGGCGGAGCGTAGCTAGAAATGGGCGGGGCATGCCGCAGACCTAAAATTGGATTCATTCATTTGAAGAAGCCTAATATCTTTTGTCTCTATCAGCCACCCATTAATTCATCTTGGGGGGTCATTCAACTTGTCGGATTTGAGTAATTACCTAGAAATGTCACTCGAAAACAGAAATTCTACTGAAAGCTTATAATTGAAACATCCAAGATATGTTAGTTATCGCGCTTGGAAGATGCCTCCCTTATTTGCTTGTACATGTCCGTCCGTCCATCCCTCAATGCTTTAGAGATATGTTGATGATAAACCTTGCGATAAGCATCCTATATCTCCTACTAAATCACTAGCTTCATATGAAAAATCACACACTAAATCACAGAGCAATTATTCATCCGCCCGGGCCACCCAGTCACTCCAAGAATCTTGCTCTCGTCCTTCTTCACTCCCTCCCTTCCTTTGCCGCTCCCTTCGCCCGTCCCTCTCTCTCTCCTCTCCCCGCCCTCTCCTCTCATATCCGTCTCCCTTGTCTATCTGCTCTCTCTTCCCCCGTCTCTCTCTCTCTCGCTCGCTCTCTCTCTCTCTCTCTCTCTCTCTCTCTCTCTCTCTCTCTCTCTCTCTCTCTTCCGCTCGCCCTCCCTCGCCTCCCTTACTCACCCTGCCCACCCAATTGCCCGCTCTGTTCTAATCTACTCAGCCCCTCCCTCCCTCCCTATTCCCTGTGACCCTCCTCTTTCCCTCCACTCTTTCATTCTCTTCCTGCATGCCTCGCTCGCGCCCCCAACCACCACCTCACTCTCTCCCCTTCCCACTCTCCCCATCCGTCCCATCTTCCCCACCCACCCCATATCCCCTTCCATCCCTTTCTCCCTCCCAGCCTCCCTCTCCTCTTAGATTCACCACCCTTTAAATCACCGAATGTATCGCTCAACTAAGCGCACACTCAGCCACGTTATTAATCAGCCAGGCAATCACAACATTAATCACCTACACACCATCACACATGAGCAGACGCACCATCAAACAGACCCACCCATCGTCCGACACTCAGCGACCCATCCGTTCACACAGCCGTTCACACAGTCTTCCACACACCACGGTCCCAGCCTCTCACCCAGCTTTTCACCCATTCCCGTTCCCAGCCTGTTATCCAGCCACCAACATGTCCAGTCACTCACCCACAAGACCACCCCCACCCCATCTAGTCATCTATCCATCCTCATATTCACGCAGCCACGTACTCAGCAACTGACCTACGCACACCACCACCGACCGCGCAGAGGTACTCATCCATCCACTCACCCAGCCACTTACCCAGTTAGCCCCCCAGGCAATCACTCAGGCAACCATTCACCCAACCACTCATCCAGCGGCTCACACAACCACTCCGCAGCACACTAACCCAGCCATGCGGCCAAGATCTTAGACACTCAGCCAACCACTGACCCAGCCAGTCACTCAACCATCCACTCATCAAGGCGCCGAGCCACCCACTAAATCACAAATCGAACCATCCAATCACCCAGCCAACCAACCACATATAAAAAAACACCCATATAACGAGCCCACCACCCACCCAGCCAGTCAGTCAGTCACCTACTCACCAACCCGTCCACCCATCTATTCAACCACTCAGCCACACATCTAACCACACACCTACAGAGCCACCCACCCAAACACCTACCCAGACACGCACACACACACGCACGCACGTACGCACGCACGTACATGCTGAGCCAGCAAACCATCCAGCCTCTCACTTATCCACCGACACACCCACACACGCAACCACACACACGCATCCACCCACCTATTCACTCACGCACTCACTCACTCAGTCAGTCACCCACCCACCCACCAACCAACTACCACCCACCCACCCACTTACTCACTCACTCTTTCTCCCATCCACCCACTCCCACACTCACTCACTCAGTATCTCACTCAAACAATCAGTGTCTCACTCAGTGTCTCGCTCTCTCACTCGCTCGCTCGCTCGCTCGCTCGCTCGCTCACCCACCCACCCACCCACCCACCCACCCACCCACCCACCCACCCACCCACCCACCCACCCACCCACCCACTCACTCACTTACTCACAACCCTCCCCACCCACACACTCACTTACCCACCCACCCAACCACCCACTCACCCACCCATTCACCACCCACCCAGAGTGAGTGAGTGAGTGAGTGAGTGAGTGAGTGAGTGAGTGGCTGTATGAGTGGGTGGCTGGCAATACAGTGGACTTGGGTATACTGCAGTATAATAGACTTATTATTATTAATAGGCTATTTTACATTGTCGAGTCAAATATCGGTTTTTAACTCTGTCACTGCTGTTGTTGCTGTGTTGCTGTTGTTGTTGCTGTTGTCGTCGTCTTCGTCGTCGTCGTCGCTAAGACATTTACAAAATATTTTGAATAGCTTTGGTTCAACTGGAGGGATCCTGACCAACCTTGGTTGGAAAATTATCCGTGAGTTCCGATGTCCAGCGCCAAATTTTGGATTAAAAGGTCAAAGGTCAAGATGAGGAGAGGCACTACATGCCGATATATTATGTTAGTACTCTATTTGAGCTACAACAAATGGCCAATTCTGCGTATACAACTTTGCGTATAGGCCTACTTTATTGTTCGACTATTTAAAACTTTAAAGTTGACACAACCGGTGGGGACAGACTAATTACCGAAACCACCAAAACGACCAGGACGACCGAAATGACACTGAAATTACCGAAACACCACCGAAACAGGGTGGGTGGAGGGGCAGAGGTGGGGGTGGGGTGGGGGCTGGGATTTGCCGAACGGCCATGGCGTTAATCCATTGAACACAGATGTCCAATAATCTTAATTTAAATATAATCACGCTGTTGAAGATCTAGTCAAGCTGTATTGGTTTTTGCCAATTGATAGACAAAGAAGATAGGCCTATAGCCAAATTTAATTAGAATTTCCTGTTTGCCCTTTTGCTTGACATTCGAACAGCTGATTTTTTTAGAATTGAGAAACTCGTATACATGCATGGGCATGCACCAGCACCACAACCACGATAACCACCACCATCTAATCAACTAACTAACAACCGTTTCGACAATTTTACTTTCACTTCGGTCTTTTCAGTGCCGTTTCGGTAGTTTTGGTAGTTTCGGACATTTCGGTATTTATCCTGCCCGCAACAGGTTGAGGAGGCGGGAACTCGGATTACGGAACTAAGAATGATACTAACTTGATTATGAAGATATGTCGGGCTTGTCTGACTGCAGAAGATTCTCTGGGTTCGGAAACGAAAGTGCGTCTTTCTCTAATCACAGATTGAACTTAACATCTGACAAATTTAGCGAATAAACTTTTATTAACTTATATAACAAGTCGTATTGCAGACTGAAACTGGTTTAAACTCATACAAACGTAAACATCAATCGATGACTGGTAATCCAAGAATTGCTGAAACTAACTACTTCTGAGTACTGAGCAGCCGTTTGCTAATAAGCACACTGATATCAGGATCAGCGGATGATAGAGTGATCAAGAACACTGTCATCAGTGTCTTGTATAGAGTAAAAGAACATTCATAACTATCCTCACACAGCAGGAGCAAAAGAGGTAATTCGGATTCTGATTGGTCAAGCCTCATTGCTCACCCAATAGAATACCCACAAACTCTCTTGAAGATGCGTGCGTTCTACTAGTTCTAACTAGTTCTCACTATCTTGTTGATATTGCATCACGCTGACGTCATGATGTTGTGATTCCAGGCATATAGTTTCATGTCATTGTTCAGCTTGACAGCTCGGCCACGGACTTCTATCTGAATCCCTAGTATTCGTTCATACACGATTTGTCTATACAAGCTTTGGCAACATGACGGTCACAGCACCACAGAACATCATCATCCAGTGATCTCTGACCTAGCACGTACTGCGGATCTGGTCACGGGAAAATCCGTAGTCCACGCAGCACATGAGTCAGCAGCACCTGATAAAGTTCTATCATACTAGCAAACCGGTCAGCCTCTATTCAAGATATTTCCAGTCATAAAGTTATCAAAATAATCATTTCTTGCCGTACGTTGTCGCGCATTGACTGCTTAAATAGCTACAATCGTTTCTAAAACAATCCCGCATCGAAGCAGTCAATTCTCAGCCGCATTTTATATACCACCGCTAATATGCGTAGCATCAAAATTCATTCAGTAATAACAAAACCAGTACAGGCCTAACTAACCACGCTTGGATTTCGGATAAATTCTATAACACCATCATGAAATGCGTTTAACCTTTGGAAGTACAATAGTTTGCAGTCGTTGTTACGAAGTAACAAATAGTTTGCGTTTGTTGTTACGAAAGTTTGCATTTGTTGTTACGGATTGTATTCAAAATAGTTTGCATTTGTTGTTGTCAAATGGTGAGTAGTTCTTTCATCCATTACATTCCATTCACACTGCATTTATTAACAATGATACTTGCTGTCTTCACTATAGACCCGCACCATTACTAAAGTAAATGTTCATTCTTCCTTCTACTATCTATCCTTCCTTCTTGTCTGTTCGCCCGTCCTTTATTCATAACTTAAAACGTATATCGTATTCCTGCACACAGCGTAAAATAGGTTACCATATCACACGCTCCTGACATGGTCAGGATGACCATCTATCTATATACATGATATTTGTTACATAAATAAAAACAAGGTTCAAACTTCAATCTAATTGCGTACATGTTCAAACGCACACATACACGTACGCACACCTACACAGATATATTACATAAACGGTTTCTCATAAATAATATATATAAATCACGATGACGTTGTCGTGACGTAGAAAATAATTATAACTGAGATGAACTTATCCGAAAGACTACTAAAAAGATTAACAGAAGATTTGGGCTTCAGGCTCGCCAGGTCAAGAGGTCATATGCGAATACTACTTAAGACAGGAACCGACAATCTTGAGGCTAGCTACTTCTTCAAAATGCCCAGATCCGAATCTCGATATCTACAAGGTGACCATGTTTAATAGAAAATTTTCTATGGAACGGTTTCTACAGAAGATTTTGAATAACTTAGTCGCAAAAATTTGATGAACACATTTATTGAACCAATATGTCTACATATGCACGCTGCAAATGTTCGCTGGAAAGGTTCGATGTTGCAAAACAGTTCTATAGCGGTGTCACATTGCCCTTAAACTTCACGCTATAGGCAGATCATGTGTATAAATTTGGTTCCACAACCCTTAATCAATCTTGCAATATAAGGCAATATGCAGAGTTAAACGCAAAAGGCTATCTAAACAGCTACAGTTTACTACTAAGGTGACGGTTACCTTGATCATAGACAATATGACTTCAATGACTTATGTCATACTCCGTTTATAAGTACGCCTGCGTCATGGTTTGGTTCTACGACGACTAAACACTCTTTGTATGTAATGCAATAGGTCTATGTGGAGTTAAATGTAAAATGTTAACATTGAAAAAACCCAGACCTTTCAATTACTTCTTTTCTTCTCACTATATGAAAACGTGTATCCAAATTTGGATCTAATATGATTAAGCAAACAAGCTGGCAACAACTCCCATCCCCTTCATGAAAACTGGGGGTTGTGGTGCAGGGCTATTGCTATGCTACTGAATGAAACCTGAGATAGAGACCACTAAGTTTGACTGAGCTCAAATATTCCCATGGGAAAATGTCCCAGCGACAACTGACAAATAGTCCAGGTAGAAGGAAACAAGTCAATGCTATGCTACTTCTGTGTGGATTTGGTGTCGAGATATTGGGCTGTCGGAACATGCTGTCGGAATAATGGGCTGTCGGGATTTTGGGCTAGATTGTCGGAATAACGGGTTGTGGGAATAATGGACTGTCGGAATAATGGGTTAGATTGCCGGAATAATGAGCTGTCAGAACATTGGGCTGTCGAAATAATGATGCTGACCCAGTCTGAAAAGCAAGAACGTAGAAATACCAGATTTAGTATACGCCTTATTGTCATAACAGTTTATGATTGCTTTGAGTTTGAGGGCAACGGTTCACTAAGCGCATTGTCAAGACACTGACACTGCTACTGCAACTGATATTATTATTATAAGATGCCTGATTTTCTATAAAAATAATAGAATACGCAATTCCGTAAGTTGGTTCCTAGTTATGGTGAATTTCAGTTGAAGATGATATTATTACTTCTGCTGTTGATGATGATCTTAGTACTTCTTCTGCAAGAGCAACTACTATCACTACTGCTACCGCTATTACAGCTGTTCCCACAACGACCTCTACAACAATATACTCTCTCTCTCTCTCTCTCTTGCTCTCTTCATCCCTCCCCTCCCTCCCCCACCCTTCCTCCCTCCCTTCCTCCCTCACTACATATATATCCTCCCTCACTACATATATATAGTGGAGGAAGGGAGGGAGGAGGGGTGGGGGGGAGGGAGGGAGGGAGGAAGAGAGCAAGAGAGAGAGAGAGAGAGAGAGAGAGAGAGAGAGAGAGAGAGAGAGAGAGAGAGAGAGAGAGAGAGAGAGAGAGAGAGTATTGTTGTAGAGGTCGTTGTGGGAACCGCTGTAATAGCGGTAGCAGTAGTGATAGTAGTTGCTGTTGTCGTCGTCGTAGTGAGGGAGGAAGGGAGGGATATATATATATATATATATAGTTAGTTTGTGTACATATTGTATATACGTTGTAACCGATTACGATTTCGCCCGTATTGTCTATCTACGACGTTTCCCTATTTCGCAGCATTAGAAAAGTCGAATATTTTGAAAATCATTTGACTGCAAATCGTTGATGCCTTAGGCTATACTATGAAAAACAGTAATTCATTTTTAACTTTTTTCGCAAAATGCCCACCAACACTTCAGCCTGTAGCCTTCAAAGGGCGCTATTAAACAGTAGCAAACAAATGCTTCCGATCATTGGTGTATCATGCAATTACTTATATAAACATTCACGTGCATGAACTATGACTTGGGAGGTGCCGGCTTGAACGTCAGGAATATATGTTTATATAAATACCTTGCAAGAACAATCAAACCACCGATGCCTTAGCTGTATTACAAGACTAAGCACTAAACTATGCCTGATTAAAACAAATAATCAATTTTTGCTCAATTAAATCGATTTTTTCGATTTTTCGATTATTTTGTTTTACACTCGATTATATAATCGCCAGGAAAAATAATCGACTATCGATGAAACATAGATTAACTGAGCAGGCCTACTCTCGCGAGTAGTTATTGGGCTGCGATAGACGGGAGCTTCTGATTGGCTGTGCCGATAGAGGGGAGCCTCTGATTGGCTCAGCTGATAGATGGGTATTTCATCTGTGTTTATAAATGGGTAGGGGAAATCCGTCAAAGGGAACTTCCGGTACGGAAAACCGTACTTCCGGATCAGAAACACCCATTTCCGGACTGGAAACCTCCACTTCCACACCAGAAATGCCACTTCCGGACTGGAAACACCACTTCTGGGACCAGAAACCCCATTTCCTGACCAAAAACACCCACTTCCGAACCAGAGACACAACTTCCGGACCGGAAATGGCACTTCTGGTACTGGAAACCCCACTTTCTTGGAACTTCTGGACTGGAAATGGGCATCCCCATTCGAGGGGATGGGGTGGCCGGTCATCGCGGATGCTATCCTCTCCTTCGAGTCCCTCGAGCCACAGGCCGGAGCGCCTTAAAATGAAAGGTGCATTGACTGGACGCTGCTCCCCCTTGTAGCTTTCGCTGGTACTGGTTTCGAATTATATCAACAGATCAGCTAACCTATATGTATTTAAGCGAGCAGCCTAGGCTATTTTTTCTCATCGGTTTAATATTACATCATAGCAGCTTTCACAATATGGAGTTCTAAATGTTTATAGTAATCCGGGTAAATTATAATTATAAATACACCTTGCCCGAATATATATTTATATATAGATAGATTACAAATTAGTCTACCTTTTAATTTAACTAATAGTTCGTAATAATTATATTCTACATCATTAATTTTCCTATTAATTTTACACACCGACCGCTGAAGCGCCTTTTTACGCTTTCGCATTTCTCGTGCTTTACTGATGGAATACTGCCTTGAAATATGTTTCAGGTCGGATTTAACATCCTCCCACCAGTCTGTTATACATTCATACAAACTTCTCTTTTCATCCCAATGCCTCCAACAACTTTCTACACATTTGCGATAGCAACTATCTCATAACAACGCTACATTGAGTTTCCAAATCCCATCTCCTTGTTTGATCCAGTCAGCATTATCTAATGTGATGGAAAACATATTGTGATCAGAGAAACTTACTGGTTTTATGTTAGTTTTACACATGTAACCTTTCAATGATCGTTCTACATAGATCCTGTCCAATTTGGATGCTTTCTTTCCATCGGTTGAAAACCAAGTAAGGTCCCTGCCCTCTGGATTTTCAATCCAATAAGTGTCTAACAAGCTTTTATATTCACAGATGTGTTTCAAAATATTATGAGATGTGTCATTAAATTTAGACCTAGCGTTTCTGTCTTTAACTTCATCTAATGTGCAATTAAAGTCAAAGCCCATGATTAGGTTTTCAGGCGTTCTGCCTTCAATTATTGTGGAAACATCATTTAGAAATTCACGGCGCAATTGACGAGAGGTTGGCGCATAAAGGCACATCAAATTTAAACTTGTGTTTAGTACATCAATTGATACACAAATCCATCGTCCATTTGTATCTGATGACGACGATATAACATCAACATAGTTGAGACAGCGGGGCAGGATAAGAATGGCCACTCCCGCACTATTATCTTGTGATAAAGAAAAAAAAAATCTGCCCTTTTGAAATATCTATGAGAGATTCATACACTTCAATTTTTTGAATTTTGGTCTCTTGTAGAAAAGCAATATCAACTCTCTCATTTGCTAATTCTTCAAGCAAGTGGCGCTGCTTGAATTCGGTATTCAATCCTCTGCAATTGATGGTGCATATAATCATAATTTGTAAAATGATGTTTACAACCGCCATCATTACATTAACTTGTTTTGGGTTTTTAGCTCGTTTCTTAAACCATTTACCTAATTTTCCTGCGAATTCAATATTTCATAGTTCTACCACAGACAAATATTCATATTTGGAAATATCAGAATCATTGCACAGTAGACGATATTTCACGCCTCTCGCCATTACATATGGCACTAACACTTCACCCCCTTCTGATCGGTACATTACCATTTCATCTTCCATCTGTGAACTCTGTGTTTGAATGGACACATCTGATTCTGCAACTGACATTGTATCATCATCCATATCATTTACTTCAAACTCAGATTCTGAGCTATTGTCTTCTTTATGAGGCTTATTGCTACTTAAGTTACATTTGGCCGGAGCGTCATTTACCATATCTTCAAGCTGACTTAAATCAAGTTCCCCTGTTTAAGACTATATGCTCGGCCTCAACGTGGCGCAGGGGTGTAACCCACTGGGTGTCAATCCAGACATTTGGAGGGGCTAACCAGAGCATTATGCACAACGCTAATGAAATTACACTTGGAGATCGAATCAATCGAAATGGTGCTCGCCCTGTGAGGATCCGCCAGGCAGGTGCAGCGCCAGGCTCCATGCCTCGAAGGAGCCCACCCTCAGCTACTGGAGGTCCCATCAACTCGTCTTGTGGAGCCAGGGGACGAGGATGGAGAGCTACTGGCCAACGGAAAGAGAAGACCAAACCCAAAGAGAACCCCAGTATCAACATCATGCACTGGAATGCAGAAGGGGTTACCAACAAGAAATCAGAGCTCGAACAGTTCCTGTACGAAAACAACATTGATATCTGCTGCATTCAAGAGACACACCTGCAAGAAGGAAAACCATTTAAGATCAGAGGTTACCAGATTTTCCGGTGTGATCGAAGAGGAAGAAAGAAAGGCGGGGTGATGACCTTGGTCCGAAACAGCGTGAACGCCAGCCAGATCAAAACCTTTATGGAAGAGGCAGAATATATCAAGATCAAGGTAACAACCAGCAACTCTGTGATTGAAATTGTCAATTATTACTGCCCTAATGACAAGAATCTCTCACTTGACACAATCCAGGTCCCGGACTGCCACTTCCTCATTGCGGGAGACTTTAATAGCCAGTCCCAGAGCTGGGGATACAGAACACTTGATAAACGAGGAGAAGACATTGAAGCATGGCAAGATGAAAAGCACCTTTTACTTGTCAACGATCCCACAGATCAGCCTACCTTCTACTCGCGCCGATGGCACTCGACAACAACGCCGGACGTGGCATTTTGTACAGAAGACATTCACAGAAACCTCAGTAGAGTGGTCGGATCGCAGTTAGGAGGAAGCGACCACCGCCCAGTCCTCCTCTCTCTTTCTGGAAGTATTTCGACCAGTTCACCTCAACATCCAAGGTGGAACTACAAAAAGGCAAATTGGAGTCTGTTCGGCATTCGTTCCAATGAGCTTACCCATAATATAGCAGTAGAAGGGAGAAACATCAACAATGTGGTCAAGGAATTTAATTCAAGTATCCTCAAGGCTGCCAATGAAGCGATTCCTCGAGGGTTCAGGAAAAACTACCGCCCCTACTGGACAACAGAACTGCAAGCAGCACATGATAAACTAGACAAGGCCAGAGAAGATGCAGAGGGTAATCCCTGTCATGTAAACCACTTCACGCTACAACAAACTAAAGCCAGGTATCTAAAGACCAAGCTGGAGGCCAAAAGAAGAAGCTGGAGGGAAAAGACGGCAGGGTTTAATTTAGAGAGAGACACCACAAAACTATGGAGACTGACTAAAGCACTCAATGATGAGGGTGTCAGGGGAGAGAAGATTACTCTTGAAGAAGATGGACAAACACTGACAGGAAAGATGGCAGCAGATGCCTTTGCGAAGGCATATGCAAAAGAAAGCAACATTTCTATACCACGAATGCGTCAAAGGGAGGTTAGAAAAGAGCAAAAGGAAAGAACAGACACCAACACTCACGATGCAATGAAAGTTGACATTAGTTTAACAGAACTGAAGAAGTCTATCCGCCAATTGAAGAAGAAGAAATCTCCCAGGCCAGATGGCATTACGAATGAAATGACCCAACACCTTGGTAATGCATCTCTTCGCAAGTTGCTAGACATCTTTAATCTCAGTTGGACCAATGGAGAGGTTCCTCAGTGCTGGAAGGAAGCCAGAATGACTCCTATTCTGAAAAAAGGAAAGAACAAGACGAAAGTGCTGAGCTACCGTCCTATCAGTCTTACAAGCTGCATATGCAAGACCATGGAGCGCATCATCAACCAGCGGTTGCAGTGGTACCTGGAGTCAGAGAACATTATAGGTTCAGAGCAGGCCGGATTCAGAAGATACAGGAGCACAGAAGATCAAACAACACATCTTGCACAGGTCATAGAGGACACTTTTCAAGCCAAGAAGGTGATGCTAGCTGCCTTTATCGATCTGCAGAAAGCATTTGACAAGGTGTGGAAGGATGGCCTCCTCGTGAAGCTCCGGTGCACAGGCATCGGTGGCAACATGTTCCGATGGACGAAGTCATACCTACACAATCGCAGAGCTAGGGTGCTGGTGGATGGACAATCTGGACGGAATGTATTGCTGAGACAAGGGGTGCCACAAGGCGGAGTATTATCACCTACTCTGTTCATACTCTTCATCAATGACATTGTAGCAGAGCTGCCCAATGGGATCCAAGCAGCCCTCTATACAGATGACCTCGTAATCTGGTGCACCGAGGAGTACACAACGACTGCCACGTACAGAATGCAGCTCGCCTTGGACAGAATTACAGCTTGGGCCAATCGCTGGTGTATTACCATCAACAAAGAAAAATCATCAGCCATGCTATTCACACTGTCCACCAAAACCAAGGTTGGCAATCTAACACTGGGCGGTACTCCACTCGAATACGAGGACCAGCAGACATACCTGGGAGTCACATATGACAGAAGATTAACATGGAAGGAGCACATCCAGAATGCAGAGGCAAAGGCCAGAAGAAAGCTAAACATCATGAGGAAGCTGGCAGGAACAAAGTGGGGGTGCCAATGAAAGGATCCTCAAGACCATCTACCTAGGTGCCGTACGACCACACCTTGAGTATGGATCCAGCTCATGGATGACAACAGCTAAATCTCATCAACAGAACCTCGACAGAGTACAAAACCAGGCACTGCGCATCATCACTGGTGGAATGAGATCAACACCAATAGAAAAAATGGAGCAGACAGCAGGCATTCCCCCACTTAGCAAAGGAAGGGAATGCAAAGCACTGATCCAAGCTGCAAAGTTCAAATCGTTCAATAACCACCCGATGAAGATCAGGCAAGCTCAGCGGTCATCAGGAAGACTTAAAAGATCAAGTTTTGTGAAAGAGACAAAAGCACTTCAAAGGAAACACCAAGAGATGTTGCCAGCACAAATAGAAGATCCAAACCACACCCTTGATCCTCCACCCTGGGAAAACAAACTAGAGAGCATAGCTATTCGCACCACAGTACCTCATCTCACAACCAAAAATGAACACAGTGATGTGAGCAAGAAGGCCCTGACCCTAGCCATGCTGGAAGAAATGCACCCTCAGGAGACATGGATAAGGATCTACACAGATGGATCAGCCAAAGATGCAATTAGGAGCGGAGGTGCCGGACTGCACATACAGTATCCAAACGGACAACATGAGTCAGCTGCAATACCGACAGGCAAACACTGCACAAACTACAGAGCTGAAGTCGAAGCACTGGTTCATGCAGCTAATACCATCAGCAGAACAGCAGACCCTATTGCACAGATTGTCTTTTTCTCTGATGCCCGCTCCGTCCTTGAGGCTATCACCAAAGGTAAGCTGCCACAACTTGAAGAAGCACTACAAACCATCAAATGCTTTCGGATAGCACTGCAGTGGATCCCCTCACACTGTGGAGTCCAAGGAAATGAGGAAGCAGACAAGATGGCAAAGGTGGGTGCAGAAGAGAATCAGACAGAAAACATGGTTACCCATACAGAGATGAAGACTATCATTAAGTCCCTCTATAGAACACCTCAATCAGAAGATGCCTACCATCATCTCTCGAGGCCAGAGCAAGTGACCATTTTTCGTCTCAGAACTGGACACAACAGACTAAACCAACACATGTACAGGCGGTTCCACCTTACGACATCGCCCGCTTGTCCTTGTGGAGAAGCAGAACAGACCACAGAGCACATACTTCAATGTTGCAGTACGTATCAGCTGCTGAGAGAAGAGATCTGGCCTTTGTCAACCTCTATTCTTGAAAAGCTGTATGGGCCTGTGGAAGAACTGCAGAAAACCACAGATTTCATCTTGAGAACGGCTCTCCAAGTGTGATACCAGCGATCGAAAAGAAGAAGAAGAAGAAATCAAGTGGGCTTAGCGGAAAATCGACTGAACTTTCCGTCTTCTGAGTCCTAAACTTATCCTGTCCTAATTTTAATTCATCTTCTAAGGAATTGTAAACTGGCTCTTCTGTAAGATCATCATTTTCCTGTGTATCTTTTACAGCAACGTTTGGCTCCACTGCATTTTGAGTATTTTCTTGACTTAAGGTTATACCCTCCTCTAATACATGAATTTCATCAACTGTAGTTAATTTAACAGGATTTGATGATTTGTTTGTGTCATTTTCAGTGGCATGAACCACAACAACAGCTTCCGTAGCGGATGCTTCAGAAGCATTTGACTCAGTTGCATCCTTTAATGGGCGGTTATCTCCTGATACTGAGGGCTTGTTTTGATTTTTTGGACAGCGCCATTTAAAATGGTCAACTGAACCACAGAGCAAACATTTGTTTCGATTGGGACAATCTGTTGCCAAATGGTCAGTACGTAGGCAGATCCGGCATTCTTTAATTTGCCCTCTATACCATAAGGGCAGGACAAAGCTGCCATCAAGCGTCAATCTGCCTGGTAAAGGGCTATCCACTTTATCAAACCAAATACGTCTTACACCGTTTTCTAGCATTCTGTCAAAGGGATACGTTTCCCGTTCAATCTTTTGCACTTTGCCATACTTCTTGAGTTCACTCATGATTCTGTCATCTGGAATTTCTAGTGGAACTTTCATCTTCACTAGCAACCTATCTGACTCGATTTCCTCTACGTTACAAACTTCACCTTTTACAATAAGAACATCTTCCAGAAGCTTTTCCATGACCCCCTCATTTGACACTGTTACATTCCATACAGTTTTAGTAACATTGATAAGCCCCTGCAAAGTAGCAGGTCCCGCGCCAACGACGTCTTTTAACCCATGATACACATCGATAGCCGTGACACCCCATCCCTTAGTTGTTATTTTAAGGCTTAGTGTACGCTTATAGGCTGCCATGGTGGTTTATCAAAGGAGGAACCCCATACTACTACAATATATAATAAATATGTACTTATATAACACCAGGACGTCAGGGAAAGAGCTAAACACTAAATAAATAGTGTCCCCTTTTGAAACCCTGACGTCTACCAACAAATATACGAATAGAGAGTACAGTCGTATATGTGTTAGTTTGAACCACTTTCTAAGTGGTTCACTAACACCTAGCCGATTAAAGTATACTAACAAATATATGAATAGATAGTACAGTCATATATTTGTTAGTCTGTTCGAGTTGACCGGGGACAGCCAACTGACTATAAGGATTTATATAGTTAAAGAACTAGGCTTGTTCTTACAAATGACAAAGGAATTAAATCCACTCACTCAAGCGATCTTGCCAAATATAATGCGCTAGCCTACGAACTATAGAATTAGCAGACTGGCGCGGGGAGAAATGTATTGCATTGGCCACAGTAAGAGGAGCCCTATTAAAAGAGGAATGCCTTTAGAAAATGGAGACACAAAATGCGCTCCAACCAAGACAAGAATTTACAAATTAAACATAAAGTTTGAAAGGAAATACTAATACGAAATATATGTATAAAATTTATCTACAAAATCGCGCTAGAAACTAGCAAATTCGGGCAGCAATTGCAGAGCTAAATAAACGCGTGCGTTCACTTCGACTACTACTACTACTACTACTACTACTACTACTACTACTACTACTACTACTACTACTACTACTACTACTACTACTACTACTACTACTACTACCACCACTACTACTACTACTACTACTACTACTACTACTACTACCTACCCACTCCAATCCACCCACTATGACTGGATATTTCCAACTGCTAACAGCTATTAATCTTTTTCAGTAACAATAGAACCAAGCTACAGGATGAGCACCGTGTCTATCCCCTCCCTCCCCACCCTTGACTAAGGATGCTCCCCACTAGCCAGCATCCTGTAAACATCTTATCAATTACACAAGTACAGAACAGCGTGGGGATGACTTGCCACAAACATAAACAATAACTTGTTGTTAGAATAATTTTCGACCCAGTCGACCACTAGAATCTCCTGACACGCTTGAAAAACGAGTTCAGAGTTACAGGTCTTGCATGGGACTGGTTTCAATCATCTCTGTCTGATAGATTTCAATCGGTTTACGTAAATGGCGTATGTTCTCACCCAGTAGAGCTTGTATGCGGCCTGCTAAAGGGATCCATACTCCCAGTATTTTTTACACTTTACACGAAATCATTGGGATCTGTTATCAAGACCCATAGCCTTGATCACCATTTCTACGCGGACGATACTCAACTCATACATATCTTCCAGCCATCAGTGCCCGTAGCCGATGAAGCAATCACTCATATAACAACCTGCTGCCGAGACATCAAAGCATGGATGTCATCAAACATGCTTAAATTAAACGATGATAAGACTGAACTATTGTTAGTGGGCCCATCGGCTAGGCTGGCTAAAACTGACCTCAATAATATCACAATAGGTTCTTGCACAGTTAAACTGTCGATCAGCGTGAAGGACCTTGGTATTGTGTTGGATAGTGAGCTAAGCCATGAGAAGCAAGTTAGACATCTTTGCAGTACTTGTTTCTTTCAGTTGAGGAACATCAGCAATATCAGAAAATAATTGACGAAAGAAGCAACTACTACACTCGTTTGTTCGTTGGTGCTATCAAGACTGGACTGCTGCAATAGTTTGCTCACTCGCGCTTTAAAGGCGTTCATTCATAAGCTCCAGTCTGTACAGAATACCGCCGCTAGAATTGTCTCACTCTCCGGTAAATACGAACATATCTCTCCAGTGCTTCGTGACTTCCATTTGCTGCCAATAGAACAGAGAATCCGTTACAATATTCTTTGCTCGACCTACCAATGTGTAAACAACACGGCGCCGACTTACCTGTCAGATCTCATACAGCCCTACGCTCCAGGTCGCGTTCTCCGATCACAAAACAACAGAAATCTTAAAGTTCCGAAAGCAAACTGGTAAAATATGGACAGAAGACTTTCTTCTTCTGCTTCTGAATGGAACAATCTCCCTTTAGATATCAAAACATGTCATGCTCTAGTCTTTCAAATCAAGTCTCAAAACATTTCTATTCCGTAGATCTTCAAGCGCTTAGAGCATGCTATTGCATGGTGTTTTGCTCTATATAAATGTGCAAGGTGTCCGCCAATACAATAAACATTGCCTTCGGCGGACAACCTAGTTGAATCCATGACTTATATATATATTTTGCTACTGCATACATAATATTGAATCTTGAATCTAAGCCATTTGATTGACAGGCATGTTGTAATATAGAGGGTCCGATGATCGAACAATTTAATTGGCTAGGCCATGGTTGAACGATTTGATTGGTAGATCCACTGATAAGGACTTCAATACCAGGATATCAACATTCGTCAACCAACTGCTGCAGATTATTAAAACACAGAAAGTTCGATAGCCTAATGATTTGATTGGCTTAATGAAATCATGTGGTTTGAGTGGTATGAGCGAGTCAATGTGTATGCATACCGTATGCTCACCGAACCACATGATTAATCTAAGTCAATCAAATCGTTTGGCTATCAAACCATCTACATGTGTAAGCTAATCGCTATGGTGTACGGTTACTTGACCATTTTGTCCTCATTAAGTGACATAATAACTCAATCTGTTATACAGTTTTATAGCATTGACACTATAAAGCGATCCATTTCTAGTTATACTACCCCAATTTCTAGCTATACCATGCCAATTTCTAGCTATACCACGCCAATTTCTAGCTATACCGCGCCAATTTCTAGCTACACCGCGCCAATCTCTAGCTATACCGCGCCAATTCCTAGCTATACCGCGCCAATTCCTAGCTATACCACGCCAATTTCTAGCTATGCCACGACAATTTCTAGCTAAGCTCTGCCAACGCTTTGCCCGTGTTGGGAGCGATTGGACCCTAAATTCTCAGAATCATTATACCAAGGTAATAATTCAGGTAAGCTGTTGAATAGTTTGAAACTAATTAAACAAGGCGCTCATTTTCAGAATATTCATCACACACAGCTTATTAATTAATAAAGACATACAATTCGTACATTTGTGGGACTATTCAATGTTCATGACGGAGCTAGAGACATTCATTATGCATTTATGTTAGCCTACATGTGACGTAATTCGTCATGACATCATATACTTGAGTGACATTCCATTCTACCTCACCGCTAACATATTCACACGTTCTTATTTATAGGACATTCGCAGGAAACAAAGGAACATGTAGCAGAAACGGTGATGGAAAATGAGAATGCTCCCGATGCTGAGCTTGCTGTATATTGCGAAATCATATTGAATCCACAATAGGGAGAAAATCTTAACAGCCAAAATGACAGTGGCCGGTATCTGACTTCACAGATATACAGCAATTAATAGTGTTGAAGATGTCTAGTCAGAAGTGGCCTAGATTTCGAGCAACCCAATGTGGCGTTACCACATTTTGCATCATATATCAAATTAACAAGCAGAGTCTCTAGTTTCTAAATCTGCATGATGCAATTGGCAACTCCTATAGCGAACTGAGAAAATTAAGATTGAACACGGGTGTTGAGGCCGAAAATATTTGACGAAAAATTCCTGAATATCAACTAAACCTAGTTTGGTGGTTGGGGAGTCGAGTGATAGCTAGACGTTTGACAAACCCACATCACGAAAATGAGTCTTTGATTAAGGAACATAGTAATACTTGTTGGTATTCTGTCATTCAAATGGTGTTTATTTTGTACATTATACCAGTGGAATATAAAGAAAGTATTAATTAATATTTCAGTTATGTTCTAAGCTATGGTTACTTTAGACACACGCTAAATGCTGTAAGCTCTATAGTGCAACGCCAAAGTGACAACCGGTATACATTTGTAAATGCACATTAACAGATATCTAGATCTGCCTGCCCGCCTGCCTGCCTTGTCTGTCATGCTGTCTGTCTGTCTGTCTGTCTGTCTGTCGGTCGGTCGGTCGGTCAGTCGGTCGATCGGTCGGTCGGTCGGTCGGTCGGTCGGTCGGTCGGTCGGTCGGTCGGTCAGTCGGCTGCCCCTGTCCACCTGCTTGTCTGTCTATCACCTGCCTGCCTGCCTGCCTGCCTGCCTGCCTGCCTGCCTGCCTGCCTGTCTGTCTGTCTGTCTGTCTGTCTGTCTGTCTGTCTGTCTGTCTGTCTGTCTGTCTGTCTGTCTGTCTGTCTGTCTGTCTATCTATCTGAAATAGCTATAGGCTAAACTGGCATGTCCTCCTAAGACCTAACATAAATGCTTGCTCAAGTAGACACAGTCAAACCTGTTTATAGCGACCACCATTTGGGCCTTCAAATGCTGGCCACAGAAGACAGGTGGTCGCATCATAGACCTGATTTCACCTGGTATATAGATTTTGTGGATAAAAGATGGTGGGTTCTTAAAGAAGCAAAACTTTTCTGTCTTCTGTGGCCAGCATTTTGAATACGGGCACAGTATCGCATCCAGTTAAACAATAGACCGTCAAGAGGATATTTAGCTGATCTTTGGAAAGGCATTGATACGAGCTGTGCACTGGGATATACCGTCTCAATGAACTGTGCTTACTCACTCTACCTGGCAGGAAATAAATTTCACTTGATGAAATGAAAGGTCGATGATGGATTAAGAGCACATGAACATCCGTATCAGGAGAGGATCCAATTATTCGCGTTGCTCCTTGATTTGCTGCTGCAATGGCATGTAAGATAATATGCGTATTGGCCTCCTCTTGAGAGGACTGCATCTCAGGAATCTCAATAAATGTATGTTGAGTGATCGCAGAAGTGATGAAGTTTTGACCGCCACTAACGAATAACTGCTGTCCTTCAGCAAGTTGAGTTGCATTGGCTTTCATATAGAGTACATAACAACTCGCAAGATTTACCTTGTTTTCGGGAACATTAAGAAATACTTTCCAATTTCTTGGAATTATACCATCAAGCTGCACATGGTAAACCAGAGCATGATTTCTAGCTCTCTTATCTCGTGTTTGACTTTTGATGCTTTGTGGATTTCAGTGGTCAACGATTACATGTATTTGTGAAGTGTCGCGTGGCAACATTGTGATGCTGTTATGCATTATATAGTTCATAAAGGCTTTAGCCATTTCTCTGAAAGTTGCTCTATAACTGATGCCTGGAACAGGAAGGGACTGAATTATAGCATGCCAATCATATATAATTGCATCGGCTGGTTGAACGTGTATAATGTTGTCTCCAGTGAGTTGATCATCTAGTTTATGCATAAAGTCTGATTTTGTACAAGAGAGCATAACATCATCATCAGTAAACATACTAAGGGGCATAGGAGCATTTTCGAATGACATTACTCTGATGAGAGGCATCTTCTCTCTAACATTCACAGCTAACAATCTTAAGTACATAATCTCGCCATTCATGGTTATGACCTTGGAACGGGCAGTAACAGTCTTTTTCATTTCTGTCATTGTTCATTATGTTACTTCGTGGGCTTGGGTCATATAGTCTCTTTGCTGGCATTCGATGTCCTTCTGCTATGACAAGACGCTACAAGATGTTTCAACCATTGCCTTTCCTTTGTCTAGTGCAGATAGAAGGCTATCCTGAATATGTTTAGGTGCAACAGCTCATGTAGCAAAGTTTACCAGAATACTCGGATGGTCAGACAAATTAAATGGATCTACAAATGTGCCATCAAATATTTCCTCTATCTTACGGATGTCAGAATTCCATCTGTTCTTAGCAGCCTTCCCCTTTGATTTGTTAGCCCTGTCTCGGCTGTGTTTGCAGATCTGTAAATGAAATGTATTCGCGAATTTTGCAGTCATTGGCCTGGCCAGAAACCATCTAGCAAGAGCGGATCCTCTCATTTCTAGGCCAATAACGCCTCCAGGCCTTTAAGTTCCTTGTTTTCTGTAGTCTCCAAACAGTAGTCCATCCAAATCTTATTGAATGTGTTACCACTGAGCTTTGCCACAAAAATTACCATCACTGAATGATTCATGAACACCAGTTGGTAATCTGTTTATCATCAAGATAATCACTGACATATACCTGGCATAATTAGATTGGTTAGTAGCAAACAGGAGGGGTAATAGAGTCTTTTTAGCGATCTAGTAGATGTCCCAATCACCGCTCCGTGTGGCACTAAGAAAAAGCTTGAATGACACTAGCTAATGTTGGAGATAAATCACATCGGTCTTTCCGGAATTCATTTAGAAGAGAAACAAGTGTTTCAAGAACATGTTTGGTTAGCTCAATTATGATTGTTGTGAAATTGTGAAATGGCTTGTATCATTGACGTGTCATTTTCTGTGCACCATATCAGAAACTGCTTGTAGAACCTAGACTGCAATGCTCCATCAACAAGCTTGAGACCATACAAAGCACGATCAAAGTCTTTTCCAGCAAACATTTGGTTCACACAGGAGCAAACACATCTGACTCATACATCAGCTGCTTTCGACCAGTATCACCATGCAGATTCCCAATACCTGAAATTATAGACATCAGTAAATGCATACCACCTTCACACGGTAATACTCCAGCTAGAGTATGTGGACATGCCCACACTATTTCCAATGCCTTTGATAGGAGACCCATGTCAAAGAAAAATTGGCGCATATTGGTGTCCTAGTGCGTTGATTGACTCTTTTGCTCGCTTAAGAATGGTATATATTGTCGAATAATCTGATGGTGGGGCCATGTGTATTGGGTTATAGGTGACAACTGATACCGGCTCCATTTTGCATGTATATAGCTTAGCATCGTACATTCCCCATGGAGGAACTGAGGAATCATCATTAGCCTTTTCATGAAAAGTACCAGATCTTGCTAGGTTGTATATGATTTCTTTTGCCTCAGCTCTCTTCAAAGCCATATTATCTGGCATTTGTTTTATTTCAGAGGTAACAACAGGCAGGTTAAATTGTGGTTCTGGTCTTTGTGAAGGCTTTTTATAAACGAGTATATGACTTATACTACCACTTGGTAAGGTCGGCTGATTGCATGTGCGATCATGTAGTCTTTGAATGCGAATAGAGGTATTGTTATCTTCCACCGTATCAGAAATCCGTATCGTAAGAGAAACGAGTATGCTGGCCATAACATATGTTGTCCTCTTTCCGTCAACTGTACGTTCATTATGGTCGCAGTTGTCGGCTATGCATACAACCTGCTTACCTCCAGCTTCATTTGATAGTAGCTCAACGGGTAACAGGGCTCCAGATGGTGTGTATTCTTGATTAGAACACATGTGAACAGCTGCTGATGTTAAGAATCTCCTTAGTTCATCATATGACATTTAATAGCCAAGACCATGCATGTCGTCATAAGTTTTCTTATCCCGAATTCATGAGGAAGATGCACAGCTGATCCTACATGCTTGGGTGATAGCGTGGATGTAGCCAGTGTCATAATGTCACATGCTATGTTAAGACACTTGGGATCATTAATGTCAGTGTCATGCTCAAAATGTTTGTCATCAGTCAACCATCCCAGACACTTAAACTGAAAATGGGTCAACAAATTCCGTTTGGTATTGCATTGTCATTTCTCTTAGGGAATAGTAATCATTAGCGAGATCCTTAGTTGCACATATAGATTCACTAATATGCTTTCTGATGATAGTCACGGCCCCTTGTATTGTACTTGCGTCACTTTCCATACAATGATCGAGGACAGGCTCGCCAAGGTCTGATGTGCTTGATATATCACTCAATACTTATGTAAATGTGTGAGCTTTTATCAGTGCTTCGACAACTGAAATGTTCTTTGAGCAGATGAGGCCGGATAGGCCTTTCTGAGAGATGAATGCCAGGTCAGGTCAGGGCATGACTGTGGAGTTGAATCTTTAAGCTCTGTGATGTGTAGGTCGAGTGAGCAATGGCGTATTCATCCAGAAGTTCAGAGTACCGCGTTCTAAGTACAGAAAGCTGAAACACCTCTTTCTCATCCAAAATGCATGTCTTATATTCAGTACAAAGTTTAAACAGAGCATTGGTGTACGCACTTTCTGTAACATCTTTTTTGGCAACTGCAATATTATTCTTATTCTTGTACGTTGCTAGGCACCCTTTCTTTCTGTGATACCGTGCCTCAACTGCCACCAAGTCTGCATTATCATTTCTGCGTCATTCCTCTCATGTGCTGATTCTAAAACCATAGAATACATAGATTTCATAGATGGGTCACTGCGTATTGAAGCCTCTACCATAGACCACGTGTTTCTATGCTTATCGCTACATAACGTGTTGCAAATGAAGCACCTTGATTTCCAGTCAAAGTCGCTATAGATGGATTTTGACCTCGTGAGGCGTACACTTTGATCAGTATCACTGCTACTGGCTATGTTAGTTGTTCTCGAACTGACACACTTCGTAACACATTTGATGTGACTCGAGCTTGTGAAGCGGGACTGACAATTTCTATGATACCTAATTCTGACAGCAACATTGCGAATGTCTTGTTCATTTTGTAAGAGTTTGTCACTAACAGCATTCTGTCTCACATGACATGCTTCGAAAACTGAGTCTATTCTTAACATATTTGGAGCTACGCCTTGGGAACTGTTTGTAAACCCATTTAAACAGAAAACGCATGTGTCAAGGTCAATATCTTGTAATCTTTCAGGCTTTTTCGCTGACCGTAGACTCAGTTCTGCAATTTTCTTGCAGTGTTAACCACCATACTCCTGAAATTACAAATAAATACTCGAGGTTTTAATAATTACATTTGGATGCAAATTCAGATCATTGTTTAACAATTTCAAAGGTTAGAAATGTTTACAGCAACCAGAAAATCTAAGGCCAAATAAATTAAAGGCAAGCATAATATGTAATAAGAAATTTCATGAACATTAAATTTCAAACTAAAAAATAAAGATATGCATAAAACGACAAAAGAAACTCCCCACCGCCGCGCCCACTCTAACACCCTCCCACCCCTAAATGTGTGATGTCTAATGGTATCACACATACACCAAATGCATACAAATGAATGTTGTAACATGCCACTGACATATTCACAATGTGAAGCATGGAACTGGTACAATTAAAGGCTTTGGCGCATAAATATAGCGCATCATCGTCGAACATTTAGTCATTTGATGATAAGCTGAGCTGCCTAAACACAAGACAACCATCCTCCATAGATACGTTAACGCTGAAAACACTTCACGTATACATTATATGCATCACTGCCTTAAGGAAGTTTTACCATGATGCAAAAAATGCATGTTGTATGGCATCCTTATGCATATATTGGAAAGAGCACATTGGACATTGAGGAATACTTCATCAAAATTTTCTTTTGCACCACCCATATTCAATCTCAATTTTCTCAGCTCGCCCTGGGGGTTGGCAATTGCATCATGCAGATTCAGAAACTAGAGAGGATGCTTGTTAATTTGATATATGACGTAAAATGTTGTAATGCCACATTGGGTAGGTGGATTTTTTCAGCTAATATCCGCAGCACTATTAGGCCAAGGGTCAGATGGATGTAATTAATAAGCATTGTGTTGACTGCCTGAAGTAATCTCTAATTATATATAAGCCTAATTCAATACATGGCTGTTTAGGTAAACCAACTTAGATATTTTAACCAAGTTTATAACCAAGCTGGTTAGTTTATAAATAGGTAGGTTAAATAATAAACTTATAAGGAACTATCTTTCAATTTCAAACAACCAGTAGTATATTTTCACTTTGACTGCCTTGTATAAAATTGACACAGCTTATGGGTACTGTAGCAGAAGGGGTCTAAGCAGAGCGGCAGCCTCTTGGGTCGTAGTGTGATTGGTCCCTGTGAGGTGGACGGCGGCGACTGGTAAGGATGATCTGCGGCGGGTGTCGAGTGCTCGGAGACAGTGTCATAGCAATGATCGACATGGTGTCAGGTGTCAGTGTGACAAATGTCTGCCGCTTATGCTGGTGAGAGAACGAGTGTTGTCTGATCTTAGGTGGGGTGGTGTGGGGAGGGGGGGGGAGGGGTCTAAGAGGTCATCACTTGCGTTCCACTGGAGCATGCTCCCTCTTGTATCGCTAAAAAGGTTTGTAGTCCAGAAGCGGCTGTTATATCTATGTGTAGCCCGGATCAATCGGTCAGGTACGAACCACCCCAGCACATTTGGGTATGGAACGGTCGGACCGGGTACGTTCCAAGCATGCCTCCCTGGGTAGGACAGTATGCGTGTATAGAGCCATATACGAGAGGTTCGTAAAATGACTAAGTCCGTGAGATCACCTAGCACGCATGCGCGGCCGTCAGAGATAGCTTGGCAACGTGCATTGGCGTTGGAGAGAAAAGCATCAAATTTTGTACCGAGTTGGTACATGTAATTCCTTTAAATTATATTTCCTCGTCGTTCTTGGTCTCGATCGTGACCGGAATGAAGCGAGGATTCCAGATCTTTTTACTATTTTAAGATCGGCCACGAAATGGCCCAGTTATCCTTAATTAAACCGGCAAATTCCTTTCAAAATATACAACTCCATAGGCTTAGCGCATGCATACACGCAGTGCATGGGTACGATAGGGCGTCACGTGATCACTTCTCTGCCTCTGTAGCTCGCTCGCTGATTGGCTGTGGCGCTCCAGCTGTGACGTCACGAGTAGTATAAAAGGCGGTGGAAAATTGGATTCAAGAGCAGTCAGGAGAGAAAAGGTGGTGGTGAGGTACCTGATCGCACGCGTCTCTAGGGTACTAGCCACCACATCCACATCGCAAGCTTTTGGACACTCCCGGAAAGATATCACCCGGGGGGCAATAACGAAATTCAAGTAAGGTGACCCAAGCTACCAATCGCAGAGGGACCTTCGTGTGGATGGGCCTGTTGGCCCCGATGTAAGCTCGTCAAAGTATGTAGGGCGAGTGATGTGCTCGATGGATAACTCGCCAGATCTGGCATACCACGCCGACCAGTGGTAGTTTCCAAATCGGCACATGTGTTGTGTTCAACTTTAGACATTTCAACCGCAGTCAGAGGATATTGCCTGATGCATAGCATGAGCTATGCGGTGCATCTCATCTTGTGATCTGCCAGAATGCATCCGCATTACTTAACTTTCAACTGTAGCCCTTCATAACTACAGGGCAGCTTCAAACTTCCGCGTCAGTATGGAACTTCCAAAATACCGCTTAAATTATTAACTTTGTGCGTAGACGTGACTAGCTACTAGTCATCTGCATTCGCAAACGTTCTTCTTCACTGTTCCTGAGAATGAGCCGCATCTGAGAGTTTGCTTGCTGGTTTCCCTGGCAGCTGACATCCGCATCGTGCCATCTCACGTTCCAAATGTGTGACGCTACAACTACTGTGATTCCTGATGACTATTAGGTACTCG
This sequence comes from Chaetoderma sp. LZ-2023a, assembly GCA_034401795.1. Classification (NCBI taxonomy): domain Eukaryota; kingdom Metazoa; phylum Mollusca; class Caudofoveata; order Chaetodermatida; family Chaetodermatidae; genus Chaetoderma; species Chaetoderma sp. LZ-2023a. The sequence continues at coordinate 40,066,648 of CM067366.1, forward strand.
GTTATTGTTATATTATTATTGTATCCATGTATTACTTTTGTGTAACAGGTACTGTTGACTAATAGGTACCTTCCGGTCGCTTGAGACCACATTTTCATAGTTTATTATTATAATGTATATATATTATTCTGATTTTGTGTGCCCATAAACCTTCAATTTTACTATTTTGTGATAGGTTATGGCAGTAGCCATCCTAGTTAGATATGATTTGCTTATTTTATATAAAAACATTGGAACCGCGGTTCGCTAGGCTACACAATACAGCAACAACAACCACACCATCTCGTTCTCCAACAGCATTACTTTTTCACTGAGGTCGCTATTCATGTTCTCATTGCATGACCATGACCTGCGGTCAACTAAACCTGGACTATTTTAGCTCAATAGGATAGGTTTACAGAAGTAGGGACGATTACTCTGTAGGAGATATTTTATGTAAACCTCTTTTCCGGGAGTAGCGGATATGTATCACCACACACCGGCTAGATTGTACAAAATGGCCATATACCGTAAGGCCTCCAATAAGTGAGTAATTGTCTCTGTCTATGCTCCTCCTGTCTCCGGGCTTATTAAATTGGTTGGACCTCCCTCCGTCGCGTTGTTTAGAGATGACTTTGAAACTATTGGGGTTTCAGAGCGGTTAGAACCTCCCCTGTATCATCTGATACTAGTTAGTTAGACAACCATGGAAAGGTAGGAAGCACTGCGAAAATATTATAATTACTGGCCTGCTGTGCATCTCTGGGCGAATTTCACATAACCCTAATGACAGGTAAAATGTTAGTTCCCTGGGTGCGGATCTCACATGATCCGCCCCCGACACACCGGTGATGGACAGGACTCAGCACTCCATCTAACTATACAAGCGTCTGGGTGCGGTCCTAGAACCCACCACGCCCGCACGGGAAGGTTACTGTAGTTGGATGGCTGCATGCTTGTCCCCACCATAAACTTAGATGTGCTTTCCAATGCGTATGTAATGTGACTTGTCCCGGTGCTGTTATATGTGGTCATGATGTGTGTACTTGACTTCTCTCTTTTAGTAGCAAACGAGTACCATTGTTTGACTGTTACGATTAATTATTGTATGTATTTAATTATGTCCCCGCCCTAAATGGAGTGAAGGGACCATCACACACGGTGACACAAACAGCGAGGATGAGACCGTGAGGTTCAACTTCCGCGACAATAGTCTCACGGCCCCACGTGGAACGTGAACGTGAACGTTCCACGGGCTCTAGAAGTCAGTCTTTGTATAATCCGGCAGCGTGCAACACCGGATCCGTAACCCCGAGATCCGCAGAAAACCAGCAGCCTCGCCCAACATACCACGCACTGGTGGTACCGCAGAACGAAGTAATCCGGCAGACCAGCGCGCACGCCTGGAGGCTACATATTGTAGATATCGGATCGTCTTATGGGAAGTCATGACCCCGGTAGACGTCTTATATTTGCAAGTAAGACCTCAGTGAAATTTATGTTTGAAAATACCAGGTGAGCTACTGAATAAGCATCATAGTAGTTAGGTATAGATAGGAAGATGCACTGGATGACTTCAGCCAGTGCTGATGCTAGGATACAGTTTCGCGGAAATAGAATAGGTTTTGCAGAAATAGAATAGGAACCAGATTGAAACTGTAGCTGTAAATTCATCACAATAAGTTAGAAGTTGGAATAGATTGGAATAGGACCGACGGTTCTGGGTTGATGATATCTGTCAATAGTTGAAGATAAAAGTTGTTGCTGGGGGATCGGCACACACTTTTATAATATTCAGCAGTCGTTTCGGCCAATAGTTTAGTAAATAATAGAGTGATAAGAATAGATACGAATCGATGGGAATCGAGAGAAATTATAGGAAACAGACGGACGGTTAGTTGTTGACGGTCGGCATTCCGACTCCCTTAAGCAAGTACAACAACACCAGCTGGCAATGAGATCATACAGCTCATGTGCTTATTAACGTTCGCTTCCTACAGGCTTATCTATGATAGGCAAGGGACAGGACAGAGGCATTGTAACGTCCTGTAGGAATTAATAACATAATCGAAATTTGTATATCAACTATATGTCAATCAAAGGAAGGCATGCTACAACAACACATACCGTAATGTTGTTAGTTAGCTGACAGATCGCATCAAAGCAGAACCAGCCAACACCGCTTTGACCCTGTTTTGTAGTATCTCCCGAGAAGAGAAGCCCAGAGTTTGATTAGTCAGGATGACGTCATAATCAATGAGCATCGACGCAAACTCTGTGGCAGAGAAACCAAAGAAACGGAGTTTCAAAGTTAATCGAGAGATAGGCGAACAGGGATTGGTCAGAACGACCAAAAGGGAATAGGAACAATCTTCTAGGAAGAGATAAGCAGATGTTGATTGGAGGCAAGAAGGATGCGGACCAATCAAACTGTGGTTATGACTACCTAGAAGGATGAAAGGAATAGAAACTATGTATTAAGATATGTATAGATCTATATATCGTAATATGTATAGAAGTTAGGAAAATGTGTAGGGTATATAATAGGCACTTTGTCTATTAAATCTTTAATCTTCACCATCAGTGATTCCGTAACAGTCTTGTTCCGTGAATAGGCTAGATAGTCGAATAGCACATCAATTTAGGTTGGGAGTAATTCTTCTAAGTTAGAAATAGGATCTGATAGGAGTTAACACGAAATAAGTAAATCATTTCATAATTGTAGAAAGTATCATTTTATATTGAGACAGTAAAAGTCGTCTTTGTTATATCAGTAGTAGTGTAGCGAATAAATCATCACTTAGTTAATCAAGCATAGATCCGAGTTGAGTTTGTAATTATACTCCAGAAGCAAGGAACAAACTCCTTGCCTTACCTGAGCATCTTCGTGAAAGTCAGATAGGCCCAGATTACTAATCAAAAATATCTTCGTCACCATCAGAAGAGGCGAGCCTAGTAATCGCATCCCCGGTACTCGGAGAAGATAAGTTGTCGCAGCAACCTACCATCATAAGTCTTCTCCGTGTAGCGGTGATCATTAGTTAGTGAAATTCGAGTAAGGAGATAGAACCGAAAATCTTCAGTGGCTTCACATGCCAGGATTGAGAGTATATAAGGACACACAAACTGTAAGTAGTGAGACGTATGGCCCAAGCCCAAGTAGATAACCCAACACAACACGTCCTAAAAGACGTGGCCGATCATATTCAAGTCTTTATAGCAGCAGCAAGACAGGCGGAGAGCACCAAGGTGACCCAGCACCGCGAATATCGTGAGAATTCACTGGTAAAAATAACTACATACATCACCTGCCCTGAACAACCCAGGCTACAAAAAGCGATCATCTGCCTGTACTACCATTAGCCGATTCAACATGGCCACTCCCCGTAGACCGAGCGAAACAGGACTGCCCCCGGTTGAGATACCTGTCCGTCAAGAATTGCGACCCGAGATGGTGGCAGCTATGCAAGCAATGGGATCCGCTATGGCCGACACGATCGTCGACAGCAGCAACCGGATGGAAACAGAGTGGGTCTACCGACAAGAGATCCGGGAAACAATCCAAAGGATCCAGCCGTGCGATGGGTTGATACCCGAACAAGTGCGCACATTCCTTGATGAAACCAGTCGGGCATGGGTAGCCAACGAGGGGAGATTAGGTGGGGTACCCGCCTACATAGTGACACGAGCTGCCCGAGGACAATTAGCGCGAGCCATAGACGGCTACCTCGTGGGAAATGTGAGAGAGGACGTGACCTTTGAGGACTTAAAGAACTATATAACGCTCAACTTTATTTCGGCCAATGAGGACGAAAGGGTTAAATATGATTTGGACGGGGTCCGCCAGTGGCGAAGCGAGACGATCATCACCTTCAACCGGCGGTACCGCGAACTAGCTGGCCGAGCCTACCCCGTAGAGAACGACGACAACAGAAGGTCCATCATGGGCATATATCTCAAGGCCCTAAATGACCAAGGGCTAAGCCGACGGATAGTACGTAAGAAGGCAGCAACATTGGACCGAGCCATTGCGATGGCCGAGGAAGAAGAGGTCTGCAACGACTTGTTGAAAGCGATGAAGATTGGTGGATGGCAAGAAGAGAGCATGGAGATCGACGTACTAGAGCCGGAGGAAGAGAAAGGTATTTGGCAGGTGGTGAATGCATTGAAAAGACAGATGGCGCAACAGAGCCTCATGATTGAGAAATTGTGCGGTATCATAGGTGACCTTAAGGAGGAGGCCAAGGTGCCTCGACAATCAGCAGTACGGAGAACGCCACCAGCCAAAGCCGCAAAACAACAAAAAGGACCGCGTCCCCCCCATCAAATGTTTCACCTGCAGGAAAATGGGACACATGGCCCATGACTGCCAAGTTAACACCCGGAGTCCGGAGCCCCGACATAGTGTAAAAAGGGACATAACATGTTTTAACTGTGGGCGAACCGGCCACTACAAGAGTGACTGCCCGCAACCCATACAGCCTCCTCAAGGGAGAACCCGGGTGCAGACAGTGCAACGACCCCGACAACGCAGACAGCGACCACCAATGACCTGTTTCAACTGTGGTAAGGAGGGGCACGTTGCCCAAGACTGTTACACGTTTGCCAGCCGAAAAGGCCGAACTAATACCGTAACTTGTTTCGGATGTGGGAGGGACGGACACTTTATCCGTGATTGTCCAACCACTGGTCCAATGCAGACGCCACGCGCAAGCCCGATACCTCAACGAGCGAACAAGCGTCTCCGAACCGAGGACGTAGACATGGACATGGACATTGACGAATTAGGCGGTCAACAGTCCGTACTAGAGACCACGCCTCGTTGGTGTTCAAGAAACGTTCGACGAGACATTGCCAACGGGATGCGGGATCGATACAAGTACGGGGACCCAGACGGATTCGTCTTAACTGGTGAAGGGACGGATGCCTACGGCCGGTATTCATACGGCATGGACAGTGCATCTGGCCAGAGGAGTTCGTATGTGGAAGTGGTTAGTGGACGAAGGAGTCCGGTAAATGGCGACGGAGGAAACCGTTGGTGAGGCCACCGACCGAGCGGTTTCTGATCCGTCTAAGATTAGAAAGAAACGGTCTAGTGGATAAGGGTAGATACGGGTGCTAGCACATCCTTAATTCGGAAGGATATTTGGCGTAGCATGTTAGATGCTAGGCCATTAAAAAGAGCAAGAACGCTCTTAGCCATAAATGGTGCCCCAATAGAACTTTTGGGAGAAACGCAGATCAAATTTGAAGATGCCCGGCCTATTCCAAGTACGGTAGTGGCGAGTATGAGGCATGAATGTTTGATTGGAGCGGATGCTTTGCACTTGGGAAATGCAAAGATTGACTATCGGACCAAAGAAGTAGTATGGTTTGGTCAGGTATATCCCTTTAGGTATCCCTATAGGGAACAAGCGAAATATGTATATGCTAGTTGTAAAGAAACGACCGGATATAAAGATATTGACAAAGTTATAGATGACTTTGCGGATATCTTTGATACGGCTCATCCAAACACTTTAGGATTGGTCCCCAAAGTGAAATGTACGGTACCAACAGGAGATGCTTATCCTATAAGGCAGAAGGCCTACCGTCTACTGCTAACCATGCAATATGTGGTCAGGAACCAAGTAAAAGAAATGCTTGATGGGGCGTCATAAGACCATCGTCATCACCATGGGCGTCACCCATTACTTTGGTTCCTAAGAAGGACGGTGACACCCGGTTTTGTATTGACTATAGGAAATTGAATTCGGTATGCCGTAAGGACAGTTACCCGCTACCGAATATCTCTGACATTTTTGATTCGATGCGAGGCGCAACAATCTTTTCTACTATGGACTTGAAGTCTGGCTATTGGCAGATACCCATGGACAGCCAAGACATAGAGAAGACGGCGTTCGTCTGCAGCGAAGGTTTGTACGAATGGATTCGTATGCCATTCGGTTTTTGCAACTCGGGTGCCGTATTTCAAAGGGCAATGAATGACATTTTCCGGGAATTTGTAGGAAAATATGTGCACGTTTTTGTCGACGATATAGTCGTATATTCACGAAATCCGACAGAACATGCACAACACTTGCGTAAGGTCATGCGCAAGATTAGAGAATATAATTTACAAGTTAAGAAAAAGAAATGTGATTTCGCCAGTAAGTCAGTGGACTTGTTAGGATATCGCATTTCGGCACAAGGAGTAGTGCCTCAGGCTCAGAAGGTCAAGGTCATTAGGGAAATGTCACCACCACGTGATGTGGGTGAAGTAAGAAGTTTCCTTGGAGCTACCGGATATTACCGATCCTGTGTGCAAGGCTATGCGGAAATTGCCAAGCCTTTAATAGAACTAACAAAGAAATATAAGCGTTTTGAATGGGGTAAGGAGGATCAGCAAGCGTTCAAGAAATTACAGAACTTGCTGTGCAGTGAGACGGTTCTCACATATCCGAATTTAAACGCCACTTATAAGTTATACACCGATGAGTCTAGTTAAGCTATTGGTGCTATACTGGTACAAGACGATGATAAGCGTATAGAGCGAGTAATTCAATATGTAAGCTCTACTCTCAAAGATAGTCAGCTTAATTGGCCCGTAATAGAGAAGGAGCCTTACGCTGTGATCTATGCGTTGAAGAAGCTCCGCCCATATCTATTTGGCGCGCAGTTTACCGTGTACACCGACCACAAACCCATAAAGAGTTTGTTTGTGGGGGAGGTGAAAAACACGAAGGTGCAGCACTGGGCAGTGCTGATTGCTGGGTACGGATGTAAGATCGAATACATCCAAGGCTCGAAGAACATTCGAGCGGACATGCTGTCGAGGTTACATCGTCCTGTGGAAGTCGCCACGTTAGACACGGGCGATTATGTCATACCCGGGGTAGACGAAGGTGCGTTACTGCATGTCCCTCTAGAGGTTTATGACATACCTTATGACGACTTGCGTACCGAGCAGACCAAAGAATACCCGGAGTTGTTCAAGAACACACCGGAGGAGTATATGGTCAAAAACGGTATTTTGTATTCCTTAGTGACACCCTCAGCATTGGACGCTGAGTATCCCAGAATTGTATTACCTACCCTGTTCCGTGAGAAAGTGCTCTGGAAGGCTCATGAGAGAGCCGGTCACCAAGGTCTGAAAAAGACCATCGGTATGGTAAGAGATTCTTTTGTGTGGACGTCTTTAAGGAAAGATGTGGTTCGTATGCTTGAAACGTGTACAACATGCCAGGTCAACCGACCCGTCACTACATGACCTAAATACAGTGAGATGCCCATGGCTAATTATCCGAGTCAGATAATTGGTATGGATTTGATCGGTCCACTGTTAGAATCAAGCAGAGGTAATGTGTATATCATGACGATAATCGATCACTGTTCTGCGTGGGCAGAAGCATATCCGATTGCTGCCAAGACATCTCAGAACGTTGAAGACAAGTTTTTCAACGAGTATGTAGCTCGTCATGGAGTCCCTGAGATTCTGATAACGGATCAAGGGAGGGAATTCTGTTCGAATAGTCTGGAGGAACGATTTAAGGAACACGGTATCGATCATAGACGATCGAGTCCATACCATCCGCAAACAAATGGGCGTACCAAGAGGTTCAATCGTACGCTCAAGGAGCTAATCCAGAAAGGTGTTAATAATGAATCTCGTGCATGGGAGGACGAATTGGGCGCGGCTTTAACAGCATACCGCAGCTCTCGTCACTCCACGACCGGATATACGCCATTTTATCTGACGTATGGTCGTCGTGCAAGGCTTCCGTTAACCATCCCACTGGATGCCACGCAAGATCTGGGCGAAAGACTTACATGTCTTAATAATGCCTTACTGCGTACTTGTGGAGAAACGGCTAAGTCTCGAGAAGTTCACCGAGAACAGATTAACAAGTGTGCAAACGCTGGTGAATTTAAGGTGGGCGATTCAGTGGTTGTAAAGGCTGAGGAGAGGATGAAATTGACCTCTCACCGTGACCCTGAATACGAGATCTTTAGGATCAATGGTCCCGTAGCTCATGTCCGCCATCAGAGATCTGGGAAAGTACGCATACTTAATATATCTAAGCTACGTGTAGTTGACTCAGAGATGTCCTGGGACAAGGTCCGACCACGCCCTATTCGTAACCCTGCTAAAGGTACGAAAGCCAGCCATCACCCTCGAGTGATAATACCCGAGTCCAAACCTTTGCCGGTAAACGACTCCGATGCGACATCGAGTAAGAGGGCTCGTAGGAAGCGACCAGCTTCTGATGAGGAGCCAAGGGTGCGCAAGGTGGATAAGGTGGTCGATGTAAATATAGATCGACCTGGTATGAGTAACGATCGAAACTATGGGTCACCAAGGGAAACCACGGAGACTCGTCGTACCGTTATGATGGACACCTCGGAGGATGTACCCAAGCCTGCCAATGAGCCAATGGAAACGCTTCCATCTCATCCCTACTTTCTGCGCAAGCGCAGTCTTGCTCCTGACGTCTACTCAGACCCTAAGAGACTCAGGATTGGCGCGTTTGGCCGTGCTCGATACGATGACTTCCTCAGTCGCATAGATGCAGTTATAAGGCGACGTAGCCCGAGATAGGTTTAATCTCTGTGTAACCACGGTAACAGTGTCACAGCAGTATAGCATCATGTATACTTTACGAATCAGTGTGGCCATAATTTTGTGTATAATGTTGGGGGGAGTTGAGGGACGAGTGGGTACGATTCTGAGTAAAATTATTGAGGTCGATGGACCTGCAACTGTTACCCGGATGTTGCACATAACGTCATCCGGGTTATCACTGATCAAGATGCAATTATGGTTGTATTACCCTTGGGTGATGGTAATAGCTAACGCGAAATGGGTGCCTATTAATGGAATGTTTTCGGATGAGTATCACAATTGGGCTGGAGGAGAATGGCAGTACGGACCGTAAACCATAACATCACTATGACAACTATATGACACAATATGAGTCTGTTGGCTTAATCAAGTTGTCTGGTCCTACGAACCTCCAACGAAACGTCTAGTAAAGTATTTGCCAACAAGAAAATAGGCATAGTTTTGCAAACGTTCGGAGAAACTGTTGAAGTACACTGCGGTGGACGACTGACAGACCGGTGTGTAGTTAAGAATGGTGTCTAATGTCAGGAGAGTGTGATTACAGTGGCAAGGGTTGGCGATTTGAGCCGGTACAGTCTTATAGTCGGACTTACACTCGAATCAGTCTGGCCATTGATACACCACGGTTGGATGTGGCCGGAGTACTAAACCCATCAATGATAGTTAATCAGTTGAGTATGCAGAAATGGGACCATTTGCATAAGTCTAAGTACGTGCCGCTAGCACCATTAACCGCGGTCGACCCAGCGATGGTCGATGGCATGGGGGTACGATCATTTGTGTCATATTCAACCGGCTCCTTCATCGTAGTGCTCGTCGTTGTGTTGGTATTATGGAAGTGTGGTTTTCTTTCACGCATGTGGATATGGATTAAGTGCAAGCCACCTGCGGCCCATAGCAGTGCGCCACGGACTATTCACCCTCACAGGCCCCGGAGACCTGCAGCCCTACCGGAGCCGCTGAGGATGTCAGCCGGGTCGTCGCCTAACGCTGTTGCCAGGACTGAGATCGTCCCGACGGCTGATGACTGGATAGACGTGGTGATTGACAGTCCTAACATTCGTGTATCTTATGAGGATTTGTCACTATAGCACTAACTCATTAGAGTGCCATGTTATTTTTGTTGTACTTTATGGATTCATCATTCCTAACAGTGAGCATGAGTATTGTGGATTCTTTCATCATAGTAACTATTACACCGACTTTAGTATTGTGACACGTTTTATTTTTATGATATTATGACGTTTAGGAATTGTTCATGACCTGTAATGATTATCATGTAGGATTAAGGGTGGTATATTGTTTGCACATTGTTTATCTTATTTTGTTTAGGATTCGTTTTGATTGTTTTATGTTTATCTTATTTTGTTTATGATTTCATTTTGATTGTTTTCTTTGACCCTGTTTTGTAGTATCTCCCGAGAAGAGAAGCCCAGAGTTTGATTAGTCAGGATGACGTCATAATCAATGAGCATCGACGCAAACTCTGTGGCAGAGAAACCAAAGAAACGGAGTTTCAAAGTTAATCGAGAGATAGGCGAACAGGGATTGGTCAGAACGACCAAAAGGGAATAGGAACAATCTTCTAGGAAGAGATAAGCAGATGTTGATTGGAGGCAAGAAGGCTGCGGACCAATCAAACTGTGGTTATGACTACCTAGAAGGATGAAAGGAATAGAAACTATGTATTAAGATATGTATAGATCTATATATCGTAATATGTATAGAAGTTAGGAAAATGTGTAGGGTATATAATAGGCACTTTGTCTATTAAATCTTTAATCTTCACCATCAGTGATTCCGTAACAGTCTTGTTCCGTGAATAGGCTAGATAGTCGAATAGCACATCAATTTAGGTTGGGAGTAATTCTTCTAAGTTAGAAATAGGATCTGATAGGAGTTAACACGAAATAAGTAAATCATTTCATAATTGTAGAAAGTATCATTTTATATTGCGACAGTAAAAGTCGTCTTTGTTATGTCAGTGGTAGTGTAGCGAATAAATCATCACTCAGTTAATCAAGCATAGATCCGAGTTGAGTTTGTAATTATACTCCAGAAGCAAGGAACAAACTCCTTGCCTTACCTGAGCATCTTCGTGAAAGTCAGATAGGCCCAGATTACTAATCAAAAATATCTTCATCACCATCAGAAGAGGCGAGCCTAGTAATCGCATCCCCGGTACTCGGAGAAGATAAGTTGTCGCAGCAACCTACCATCATAAGTCTTCTCCGTGTAGCGGTGATCATTAGTTAGTGAAATTCGAGTAAGGAGATAGAACCGAAAATCTTCAATGTGGATGCACACGATTCCTGCCATATATGAATGTCAAGCTCCTTCTGCAAATTAACCTCGATCGTAGAGTCAGAGGCGCCTGGAGATGATGGTTAGCAGGCGGCTTACTAGTCTTCTGAATGATCTACACACGCACGCACGCACGCACGCACGCACGCACGCACGCACGCACGCACGCACGCACGCACGCACGCACGCACGCACGCACGCACGCACGCACGCACGCACACACACACACACACACATACATATATATATATATATATATATATATATATATATATATATATATATATATATATATATATATATATATATATATATATATATATATATATATATATATATATGTATATATCCCTGCATGCCTACGAAGAGAGGTGAAAAATATGTTCGGATTTCAGGTCTTAATATTAAAAGTAAGTGAAGCAATCATGGAAGTGTCACGTTACGGTGGTCTTTGATCTTCTGAATGATCACAAAAAGGCGGTGCGATGAGTCTATTTACAAGGCCATAAGAATTAATGAAACAAAGTTTATATATAAGTTCTTTATCTGCCCATTCTACTCATTATAAAATGTTGTTTTGAACATCAAACAACAATGTGTCAACAAGGCAGTCGAAACACAAATTAATACAAAATAAAAAAATTGTGTTTCTAAACATGAGAAACCTAGTAAATTTAACCTAAAGATTTATATAAATAAACATTAATTTTAGTTGAAATACCTCACTTGAAAAATATCATTGAGATGGTAGTCTCTGATTCATAGATCTGTGGTCAATTTTTGACCAATCAAAATGCGGGTTGCATTCGAAAAGCCACTTATGACATGAACAAATATTTGCTTAATTGAGCAAATCACTAGCCTAAGCAAATATGCTTTGTGAAATCCGCTAACTATATTTTTAGAAAATTTCTCAAATGAGAAGTTTGAGGTTAGGCAAATATCTCAGCTTAGAAAGCATCATGAAATCCACCCGAGAAATGGGTCACTCAAGTAAAGCGGAACGGAAGTCCGTTTGTACGTGGCTTGTTGGATGACGTCATAATCATGACGTCATGAATGAATCTAAATAGCCCGCCTTTGGCGCTTAATAGTCCAACACGTTGTATGAAATGTATGTCTTTACCATTTAATAAACTTTCTGTTGAATATTTTGAAACTAATTTGACTGATCGCGGTTGCTGCCATAGGCAGAAACACTACCCAGTCAAATTGGTTTCAAACTATTTAGCAGCTTACCTGTATGGTTTTCTGGAAATTGGGATAGCCAGGGAGTTCAGAGATCGATCTATCCCAACACAAATGAGGTGTGGGTGGAGCTTAGCTAGTGATGGGCGGGGCATAGCTAAAACGGGAAAGGTTCATTCTGTCGATCTTGTACATTGTGTGTTTCGCCATACCATGATGGCTACTGTTCACATCTGACCACCCTCTGACATACTTTCTTCACACACTCACGGATTGCAACAGCACCCTCTGTCTCAATCTCTTTTCTGAAAACTTCTTCCTGAAGTTCGAAGCCTCAGTTTGAGTTATATAAAAAACCCATCTCATACGTTTGGTACTTCTGAAGGTATTTTGAGTTGTTGCAACTTTAATTCTTGTTATTTCATCCATGACAAATGTCGGTCATCAAACAAGTGAATTATTTATACAGCCTTTTGGTATTCCAGATTTTAAATTATTTCTCCAATCATTAAATTTACGCCAGGCTTTTTTCATGAACATCATCTGCTCAAAGCATATGTAATATAACTGGGATTTACACCAGGCTAGACAGTTTTTCGTACCTACGTGCCACGTTTTATTTTGCACCTAATGATTTTCTTGTAATTATTATTTTATTATTAGTTGTAATGCTTTAAAATGAGTTGACGATCGACTTCATAATTATCGTTTCCTAAATAAATACTCTTATTATTATATCGTTGATTTGAGTTGTGTTGCCTTTGTGAACCTCTCGCCATGATTGATATGCCCTCTGATAGGTCTGAGTCAGAAGAAGAAGGAAGTTTCTACTTCTCTACACCACACTTAGATTACAATTTGGTCCACCCACCGTCTGATCGTTCGACGCGGAGCGTTGGACGTAACTGTCAAGCAAATGGGCGCTAGACCCCACGGGAACCAAGTGGTTCTGCCGTCCCAATACGCGGCCAGCAAATGTTTGTGGTCAACCAAGTCCCACGACTCACTACGATACCCCGAGACCCCATGTTCCGACAAGTGGTGGAGGGGGAATGAGCTGGACGCCTCTCCGATGTCGGCGTCGTCATCCTACGAATGCGGTCTGACAGCGGCGGCGTCGTCGGCGAAGCAACAGCACCCAGTTAATTTAGTTTCAAAACATTCAACATAGTGTTTATTAAATAGTAAAGCCATACAAATTGTACAACTTGATGGGCTAGTAATCGTTTATGACGGACAAAATTGCGTCATTATTGAGGTAATTGATCATGATGTCAGCCTACATGTGGCGTTTTGATCTTGATTATGACACCATATGATTGATTGATAAACTGGATTCATCAATTGCTGAGTATGTATGCATGATTATTGTATTCTGCGGCTGTAGTAGTAGAAACATCATACAGCTGCAATCAGTCCTTCACTTTTGCCCACTGTGTCTTGTCCTCAGCCAAAAATCCTTAGCTTCCTCTGGTCCACTCTTGACTTGAGTGTACCTAATCCTGTTTTCTCGAGGTCACCTCGTAGCACGCTTAGCAGATTTATGCAATGACGTCCTCTTCTGGCTCTATATTAGCTGGCTCCGAGTAGGGCGAATTCCCAGGCTGTGTGCCTGGTGTGTCTTCCTGCATCCTTAGCACATGGTCCATGGTGTGGGGGGGGGGACTTTTACAGACAGCGGCGGCGTATTACACATCTTGTATAGTGCAATATTGGAAATTATGCTCTCTGGAGCATCGGAGTCCAGTGATGGTGCCTAAGTGTTTGCGGTGGCAAGCGTCAAGTTTGTCTAGAGCTGCCTTTGGAGCTGCCCAGCTGTTACAGTTATACGTCATCAAGGATACGCAGGTTGCATCAAAATATAGAATTCAGACATGAAAGTTGCCATACTATTACCTATGGTAGATTATTGTAAACGTTTCTTTCTCAGACATTGCAAACTCACTATTGATGTAATTTTAATATTTTGTAAGTAATATGGAGATGTATTTAGAACACAATGATTGCGAAGAATTATTATTAGCTGAACTGACCTGAAAGGTCAAGTGAGCTTATGCCATGGTAAATCCTCCGTGATCCATCCATTCGTCCGTCCACCGTCATCTGTCATCTGCCCATCCGTCAATGTTTTCTTCAAACGACTTCTCAAGAACCACTGGGCTGTTTTCAATTATATTTGGCAGGACACATCATTAGGGCATTAACCCTAACCCAAGTTTGTTCAAATAAAGCCGATCCGTGGGATGTGGTGGTCGGGATCGATTCAAAACTCATGAACGATCATCTAGGGAAAGAGCTGAACCAAGTTTGTTTTAGGGAACTTGATTGGCCAACTGCTAAGGCAGCCGTCTTGAATGACCTAGTTTTCTCGAAAACGACTTCTCCAGAACCGCTGAACGGATGAGGCCAAAATTCGGTAGATATGATTAGGCACTAAGGGCCATTAAAATGTGTTCAATGGAAGCTGATATATAAAAAGCGTAGCATGCTTGGCGGCCATATTGGATTATTTTATTTGATGGCTTTTGAAGCCGAAATTGGTTTTATATAGGATTTTGGGCATGCTGATTTCAAATTTTCCAGTATCGAAACATTTGGATAAATATTTTTGCGCCCAGCTTGGGGTTTTCTCGCCCAAAACTCCCATACGAAAACAATATGAAATTTAAAACGTCTTCGGTAGGACATTGTCCAGTTAAGCTAGTACGTTTTTCAAGTAATTCTAGTATCCGAGTTCGGTGGGGAATCGTTAACCCCTAAACCGCTGAAGCATAGATCCCATTTTCTCTATTCTATCAGTATGTCTTCATTTTGGTAACAATGCTGCTGTAAGTCATTGCTGTGCACGACAGCAACACGTTTCAGCTTCTTTTTTTTCAAAATGTACCCCGGCACTATCTCTGTAAGTAGGCTATTACGCATTTTACACCATGCGATACGGGTTAAATGAAGTGGCACACTTGACACGTGCATATTGTCAAATTACTCAGCCGACTCAAAATACCGTTATAGCATGTGTCGCAGGCAGTGTAAATATATATTCCAAGAAAACATATGATATGATAATATTGCCGGAACCACAGAACCGATTGTAATAATTCTGATACCTACCGGTAGCTGCAAATTCGAAGATTTCTCCAATGCTAGGGATGTTAGAATCGGCCTAGTGGCTCAAAAGATACACTCTGCGGGAGAAACTAAGCCAGCAAAATTTCAAACAAAAATTTCAGGATGCGCTCTATCCATCATTCCATATCAGAATGAGTATTAAGCTACAATAACAAAATTTGCCGTGCCGAAGCTTTACAATGTTATCACTTAACGGGGAAAACTCCATCAAAATATCTTAATTATTGAAATTACTACAGCTTGCCGGACAATATTGAGCCGCGATGAAAATAACCAGATTTTATGTCAAAATGTTAATTCATTTGGTGATATCTCTGACAATATTCACGTGAGCAAAATTATAATTGGTCAGGCAAATAGCCATTTCTTTCAGCTTTTATCACACCCCAATTTAATGGCAATACGCAAAGACAGAGTCTGCGAGACAAAAAACATCTCATGCTGAATTTTACCAAAAAAAGGATACCATATTCTCAGATCGTATCTTAGATGTTTTTTAAAATTATGTATTCCAGTCTTTTGAACCTCTTGTCCGATATTAACATCCATTATATCATATTAATCCCGAGGTCGGCATTTATTTAGCGATCCTCGAATAATTGGAATCGCTTCAGCGGTTCTTTTGCTATTATCATTTACGCATACTTCCTTAAAATATATTCCCGTGTCGAATGACCTCTCTCATCCAGTTATAGCAATAGCGGTGGTGTGGGGCTGACGTCGCTAGACGCGATAAAATAGTCGCCTGAATATGTAAGACGGGCAATGCCTATTTTATTCATTAAAAACATGTAGGAATACGACTCCGACAATCACCCATGATAGACCACGATTTACATAACTGTCTACCTGAACTAGATATGAATAATCGCATAAGATTATTTTGCCACACAACTAGAATAATGTTGTTACATGCAGAAAGATAGAATATGGAATATTATAATCACTGGAATCTCTTAATATTAACCGTGCGTATTTACACCAAATGCTTGAAAAGGCAACAGACGTTTCCAAGTTTATCCATCCATCGCATGACGTCATATGACGTCACAATCAACTACGTGACGCGTAGGATGATCGTAGTGAATGACTCGATATTATATATTGTATACATGTCTTTACCATTTGATAAATATTCTGTTGAATATTTTGAAACTAATTTGACTGGCCCAGTCAAATAAGTTTCAAAATATTTAACAGCTTACCTGTATGCTTTTCTGGAAATTGATAGTCAAGGCGCTCAGAGATCGATCGATACCATCATGGGCGAGGTGTGGGTGGGGATTAGATATAGATTGGCGGGTCATCGTTAAAACTGGAACGATCCATTGTTAAGTTTGTATAATTTCAGAGGCTTAAATTGTGTATCTAAATGTAATAAAACGAAATAAAACTTAACCTATAATGATTTCATTTGGTAATACATTAATACAATTTTTTAGTTGTCAAGTTGAATTAGGGATTCTAATTCAACTTCACAACTTAAAAAAATGATCATGCGTTAAGATTTATTTCATTTCCTTACATTTAGATACATACTTTAAACCTCTAAAGGTATTTAATTTAACAATTTTCAGTCATTTTGTTGTGGATATGTACCTATAATAGTATGGTTAGTTATCGCAGTTAGTTATCACACATGTTTATACCAGTCTATTTATATATTATTTGGCAGATAACCCCATCCCGACTTACGTAATTATGTTGTTATCATGACTTTGGAACTATTAAGCCAAAGTACTACTAACTATTGACCTACGCATGTGGCCATAGCAGATAACGAGTTCAGCCATGCGTAATGGAACTCTAACCATTTAGCTCCTCAGATTTCAGTGTCTCAATTGATGAATCCAGTTTCTCAGTCAATCACATGACGTCATAGTTAACTACCTCATATGTATGCTGGTGTCATAATCAATTACGCGTGAATGACACGATTTAGTACGTCAAAATCGCTTAATAACCCGTCAAGTTGTATGAATTGACTATTTATTTTGAAACTAATTTGACTGGGCGCTGTTGCTGCCATAGGCAGCAACAGCACCAAGTAAATTAGTTGCAAAATATTTACCAGCTTAACTGTATAGATTCAGCGAGTGCACGGATCGATCGATCCGAACACGGACAAAGTGTGGGTGGAGCTGAACTAAAACCGGGTTCATCCATTTCAAGACAATTGCATAGGATAGCTTTTAATATTTCGCAAGTTACTTGACTTTAGTCTGTTGGCTAATTAGAGTCCAATTGGTTTCAAAATAAACAACATAATATTTATTACATCATAAAGAACTTGTGATTTCTTGTTTGTAGGGGATAAAGGGTTAACGAGAATGGCTATCTGTACCCTGATAATGCATGTTACTGGGCCAATAGCGGGACATATTGTTCCTGGCATTGGCCCAGTACCGACCCAGTAATCTGTGTTATCAGTATATCCTTCATAATGCATATACACATCACGAAATAACAGGCTGATAACCGTGTCTGCCTATATAGTTCTGAATCGTGTTTGTAGGTTTTCTAACATGTGACTATTTTAAGCCAGATTCGTGAAATTAATTTCTTCCTTTGGAATTATTGTGCTGAATATTGTCAAATTAATTTGACTGGAAGTCGTTTTCTCTTCTCAAATTATTCTCCAAGATAGTCACCACGGTTACTATTACGTGACTGGCTTGAAATCGATATACTGGAAACGTGAGGTGGCCAGAGGGGGGGGGGGGGGGTGTGTGTGGGCAAAATGGACCTTTCCATTTTTAGCTATGCCCGCCCATCTCGCTCGTGTTGGAATTGATCTCTGGACTCCATGACTATCAATTTCCAGAAAACTCTACAGGTAAGCTGTTGAATAATTTGAAACTAACTTGACTGGGAGCTATTTCTGCCTATGCCAGCAACAGCGCCTAGTCAAATTAGTTTCAAAACATTCAACAGCATCTTTATTAAATGGTAAAGACATACAGTTCGTACAACGTGTCGGACTACTAAGCGTCAAAGGCGGACTATTTCGATTCATTCATGACGTCATGATTATGACGTCATCCAACACGTCACGTAAAGACAAACAATTCGTACAACAACGCTAAGTCCGTCATCAATTAAGCGTTCATGGCGAACATAGCTACGTTATTCATGGCGTCATTGATTACGACGTCATCATACAGGTTACATCGTTGATTATGACGTCATATTATTGATAGATAAACTGGAGAGGTCTAATCTCAGAATGAACAAATCACTGCATACCACGTCAATGAGAAGAGAGAAAACTAGGAAGGCACATCACTCATAAAACAGTTAGGCCCGAGGCTTAAAATAAGACACGAACACTGACCTTGACCCGATTGCACTCAGACTTGTCAGAACGGCTTTTGCCGTGTTCTTGAGAAATGTCCATTTGCAGGCCAAGAGAAACCCTGTTGAAACTTTACCACCTGAATGTCTGGATCGATAATCGCGCCGGCCATTCCAGTAATAAATTTTCAAAAATAGTTTTCTCTTGCCCTTCAAAGGAACATTTTTTATGAGAAGATTTAAATCTTCTTCACCAAATTCGAGGGTAGCTTACTAGCTTAGGTCGGAAACACCTCCTCGCCATTGGTCACGGCCCAACATGCATCCCTTTTGCTAGTTTTCCACTTTTCTCTTTTTTGTGTGCATATATGGGCCCCATATATAGGCTCATTTGGGCAAAACATTCTTTTGTCTTAACGTCATTTCCTATAACTGCACTTTCAGAGATAACAATACGGTCACACATACATATAATGGACATTTTCACTTTACACGTCCGTGTTGGGATCGATTGATCTCTGAGCTCCCTGACTATCCATTTCCAGAAAACTATACAGATAAGCTATTGAATATTGTGGAATCAATTTGACTGGGTGTATATGACAGCAACAGCGTCCAGTCAGATTAGTTTCAAGATATTTAACAGCATGTTTATTAAATAGTAGAGACATACAATTCGTACACTTTGTCGGAATATTAAGAGTTATTGACGCGCCATATAGAATCATTTATGACGTAATGATTATGACGTCATCCTATACGCCTCTTGGCTGATTATGACGTCAGATGACGCCAGATGATAGATGGATGTTCTGGAAAGGTCAATTGTCACAAGCCTTCGTTGTCATTATCATCACCCAGTAAATTTGGATCAAATCTGTCAACAAACTGTTGAGGCTAGTGTATTCTATCCAGCTGCACATTTCCGTGCATGGGATTTAGTTTGAACGACAACTACAGTTTCCATTGCACTACTTTTAGCAGCCACATTTTACTTTGCTTATTAGACCATCAGGTACTTGAGGGTTCAGACATCTTTCAGGAACAAGAACATTTCATCTTCAGGCTTGCTCCATCCATATTCACTTGGTAGAGGTAGACGGGGATGAGATTCACTTGATCTCCTCCAGATCATGGTTATGTAGTGGGCTAGAAGTATATGTGGTGCTAATGATCCAAAGGTTGGAGGTATGCTCTCACCTTCTGCTTGTCGATTTGAATACAAGAACCAACGTAACTGGTCTACTTTGTCATGACCTTTGGATTTTATACAGCGAACAGACCTTTCTAACTCTGAGAGTGTTTTGATCAATGGCTTAGTCTCATTACAACCAAGCGATAGCAGTGCAGCATGCCTTCCATCATCACATTCCAGGAATACCTTGAAACACATTGACCTTGAATACCTTGATCTGTGCTTCGGCCAGCGAATCTGCCACAAAGATTCGAACCAGTGAAGCCAAGAATAGCTGCTGCATGCTTTGGTCCTAGATGTTCGTAGATGGGTTTAATTGGGATCATTCTTTGCAGTTTACCCTGTCGTGTGAGAAAGCAAATATTCACAGGCAGACTTGGATATAGGTATATCATCAAAAGAAAGACATCTGTATCTGGAGAGCAGATGACAACATCAGAATATCTGGCAATTGTAAGTGCATGCAGTAGAAGTAATGTGTCTGCTTCTTCCTGAAGAGTGTTTCTGGTACACCAACATTTCAATTTGTATTGGTTCCTGATGTCACAAGGAATGATTTCAGTTTATTCTGGACACTCTTACTGTGTTCATGAGTCTTTGTTGTCAGATATAAAGACTAAAGATTAACTCACTCGTTATTTTGCTGCAAAGACTCATGAACACAATGCTTCAATGAAATATTCCGGATTGTAATAGTGATGGCTCATATGCTCATCTACCCTAGAGTAGCCACGAGGGGTTTCGCGTGAACTCGGCTGAAGCGATACGAGGGTTTACGGGTTAAATCTGCTGTTGTTACTAATACAAGGAAATTATCCAACTGCTGGATACGATTCCTGTCAAACCAAGGACGAAACATGCGATTTCTGAAATTAATCAAATAAAATCTTCAGTCATTCCACCAAACGTGTTTATTATAAAATTCTATCCGCTTTCCAGAATTAAACTCATTTTCTCTCAGTTCTCTATTTAATTGTATCTGGATAGAATCAAAATTAAGTTCATGAAAATCTTTTTAGCGTGTATTTTAGTTTTTACGTGTTTCTCGGATGTTCAGGCTCAGCAGAAAAACTGACAAACTGGATGGATCATTGATACCATCAGGTAAGCATGTTAAGCCTTTGGCCCTCAAAATTGTTCAAGAAAATTTCAAATTTCTTATAGAAAAAGTCCATTTGCAGACCAAGAGAAGAATATTTTTGAAAATGTACAAAGGGAATGACTGGCTCGGCTATCGTGCCAGTCATTCTAGTGGTATATATTTTTAAAAAGTCGTCTCTTAGTCTGCAAATGGACATTTCTCAAGACCACTGCAGAAGCCGTTTTTGGCTGATATGAGTTTTAAAGGGTTACATTCGTGTGCTTCTGGCTCTATAGAGGGAGTCGATGCGCCACTCAAGTACATGGTGTAATAATCAATTACTTCCTACGTTTACTGACGTCACAATCAAAATGACGCAGCTCCGTCACCAAAATCGAAAAATCCGTGGCGAAAGTGTACCTAATATATGTCTTTGATGAATTTATCATTTAAGAAACATTAGGTTTACTAATTCTTTTAACTAATTTGACTGGGAGCTGTTGATGCCATAGGCAGCAACAGCCTCCAGTCAAAATTGTTTCAACATATTCAACAGCGTACCTGTATAGTTTACTGTGAAATTTATATTCTGAGTATTCAGTTTCTATATTCAGATCGTTCCAATACGAATCCAATACACGTAAAAAGTGAGGTGTGTATCTTAGCTAGAAATGTGGGGGTGGGGCATAGCTAGAAATGGGCGGGACATAGCTAGGAATGGGCGGGTCATAGCTAGAGTTGGGCGATCTTAGCTAAAAATAGGCGGGGCATAGTTAGAAATGGATCCCCTCCCCCATTGCATAGAACACTACATAAATCCCATATCCAACTGATGGCACGGTAACCATTATGGTTCCAGTGGGGTGAGTGGGAGTTGGGTATAGGTGTAAGCGGGCTTCCATAGAAAGGGTGTGTGTGTGTGTGCGTGATTGCGTGCGTGCGTGCGTGCGTGCGTGCGTGCGTGCGTGCGTGCGTGCGTGCGTGCGTGCGTGCGTGCGTGCGTGCCAGCCTGCATGCGTGCGTGCGTGCGTGCGTGTGTGGGACCTACATCACACTCCTGGCACCACGCCTTCAAATAGTGAAAGTAGGCAACCGCTCTTAGACTCTCATCATGTCCGACCCCCTAACTAAAATTCCTGGATCCGCCCCTGTTTTGTATACATTATATAAATTAACCAATCTTAGGTTATGGATGCGGTCTATTTGTAGTATCAATTCGCAGTTCATCCAACTCCAAGATTAATTGCACGCGTTCAGCGAAATGCGGAGCCCAACTGAAGGCGCACGGCATCACTAAAACTCTAGTTAATTCTCATTTCTAGAGGTTTAAGCCTTTAGTGACGAAATTTTGTAAACAAATTTTTAAATATTTGCTTATCGAATGTCTACTTGCAAGCCAAGTGAAGATTATTTTTGAAAATTGACCACCGGAATGACTGGCTCGGTTACCGAGCCAGTCATTCCAGTGGTAAATTTTCAAAAATAGTCTTCACTTGACCTGCCAATGGACAACTACAGGAGCCGGTTTCGTCATAAAAGGGTTAATACAATTTAGTACTGTTTATTGGGCTTGGGAACAGTCTATATGGTACCACCTGTTGCCACTCTCTCCGTGATACTAGGCAGCCCACCACATGCTTTGAATTTGGGTTGTATCTTGGAACCATGCTACTGAATTTCGTTGCTGTCTTAGACAAAAACGAGCTACTGCATCAACGCAATGGAGGAATCCAGTTTTCGATATGCCACACCCATCTCTAGCTAAGCTCCAGCCACGTTTTGCTCGTGTTAGGATCGATCGATCCCTGAACTCCCTGACTCTCAATTTCCAGAAAACTATACAGGTAAACCGTTGAATATTTTGAAACTAATTTGACTGCGTGCTGTCAACGAAAGATATTCAAGCGTTAGTAGGTAAATGCTACATTGATACCTTTCTACAGCCGAGAAAACCAATCAGAAAAACCTAGCGTGTTTTCCTCGGTATATACGCTGAGTCATCGAGCTATGCACAGCTATAGTTTGACAATGTGCCTATCAGTCAAATTCGTTTCAAAATATTCAACAGCATGTTTATTAAATAGTAAAGAATTACAAAGACATACAATTCATACAACGTGTCAGACTCTGAGATTTGATGACGGTCTATATGGAACCCTTTGTGACGTAGTGATTGTGACGTCATCATACAGGCGCTGAACTGATTATGACGTCATACGAGGTCAGATGATGGATGGATACTCTGGAAAGGTGAATTAAGCGTTCCTGGCGAACTTATCTACGACATTCATGACGGCATTGACTATGATGTAATCATACACGTCACATAGTTGATTATGACGTCATATGATTGAAGGATAAACTGGAACGATCCATTCCTAGGATGAACAAACAACTGTGTCAATGAGAAACGAAAAGCAGTTAGGCCTAAAATAAGACACGGACAGCGAGTGACCTACCTTAACCATTCATTGGCTAAATTTGGTCAAAGAAAATAAAAAGACATTTGCTGATTTAATGCCCATTTGTAGGACAGAAAAGGCTATCTTTTGAAAACTTACCACTGGAATGACAGGTTCGGTTATCGAGACAGTCATTCCAGTGGTAGAATTGAAAACAAAAACAGTATTCTCTTTGACAGCAGATGGGCATTCCTCAAGACCAACGCAGATGCCGTTTTTACCGTCTTTGCCACGAAAGAGTTAAATCGGCGCTCGTTTCTGATACAAACATGTCCTCCAACATGTGGACACGATTCCTGGAAATCCAAGGACGATACGACGCGTGCGATTTCCAAAGCTTATCAAATACAGGAGAGCTCAGAAATTACTAAACGTGTTTAAAAGAAACCCCACAGAAACATGTTAGCTAGCGAGAAATGTTCTGTTGAATATTTTTAGCATAAGGAACCGTTCCAGTTTATCCATCAATCAAATGACGTCATAATCAACTGCGTGGCATGTGTGATGACGCCATAATCAATTACGTCATGAATGACGTAGATAAGATCGTCACGGATGCTTAATTGATGACGGACTAAGCGTTGTCGTACGAATTGTATGTCTTTAGTATCTAATAAACATAATGTTGAATATTTTGAAAGTAATTTGACTGGCGCTGTTACTGTTTACTATTTAATAAACATTCTGTTGAATATTTTGAAACTAATTTAACTAGACGCTGTTGCTACCATAGGCAGTAACAGCACCAATTCAAATTACTTTCAAAATATTCAACAGTTTACACGTATAGTTTTCTGGAAATTGATAGTCAGGGAGTTCAGTAATCGATCGACCCGAACACGGACGAAGCATGAGCCGAGCTTAGCCAGCGATGTGCGGAGCGTAGCTAAAACTGGATTGCTCAATTGGATTGGAAGACCGTATTCCAATCCAGTTATATCCAAAATACTCAACAGTACGTTTTGGAAACATTCTAATTTATTTCTGGTCTCTACTGTGCCACTCAGTCAAACGTGTATGGTATAAAATTCGACCCATTTTACAGAATTATTCTCTTTTTCTTTCGGTTCTCTATCTAGTTGTATCAGGGTAAAATCAAAATGAAGTTCCTGGCACTCTTTGGAGCGTGTGTGTTAGTTTTTACGTGTTTCTTGTCTGTTCACGCACAGCAAAATCTGTTAGAGGTACTGGAGAGTTTAGGATTGAGTTCAAGTGCTCAAGCGTTACGCGCTGACAACCTAGAAGGAGCGCTGGCGTCACCGGGTAAGCGTGTTAAAGCGATGCTAATTTCATCTCAAATGTGGTATTGCACCGATAGAATATGGTTTATCGATTCAATATCATTCATATCCTGTCACATTCCCTGATCTGTATTGCAATTATCTGTTTTGTAATATCGAGTAAATGTTGAACAGTGATCGACACCATTTTGTCGCCTTAAGCTATTGTGTGTGATGTCATGTAAGCTCCAATGCATCACATTCTTTATTATGTGATGCTCATCCCATTGAATATTTTGAAACTAATTTGACTGGAAGTTGTTGCTGCCATAGGCAGCAACAACTTCCAAACAAATTGGTTTCAAAATATTCAACAACTTACCTGTAGGATTGCTTTTATACCACATTGCCACACTATAACTGGCGCCTCTATGACTGAGCGTATATACCGAGGCGGACACACTAGGGTTTTTCTGATTGGTTGAAAAGTAAATCATGACAGCCATCATAGGGTGTAGAAATGTACCAACATTTAACTACTAAATCGTGAATATCTTTCCTTAGCCGCGTGATAAAAAGCTTCAAATTACGTGGATAGTTTATGACCGGCGTGTTAGATCGCCTGAATAGCTATCAAGAGATGGGATTAGTTATCCTTTAAAGGAAATATCGCCTTATCTTGAATCATTCATCTGATAGAATCTGCCACCCATAATCCATACCTGGCATTTTAGCCTTTTATCGTGCCGACAACGAAAGATATTCAAGCGTTAGTAGGTAAATGATACATTGATACATTTCTACAGCCGAGAAAACGAATCAGAAAAACCTAGCGTGTTTTCCTCGGAGTCATCGAGCTATGCACAGCTATAGTTTGACAATGTGGTATAAAAGCAATCATACAGGCAAGCCGTTGAATATTTTGAAACTAATTTGACTGGATGTTGATGTTGCCATAGGCAGTAATAACTTCCAGTCAAATTAGTTTCAAAATATTCAACTGGATGAGTATTACATAATAAAGAATGTAATGCATTGGCACTCACATGACATCACACACTATCACTTGAGGAGACAAAATGGTGGCAATATTACAACGTGGATAATTGTGATACAGATACGGGAATGTGACAGCATATGAATGATATGGAATCTATAAACCACAATCTATCGGTACAATACAACATTTGAGATGAGATTAGCATCCCTTTAAGTGTCCATGTCCTGCTGGTTATATAGAAGGATTCTATCTGCCACTTCAAGTATCTGACGTCATAATCAAATACGTCACATGTTTTCTGATGTTATGATCAAAATCACGTAACTCCGTCATGAAAATCGAAAAGTCCGCCACGAACGTGAACGCATTGAATGTCTTCGATGAAGTCACAATTTAAAGGCGCATTTTCACAGTAAAATGCTTGAAAACTAAATTGTTATAATTCTATACTTCTAGAAGCTTATATTGTGTATCTAAATGTACTGAAACTAAATAAAGCTCAATATATGACGATTTCATTACGTATAAATTAATATAACTTTATTTAAGTTGTGAAATTGAATTAGAGACACGAGTCCATAATTAAATTTCACATCCAAAAGAGTATATTAATGTCTATGAAATGAAACAAACATATATTAAGATTTGTTTCGTTTCATTATATTTAGGAACACAATTTAAGCCTTTATAATATGTTGAATATTTAAAAACTAATTTGAATGGGAGTGTTGCTGCGATATCTCCCAGCCAAATTAGTTTTAAAATAATCAACGGCTTGAAATTTAGATTCTGGGAATTTATGTTTCATAGTTTCAGATCGATTCCGTTAGTGTCCACATTGTACGTCTTTGATGAATTTTAAATTTAATAAATAGGAAGAATTTACAATTTAATAAACACTCTATTGAATATTCTGAAACTAATTTTACTGGTAGCTGTTGCTGCCATAAAGTCAAATTAGTCTCAAAATACCTTAGAATTTGGATTATGGGAATTCGGTTTTTAATATTTCAAATCGATACCAACAAGTGTAAAAGTGGGAGGAGCTTAGCTAGAAATAGGCGGGGCATAGCTAGAGATGGACCCTTCAATTTCATAGGACATTTCTTGAATCACATCTGGCCCTATCTACCTGACTTTACTTAATCCACGTACGCCTTTGGCTTCTGTGTCCCTTGGACATCTTACCCACATGCTTGTTTCGGTCGGGTGAGTGGGTTTGGGTCTGGAGTAGATGAACTTCCGCAGAGATTTTTTAAATCTAGATGCTTTCAGAGACCAGCGTTAGACTAGTGAGTCATGAACCCGACCCACACCCATCACCTATGATTAAGTGATTAACCTTTGTTCCCGCTTCCAAACCCACGACTTCTTCATATATGGTCAAAACCAAAATCCCTTATTTGTCGTAGGTTTGACCACGTAAAATGATTAAATATGACGTGCTATTAACTGGAGTGGAGTGGGGGTTAGTTGGGTGTGGGGGCTGATGGGAGAGGAGTATATGATCCGATCTGTTTTTCCAGTATATGACGTCATAATAAACTATCTCACTTGTTAGCTGACGTCACAATCAATATGACACAGGTCCATCACTAAAGTGGCAATGGTCCTTCACAAAGGTATCTGAATTGTATGATTTTGGTGAATTTACAATTTAATAAACATTCTGTTGAATATTTTAATACTCATTTGATCGAGAACTGACCATGGGTGGGTTGGAGGGGCAAGTGGGCGAGCGGGTGGGCTGGCTGACTGGCGGGCAGGCGGGCGGGCGGTGGGCCGGCGGGCGGGCGAGCGAGCGAGCGAGCGAGCGAGCGAGCGAGTGAGTGAGTGAGTGAGTGAGTGAGTGAGTGAGTGAGTGAGTGAGTGAGTGAGTGAGTGAGTGAGTGAGTGAGTCAGTGAGTCAGTGAGTCAGTGAGTCAGTTTATCTGCATTCTTGACCATCTTTAGATACAGACATGTTATAAAATCTTCACATCGACTATCGTTATCAAATTTCAGGCAACTACACGATTTTTGCACCAAGGAATTTCGCGCTACAGGTACAAGATCGTTTCCTGGTAGAACGCCTAAACACAGAAACCACGACACGAATGCACGTTGTTGAAGGCAGGTACGCAAAGCCCGACTTGAGGAACAACTTAATTCTGATGGCGATGGACGGGGAGGAGATACGGATCAATGTTTACACTGTGGGCAACGACCAGGTTTGTTATCGTTAAACTAGACTTGCGCGATTATGTGATTAAGTTGAAAGTCATGATTGTTTTTCAAACCATGAATTTATATGATTAAAACTTATATACTGGAATAATCGTGAATAATTTCTACTACAATATATATTAAAATATTTTAATTTCAAACTTTTAATTACTTTTTAATGTGATCGGTCACGCAACTTGACATTTTGCTCAGTGAATGTAGGCCTATGTCTATTTGCAGGCCAAGAAAATAGCCTCCTATCGGCCTGAAAATACACTTTTCTAAAGGCTATTGCAGCGTTCGTCATTGATATGCTTTCATTGCTATGTCTTGGTAATTTGTACCCAAGCTGATTAATCGAGTAATCACGATTATATCACGATTATTCTTAAATCATCGATCGTAATCGCTCAAAGCAATGACACGCCTATGTTAAACCTCTCTGCAGTGTGGGTGTGGGGGATCCTTAGCAATCATCACGCATTTGATTGCGTCATCAATAGCCGGGAAGAAGGGACGTGGCTTGCCGAAATTTGTCGCGGTGATATAGACAATCACACAGGGGTCATGTCTGTGAGCCATGTCATATGTGGTGACGTCATTAGTGGTGCAAACGAGGAGACGTGTTCTATTATGCCCTATAGATGCTGCTGTCTTCAGGAGCCCATGTGACAAGGCCTAGTTGGGACCCGCGAGAAATACCATGATACTGTACTAATGTAATATCTGGCTGAATATCTTGAAATTAATATGACGGCGACGACGACCGCGACAACAACGATGACGACGACGACAACCACGAGGAATGGCTATATGATAATATTGTTTATACTGGCGCTGGTGTTTACGATGACTGTGACAATGGCCCTTTCCAGGCTTAGCTATGCCCCGCCAATCACTAGCTAAGCTCCACCCACACCTCGCCGTGTTGGGATTGATCGATCCCCAAATGCCCTAGCTATCAATTTCCTGAAAACTATACATGGAAGCTGTTGAATATTTTGTAACTAATTTGACTTTTAATTAATTTCAAATTAGTTTCAAAATATTCAACAGAATATTTATTAAATAGTAAAAGCAAACAATGTGTGCAACAACGCACAGACAGTCTTCAAATATGCGTTCGTGACGTACTTATCAACGTCATTCATGGCGTCATTCATTATGATGTCATTGTACACATCACGCAGTTCATTATGACGTCATATTGTGGATATGGGATTGTCTAGTGGGAGTCATGACCCGATGGACATCTTATATTTATAAGTAAGACCTTGTAGAAATTAGTATCTTTTGAAAGTACCAGTAGGGCTAGGGAAAGGATAACATCATATCATGGTGGTAGTGTTTGCACGGATTGAATGAGGGCACTGAGTGTGCGAGGGTGAAACCGGTAGGGAGACTGGTACACGATTGAGACTAAAAATATAATGAATAGAAAAAGAGTCAACGGTGCTGGTTTGATGGTATCTGTCAGTAGATGAATAAGATAAGGATGAAAGTGGTTGCCAGGGGATCAGCAATCATTTGGTATTATTCAACAGTAGATAAGAACGGTAGTTTACAAAATAATAAGCAAGTAAAACGCGATGGGAATCGATGAGAAGCGTTAAGTATAATGTGAGAATAACAACGGACTAACTGACCCTGAGGTCGAGATAGAAGCACAACAACACCAGCTGGGGATGAGCTCATATAGCTCCAGTGCTATTAACCTTCCTAAATGACAGGCATAGGCCTAAAAGCAAGGAAGAGGACATGGACGGATGAGAGTCAATAACATAACATCCTGTTAGGAACACAATTGTATATCAATAATGTATCAGTCATTCATGGTAGGCTAATTATCCGAAATGGATAATTGTTGATAGAGACTGACAGATCGCATCAAAGCCAGAACCGGTGCGAACCAGTTGGACCAAGTTCAGTGGTATAGTGTAGGAGGATGATGTCATAATCAGAGGGAGATAAGAGGGGATGCGAAACCATTCTTAATTGTGTAGAATGACGTCATAATCAGAGGGAGATAAGATGAGATGAGAAACTATTATGTAAGTGTCTATTATTAGACATTACCGAGTAATGGTAGAATAGTAGCTAGTAGGGTATAAGAGGAGGAGTTCGAGTGTGAATCGGGAGGTTCGATACAATCTGCTCATAACGAGAGTCGCTGAAAGCTCTGTGCGAATTTATAGTGTAGGTTGGTAAATTGGTATAGAGTAGGAGTGTTGGTTGAAAATAAGATAGTTAAATAACTAAGTATATTTCTTTGATATAAAATAGATATTATTTTATGACAGTAAAAGTCATTTATTCTTTTGTACAGTTAGTGTAGAATTAAAGTCATCACCTTGACAATTCAAGGCACTAGTTTGTTATACTTATTCTGGATATTACGGAAGACCACCGTAGCGTTCCTTCAACTTCTGAGATTCAGTCAGATCAGGCCCGGATATCAAATACAAATATTGTACAATACATCTACGTACGAGGCGAGCTGATATCTGTCTTTTGCGCTTTGAGTAAAGTAGTTGTCGCAGCAACTATTCACGCAAGCTTTACCCAAAACGTAAGAGACTAACGAATCGAGTAGGTAGTGAATCTTAGCGGTGCATCTTGAAGATAGATAAGACATCAAAAATCTTCAATATGATGGTGGGTAATCTGGAAAGGTGAATTACGACACGATTTGAAGCCACCCCAGTATGACGAGTATCAGTTATTTTTTTGCTATCAAATTTCACTAGGTATACACCTTAAATGGAGTTCCCATGGAGACGTTTGACAATAGGGCTTCCAATGGCGTAGTCCATACTCTGCAGTTCATCATAACACCTACCATGGGCAGTGCTTCAGAGATTTTGAACATGACAATTCTTGGCGCGCAAAGGTTTCTTCAGGCAGCTGAGGCGGCAGACATGCTTGACGAATTGGATGGCAAGTATAGAGCTAGTCAAGATAAGACGCGCTTGGTCAAGATCCAATATATATATATATATATATATATATATATATATATATATATATATATATATATATATATATATATATATATATATCTATCTATATATATATATATATATATATATATATATATATATATATATATATATATATATATATATATATATATATATATATATATATATATATATATAAGACATAATCAGGCTTATCATCAGTTATTATTAATAATAATAATAATAATAATAATAATAATAATAATAATAATAATAATAATTCACACCAGAATGCTTGAAATTTTTTTTGTTAAAATTGTATACTTTTAGAGGCGTAAATTGTGTGCCTAGATGTAATGAAACGAAATAAATTCTAACACATGATGATTTCATTCCATATAAATTAATATAAGTTTTTGAAGTTGTGCTAGAGACACGAGTCCCTGTTTAAAATTCACAACACAAAAATTGTATTAATTTATGCGTAATGAAATCATCATATTCTAAGATTTACTCCGTTTCATTACATCTAGGCACACAATTCAAGGCCGTGTTCTCATAAAGCCACTATTTCGGTAAATACCAGGTCTATGGGCTAGCCTTCTCATTGAACTGGCTCTTGCACCGGAATAAATACGTCATATATTCTAAATTTAATCCCACAAAATCGGTCGTTTATCTTCCGATATATCGCTATAGCTTCCCTATGTGAACACAACCTATTCCCTCAAAATTTGCCAGGTAGCGTTACCATCGGCATTTTCTCTCACTGTCTGCCAGGTAGCTCTACGATAAGCATTTTATCTCGCTCTCCACTAGGTAGCACTACCGGGAATATCTTCCAGAAGTCTGAATGCAAACCGATATATCGGCTATATATTAACCTACATAGTACACGAAATAGTTAAACAGGATTAGGCAATGAGAAGAGTCCTTATTCTCTAAAAGCACACAATTTTAGCAAATTTGTTTTTTAAGCATTCTGCTGTGAATGTGCACATTTAATAATATGTTTGCTTTCTCAATTTATAGTTATTGTTTTTGTTATATCTGCACTATAACAAATATGACTTAAGTATGACTGCCAGCAGTACTGGTAAGCTACTTCTACTAAATGAATAAATCGAGCCCAATCCCAAATCGGAATGACCCTATTTGTCCTGGATTTGAATCCCGCATCTGTGCCGACGTAAGGTTAACACTATCATCACATTCTTCCACTCATCGCTGCGCCAACAAATGAATGACACACTTTGAGGAGAGCAGTCCTACACGCCCATCTAATAAACTCTCAAGTTTCCTTCGTCTAGGAAAACGGTTATCACCCATGGCATGGACCTTTATCATTCGTGCCTCGCGAGATCTCATTCGATACCAGATCAAGAAAAGAATTCTCAGCACGAAGCCACGGCTCTATGTTTAGATTCTGACCTGTACACACACGTTCTAAAACTACAACCTTTGAAAACCTCTCTTTTCGGTTACGTTACTGTATTGTTTTCTCTGCAAGTAATATGTTCACGCGTTGAAGGCATTGGCATAGCTGATAGTTGTTATGGAATTTGGGCTCTATAGTCCAACTAGAACCTGCTATCTGAACTATCTGAAGGAAGACACAGGAAGAAGGCCTTGTAAGTGCATTCACTGACACGACAATCACTGAATAATCTACGTCTCGGGGAGCCTGATACGTCTGTCCCACCAGAACTGCAACATTTTGTAATTATTTGGTAGGAAACATGACCATAAAGATGCTAGTAAAACCCAGCAAGGAATAAAGTATTCTAGTTTATCCATCCATCATATGACGTCATAATCATATACCGGACGTGTAGGCTGACGTCATAATCGATTACGTTCTGAATGACGTAGATAAGTTCGCTTAATTGATGACGGACTACGCGTTGTCTTTACTATTCAATAGGCAAAAGCAGCACCCAGTCAAATTAGTTTCAAAATATTCAACAGCTTTCCCTGTGTAGTTTTCTGGAAATTGTTTTAAAGGTGCATATTCACACTAGAATGTCTGAAAATAAAATTATTAAAATTGTTTACTTTTAGATGCTTAAATCACGTGCTTATATGTAATGAAATGATATAAATCTTATCAAATGATGATTTCATTCCCTATAAATTAATGTAACTTTTTTAGTTGCGAATTTTAATTTAAATAGATATTCGCGTCTCTTATTCAATTTCACAATTTTAAAATTTTGTATTAATTTATATGGAATGAAATCATCAAATGTTAAGATTTAGTATGGTTCATTGCAAATAGGCGCACAATTTAAGCTTCTAAAAGTATAAAATTTTAACAATTTATTTTCAAGCATTCTGGTGTGAATATGTACCTTTAATATATGCCAATTGTTTACGTAAGCATATTGCAAAATGTATCAACTCCAGAAAAGAAACCATGAACTTTTTAGTAACCTCTCTGTGAAGAAACGTCTCATTTCATTCACAAGTCTTGGTGTAGATCATGCATATTTAGAAACGAAAAATCGAAAATCCTACCCCAGCAGGCACATGACGTTGTTTCAACGCTGAATCCACGTTGAAATCACGCCATGGCGTGATTTCAACGTGGATTCAACGTTGAAACAACGTTATGTGTCTGCTGGGAAGTTATTGGTGGACTTCGTGCTCTAGCGTGCAAGAAGACACAACTCCAGAACAATCATGACTTACATTGGAAGCTTCTGGCATATAACGACTTACAAAATCATCGAGTACGAAAAAAAAAGGAATTCATGAATCCATTACCTCGCTCAATCATATGACGTCATAATCAACTACGTGACGTGTAGGCTGATGTCATAATTATGACGTCATGAATGATTCGAAATAGTCCATCTTTAGCGCTTAATAGTCCGACACGTTTTACGAATTGTATGTAATAAACATGCTGTATGCGTGTATGCCAATCTGCAACATCACCCAGTCGAATTACTTTCAAAATATTCAACAGCTTACCTGTATAGTTTTCTGGAAATTGATAGTCAGGGAGTTCAGGGATCGATCGATCTCATCACGAGCGAGGTGTGGGTCGAGCTTAACTATTGATGGGTAGGTCATAGCTAAAACAGGGAAGGTCTATTGTACAGTTAAAAGCAGTCAAATCCTTTCAGCTATGGTGGAAATGATTTGATTAACAACACCAACGAATCTTTTCTCGCTGCTAAAAAGATTTCGTTTATAGTAAGCAGTTAGACAAGAAGCATATTCAAAATCTTCAGCAGCAGTATCAGTAGTAGCAGTAGCAGTAGCAGTAGCAGTAGCAGTAGCAGTAGCAGTAGCAGTAGCAGTAGCAGCAACAGTAGTAGCAGCAGCAGCAGCAGCAGCAGCAGCAATAGTAGTAGTAGTAGTAGTAGTAGTAGTAGAAGTAGTAGTAGTAGTAGTAGTAGCAGTAGCAGTAGTAGCAGTAGTAGCAGTAGAAGTAGCAGCAGCAGCAGTAGTAGTAGTAGTAGTAGTAGTAGTAGTAGTAGTAGTAGTAGTAGTAGTAGTAGTAGTGTACATGTATTTCCTTTCAAACGTTATGTTTAATTTGTAAGTTCTTGTCTTGGTTGGAGTGGATTTTGTGTCTCCATTTTCTAAAGGCACTCCACTTAGCTGGCGGTTTCCGCGATTTAATAGGTCTCCTCTTGCCGTGGTAAATGCAATACATTTCTCCCCGCGCCAGTATGTTATTTCTATAGTTCGTTGGCTAGCTCATTATATTTGGCAAGATCGCTTGTAAGCGCAAGCCTAGTTCTTTGATTATATACATCTTTATAGTCAGTTGGCTGTCCCCGGTCAACTCGAACAGACTAACAAATATATGACTGTAATAGCTATTCATATATTTGTTAGTATACTTTAGGAAACCACTTTAGCTCTTTCCCTGACGCCTTGTTATTATATATTTGTATTATTCCCCATTATATATTGTAGTAGTATGGGTTTCCTCTTTTTTTTTAAAAACACCATGGCAACCTCCTATGAGCGTACCCTGAGTCTTAAAATCACAACAAAGGTGTGGGGTGTTTCGGCAATTGAGGTGTAGACCCACAGGTCCTTCAGGGTCTCATTAACGTTTCCAAATCTGTATGGAATGTCACTATGGTTAATGAAAGTGTGAAGGAAAAGTTGCTCGACGAGTTCCTTGTCGTGAAGGGCGAGGTGTATAATGTGGAGGAAATAGAATCTGATCGTCTATTAGTTAAGATGAAAGTTCAGTTAGAGATCCCAGCTGAACGGGTTATCAATGAATTAATCAAGTATTGCAAAGTAGAAAAAGTAGAACACGAAACCTATCCATTTGATCGAACCTTAGAAAGTGGCATCAGAAGAATTTGGTTCAAAAAGGTAGAACAACCTCTCCCAAGTAAGGTCACGTTAGATGGTCGATTTATCTTGCCATTATGGTACAGGGGGCAAATCAAAGCGTGTAAAATCTGCTTAAGCACAGAACATCTTGCAACAGATTGCCATAACAAAAACAAATGTCTAGTTTGTGGGTCATCTGATCATTTTAAGTGGCGATGCCCGCTGAAAAAATTTGTCAAAAAGGGTGCTGATAAAAGTTGTTTCTAAAGAAAATGTCATAGAACCGGTAGTTGCTGAGATTGTAGCTGAAATCCATGTTAATTAGAAGCATGGTGAAAAAACTAAGAATCCAATCGCTGTAGTTGCAGGCGATGAAATGACGGTTCTAGATGAGGGGCTAAATCGTACTCCAGTAACAAGTCAATCCAAGTCTGATGTCAGAGAGGTTAATTCCACACACGTTGAAGATGATGATCAAAACCCTCTGGAAGAAAGTTTTAATTTATGACAGGTAAAATTCAGGTCGCAAGATCCTGACACTAACTCTGATTTTCCACTGAGTACCCTCAATCTAGACGATTTAAATAATATAGAGAAAGTAATTGGTGTCTCGGATCGAATGAGTGGAACAAAGCGACAGAAAAATGGAGACAGTTCTGAATCAGAAATAGAGGAAAGTGATATAGAAGACGATAATATGTCAGTGGCTGAATCCGATATATCCATTCAAACACAGAGTTCTAAATCACCTGATGAAATGGTCATGTAAAGGTCACAGGCAGGAGACGTGTTAGTTCCAAAAGGGGTTAAATATAGGCATCTGCGTCATAATTCAGATATATTAAAATATAAGCATTTGAAAAAATTGACCTAAGTAATACAGAGTTTGAGAGTAAAATAGGTAAATGGTCTAAGAGAGGGTAGAAAACCCCCAAAATCTAGTTAGCTTGATAATGGTGGTTGTACATATCATTTTATTACTTTTTATGCTAATTTGTACACTTAATTGTAGAGGCTTAAATAGTGACATAAAGCAGCGTCACTTACTAGAGACTCTAAAAATGAGCAGATTGACATTGCTTTGATACAGGGAACAAAGATTAAGAAGTCAGAATTATATGATAATTTAGAAAAGATTTCTGGATCCAGAATATTCTATTCGTTATCTCAAGATAATAGTGCTGGCGTAGCAATTCTTATACTCCCTCATTGTTCAGCCTATGTAAATATAATCTCTTCAGTATCAGATGCAAATGGTCGCTGGATGAGAGTAACAATAGATATATAACAAACACGTTTCACGTTGCTGTGTATATATGAACCTGAATCTCATCAACTTCTTCGTAATTTTCTAATGAGATGTCTACAACAGCATTAGATAACATCACTGAAAACTTAGTAATTGGTGGTGACTTTAATTGTGT
This sequence comes from Chaetoderma sp. LZ-2023a, assembly GCA_034401795.1. NCBI lineage: Eukaryota > Metazoa > Mollusca > Caudofoveata > Chaetodermatida > Chaetodermatidae > Chaetoderma > Chaetoderma sp. LZ-2023a. The sequence goes on from CM067366.1 coordinate 40,102,999, forward strand.
CATAGACAAAGAAAATGACAGGAATGCAACTTCACCTTATACTGATACATCACATAGACTCCTAAAACAAATATGTGATAATGAAAATTTAGTTGACACCTAGAGAATATTAAAACCTCATGGTAGCGATCTTACATGTTTTTTGACAGATGGTAAAGTTGGTTGAAGGATCGACAGAATTTATGTGAATAGTTTGTTGACAGGGTACTGGAGAGATGTTAATATTAAGCCAGTCGCATTCTCAGATCACAACATGGTTTGTGTAACCGTTGTCAATGCTGACTGGGTAACAAAAGGGGTTGGGATTTGGAAATTAAACACAACACTGTTGGGGGAAGAATTTTATAAGAATAATATAGAGAGTTGTTGATAGCATTGGATTAACAGGAAAGCATCATATAAGGGCACATTGCAGTGGTGGGAGGATGTAAAACTGGATTTAAAGTATGTTTCCCGACAGTATGCTATTAGAAAAGCATGGGAAATACGCAAACGCAAGAAAACACTTCACCGATCACTGATGAAAATTAATGCTAAAGTAAATAATGGTGAATATAATTATTATGAATTACTGGTCAAAATTAAAAGTAAAATAAGAGATATAGAACAATATCAGTTTGAGGGTGCAAAAATTAGAGCAAGACCCCAGATGCATGCAGAAGGGGGAAAGCTAACCCGATATTTTTGCACATTAGAAAAGAGCACAGGCAATAGATACGGTGATGTGCTCATTAAACATGCCGGATGGTTCAACCGTCTTTACCAACAATGAAATGAGTACTATTATATGCAATTCCTATGAGTCATTGTACAAGTCAGAGGGAATTGATGAATATGCAAAATTGGATTTGCTAGCAAATATAGACAAAAAAGTGTCAGACACAGACAGTGAATTCTGTGATCAACCCTTAACACTAGAAGATTTAACTAAATCCCTTAAAGGTATGAAACTAGAAAAATCACCTGGGTGTGATGGCCAGTTGAATTTTACCAAACCTTTTGGCACCTTGTAGGCCCAATAATGGAACAGTTAGCCACTGAAATTTCTGAGAAAGGCCATTTACCACCAACTATGTCTAGAGCATACATAAGGCTAATATATAAACGGAATGACAGACATCTAATTCAGAATTATAGACCAATTTCTCTACTATGTGTAGACTACAAAATAATATCCAGAGCACTAGCATTGAAACTTGGTAGTGTTTTAGGCGAGATTATTGGAACAGAGCAGACATGTGCTGTACTTAGGAGGACAATTTTAACCAATACCATGTTAATAAGAGACCTTATACAATTGGTTGAGAAGGATAGCATCCCTTCAACTGTGCTTGCCTTGGACAATGAAAAGGCATTTGACCATGTGGAATGGGATTTTCTTTTTAATTCCTTGCAATAGTTTGGGTTATGCACAAACTTTATTAAATGGATTAAGATTTTATATACGGATATCAAGAGTAGCTATTTCGTGAACAATCAATTATTCAGAGAAATTATCTTAGAACGTGGTGTTAGACAGTGGTGTTCCCTATCGCCATTGTTATTTGTTATTGTGATGGAATAGCATTGAGGCAAAATAATAATTTCAAGGCATATGTATTCGTGGCATAGAAAGACCACTTAAGCTGTCACAATATGCTGATGACACAACTGTTTTTGCTAGTTCAAACAATGATTTTACAATTTTAATCCAAGTACTAGAAACGTCCAAAATGCGTCTGCTTTGAAAATCAATAAAGGAAAATCCAAAGGAATATTTTTGGGAGCATAGAAAGATCGGAATGACCAGCCACTTGAAATCAATTGGTCTAATGATACCATTAAGATTTTAGGTATCTATTTTAGCAGGAAATCGGACAAACTTCATGGAGGAACTCCTTTAGAAAGGCTTGCAAACCCCCAGAAAATAACTGGTGAACTAGTAGGCCTGATTAATATTACAACAAAACAATAAATAAATAAAATATCTAACTAACGAACATTAATACAATATATACTTACATACCGCTTAAACGGTTTAGATACAAAACAATAAGCTGATAAAGATCAGATAGCAAAACAAAACTTAACAAAATCATTACTATTCGATCCAGGTGTGGTAGTAGGCCCATGTGGCGAGTGCAATTGTCCAACAATTGAAAAAAGTGACTCGTCAATCAATGACAAAGAAGTCAATCATTGGCGCCAGTGGGCTGATTCTTTAAAGAAAAGGAAAATTACAGAAACATAGATGGCGCACTTGTTTACATTTTCGATTTACTTTATTGTAAGGTTTTGTAAATCATCCGGGAACAAATACCCCTATAAAAACCCTGTGCAAGTTTCTAAAATTACCTGGGACTATTTTATAATTCAATAGCAACTTACTTTATCGATTGATTATTAAATTACCCCAGTCTGTTTATTTAAACATAACAATATCAAAATGCAGACTAAAATGAATTACAAGACACAGATTAATTAAAAGACACAGATAAAACAGTAGAAGTAATTGAATGATTTACGCTAGTGCAGGTTCAATTATTTTTACAGTTCCCAACTTTATTGAAACTATGTTTGTTTTGCACCATATGTCTTTGGATACATTTTTCTTTACCGTGCTGTTTTAATCTAAAGTATTCGCAAGAAATATGATTCAGCAGCAATGAACGAAATATTGCCTTTATTGCTCTATTGTGATTGCCCATAGATGGATTTTTCGTCTGCGCACATATGTGGTTTTCTAGCTACTTCTTGCATTGAAATCGATCTACGTGTTTTGGGGTTGTATCATACCAGACAAACGTTGAATACCATTGTTTTGCAAAGGACGGTAGAGAAAGTACTGTATTGTTATAACATATATTACTATTGCCCCACAATTGCTGTTCTAGTACTTCCTTAACTTGATCTTTAAACACATCTGGTATCATTTGGCTATTCGGGGATGGCTTATTTGAGGTAAAACACCCTCTGTCTGAAATGGTTCTACAATTCTCTCCATGAGAACTCGTGAAACACATGCCCACGTGGCATCTGATGTAAGAAGATCATCCAAAAATTTTATCCTTAAAGAAACACAATTCACTTTAATATCAATTAAATCAAGTCCGCCTTCTAACTTAGCATTATTGAGAACACGATGGGAAACTAAATCACTCTTTTCTTCACATATCAATGACGATATCCACCTGTTAACCTCCTTTTCTACATGTTTTGGCATGCGTACAACAGATGCTATATACCATAGTCCAGATAATATCAAATTGTTGGCAACAAACACTCTACCAAAAATTGAAAGACGACGATGCTTCAAATTTGCTAATATTCTCTTAAGCTTAGATACTCGTTCATCCCAATCCATCAGCGTCGGATTTTCAAAAGAAAAAGAAAAAAAAAGGTAGTAGTAGTAGTAGTAGTCATAGTAGTAGTAGTAGTAGTAGTAGTAGTAGTAGTAGTAGTAGTAGTAGTAGTAGTAGTAGTAGTAGTAGTAGTAGTTGTAATGCTGCATGCATGTGTCTGCATAGCCTACATAAGCCTGATAGGCCAGAGGCATGCGTGTGCGTGTAAGTATTTGACTTCTGATGTGCGCATGCATACACATATGATGATGAATATAATAAGCATCATTACTGTTACCTTTATTTTTTTATAATCATTGCTTTACCTTCCAGCGGACTCTCGTACCCTGATGGTTCCTGGTGATGACGTTTTGACAGAAGATATTCTGACCGAGCTTCTAATTAACCCAGATGAACTAGAACGTAAGCCACATGTTATTAGTAAACGTGAACAATGGCAATCAGGGCCGGACATAGAACTTAGGGGGTCCTGTGCAGTGTTTCTCACGCTATATAAATTGTGAAGGTCCTGGGGGCCCCACACCCTTAAAAGTGGCCGTCCCAAGCTGAGATCCTGGGATCCTAAAATGAAAATCCGGATTTTCAATGCAGATTTTGTCATCCACGCTACACTAGAAGATACCAAGGACTTGTATCTATGAATTATATGTGTCTCATTCTAGATTTTATGGGTATATTTGCGCAATAACTACAATCATAATAATCATACAAGATTTTCAGTGGTCTCATAAGACCTACTGCCACTACCTTTTGGGGTTCCAAGTTGCATTTTGGTGGTATATACCTGTAATCCCTGCAATCACTGGCCCTGTGCACAGTTTCAGCATTTCTTACCAGAGGCCCTCAGAACTGCCGTTAAGATCACAAGAAAGCTAGGGTCGAGTTTCAACCATAATTTTGCTGGAGCACCCGAGGTCAGAGGGATGTTGGATTTGGCCACATGAGTTTTATGCAGTACCTCTCAGAAATTACGTAACATGTTTCAAACACAAAACAAAAAGACACTGTTGAATATTTTGAACATAATTCGACTGGAAGATATTGCTGCCTAAGGAAAGGTCTATTATGATTATATAGATAGATGGGTGGATGAATGGATGGATGGATGAGTGGGCGGGTGGGTGGGTGGGTGGGTGGGTGGGTGGGTGGGTGGACATTATTATTATTATTATTATTATTATTATAATTACTATTATTGCTTGCCCTGTAGGCGGGGCTTAGAATACACCTTCCGTATCCTCTGCGTGTCGTAAGAGGCAACTAAAGGAGGTAAGGGTGAGCACCTCGAGTGCTGAAGACGGAGGTTCCAGGCCACACAGCGCACTCTAATAAAGCATGGATCCACGCACTTAACGCTTATGATCATGTCGATAGTCATTTACAGGACTGGCGGTATGATCAGCGAACGAAAAGAAGAAGAAGATTATTATTATTATTATTATTATTATTATTATTATTATTATTATTATTATTATTATTGTCAGGAATGGTGAGGAACCACATCCTGCCTAGAACTGTTCTGTACTCAACAGGCATGACATCCGATGAAATACCAACATTACTGGATAATGAGATCTTGACGTTTATCAGATCTGGTAGGATACAGTTTAATAGACCTTTCCAGTTTTAGCTATGTTCCGCGCACCTCTGGCTAAGCTCCACCCACACTTCACCGTGTTGGGATTGATTGATCCCAGAATGCCCTGACTATCAATTTCCTGAAAACTATACAGGTAGGCTGTTGAATATTTTGTAACTAATTTGACTGGGTGCTGTTGCTGTTATAGATATTTATTAAATAGTAATGGCATACAATTCGTACACAACACATAGTCCGTCTTCATATATGTGTTCGTGACGCACTTATTTACGTCATTCATGACGTCAAAATGACGTCATTGATTGTGATGTCATTCTACACGTCACATAGTTATTTTGCCATCTGATGGTTGGATACAGCGCTAAGATCCATCAACTCGTTACTTGCCATAGTACATACATATGTATAATCTATGAAAGGATCCATGGTGTACTAGTCAATAAACTAGAAAGCAATGACGTATGTAATAAAGTTGTGATGTATGTGACTTGCAAAAAATGCCAAACGTTTGACTGACTGGCTGGCTGGCTGGCTGGCTGGCTGGCTCGCTTGCTGGCTGGCTGGCTGGCTGGCTGGCTGGCTGGCTGACTGTCTCACTGACTGACTGACTGACTACAAATACTTTTAACTCTTATGTCTAATGCAAATGGATGTGCAGAACACATTTGATGCCGTAAAACAACAAAGTCAACAAGAACAATCGGACATTTCCGACCCTCGTCCATGACCACAGTTGCATAATGCTAAAAGATGGTCACACTCTTTTTGTGTTGAATTTTGAGGCAACTCAAACCAATAGCCAACATGATATGCAGTGATCCAGATTTTGATCAGATTCGGATCTAGAACAATGATGTAGTTTGGAAATGGTGTGCGTGCATGTGTGCAGCCGGGCAGGCATGCGTGCGTGCATGCGTGCGTGCGTGCGTGCGTGCGTGCGTGCGTGCGTGCGTGCGTGCGTGCGTGCGTGCGTGTGTGTGTGTGTTTGCGTGCATGCATGCGTGCATGCATGCGTGCGTGCATATGTGTGTTGTGTATATAAGCATATGCGTGTGTGCTCATGAGTGTATGCACTAGGGACAGACATGAGTGACCTTCCGAGCTATCTGGCAAGTAACATTTCAGACATCATATTACTGGAATCAAGCATTCAATACCTGAGTCAGCTAGGGTTTCCAGCCAAATTAATTTCAAAATATCCAATATGATAGTTCGTATACATCTTAAAGAAGTTGATGTATATGAGGCAACATGAGAACATAGACGATCGCCTATTATTATTATTATTATTATTATTATTAATATTATTATTATTATTATTATTATTATTATTATTATTATTATTATTATTCCAAGGTAACTTAATCTCTGTAAATGGAGCTACCATCATCAAAGCAGATATACCAACAAGTAATGGGGTTATTCACGTGATTAACGCGGTCCAGATACCAAGACCGGTGGATGTGGTCACTGTACCAAGCATAGGCTAGAGCAGATTGGTATGGAGGCTCTGAAGTGCCACGTGTATAACAAATTCATTTCAGCTCTCCAATAGCATATGCAGTTTCAATTACAATACACCATACATAAGTATAAAATCATTTTTCAGTAATGTCGCATGTCTACATAGTTTTAGCAGAACCTTCTATTTGTCATACTCTCATAATACTATTGATTTATAACATACTAGATTTAACCACAATAGTCCAATAGATTAATATATATATATATATATATATATATATATATATATATATATATATATATATATATATATATATATATATATATATATATATATATATATATATATAATCCAATATACCAAAAACAACAAATTCTGTATGATCTAGGGAAAATTCTGTTAAATATATCATGAAACTAGTTAGACTCGGACAACATGTTCCAGTCAAATTAGTTTCAAAATATTCAATAGCTTGCAACTATAGATGTCTTGTATTCTAATCACTAATATCAAGTGCTAAGAGTTTACAATTATAATATTGTGATTGTTATAGACATTTGTACATTTTTCTTTATTCTTTGTCGCAATAAAAATATTATACATTGAATTTGTTCCACACAACACATTCTGGGCATCTACTGAAATGGCTATGATATACCCATAGCTGTGAAGTGGTGATATGATTTCAGGAGCACATGGTTTCAAACCGAGATAACTGAGAACAGATTACTGTAGACAATGCGAACAGCCTAGATCCATGTTAAAGTTCTATACTGGACCCTGTTTTCCAAAACTGGAATCCTATTCTGATACACACATCCTTCCCGCCACTCTCGTTTAAAGGACCCGTACGATCACTCACAATCTGTGTTGGTAATGACTTCCTATATCAATTATCAGCCACTCAATGCCAAACTAGGAAAATAGAGGAGCATACAGCAGCTGATGCATGACCAAATATGGCCATAAATAAAATGAAGAAAGAAAATCAACTCTTACAAAATAAGGTTTTCTGGCAAAACCTATTCACTAAGGTTTTACAATGATCTTATCATATAATTATAAACCAAGTAAAAAGTATCATAATAACCAAGGTTCAAGACTATGTATAACTATACTGGTATATCCCCCGTTACACCCAATCAATTTCACTGACATTACATGAAATGATCCAACGCTTGCTTCAATATTGTAGCTGGCCTAATTATGTCATGGGAGGAATCCCTAAAATTATCCTAGATATATAATGTCACAGTGACTTATTAGGAGAAACATGAAAACAATTTGTATAAGCAATAAATACATGGAGATTTTCAAAATATAATGTTCCCACTAATTTGCTCCTACAATAATTATACACTGTTTAATATTATCAGCTACTATTCCTATGATATGGCAGTTTAAAACTATCATACAAAATATGGTTGGCATATTTAGTTACAATTTCCAGTGTATACTCATTTAATAATGATGCATCTTTTATGATGGGGAGTTTCTTAGCAGAAAAGGGATGTGGAATTTACTCTATCAATGTCCGCTAATATCCAAATCACTGTCATGAAGGGAGATAAAATGAAGCACAAAGTGATGTTTTACACGTATTTGCTGCTTTCTGTATGATTATAATAGAGGAATTTAGTCTCTCAGTCAGTCATTTGATGTCATAATCAGCTATATTATATGTAGTCAGACGTCATAATCAGTTCCATCATGAAAGACAAGATTTAGTCCATTGTAAATTCTTAATAGTCCATCTAGTTGTACGAATTGTATGTATTTACTAGTTAATAAACATTATGTTGAATATTTTGAAACTAATTTGCCTGGGTGATGTTGGAAAACTTAGTTTCAGAATATTCAACAGCTTACATGTATATTTTTAAGGAAATCGAGATACAGTGAGTGTAGGGATCAAGTGATCCCAACATGGGCAAAGCGTGAGTGGAACTTAGCTAAACATTGGCGGGGCAAAGCTATAACTGGATTCATCCATTATTACGGAAAGTTTATTAATATTTGAAGCTTTCTTGGCTATTGCAATTACTATAGATGTTTTATAGCATTCATATTGCTTTCTCAGCTATTGGACTTGCTACAGAATCTTGATTTATACTTACTACATAAGGTTTATTTATATTTGTCATTTCAGGGATATTGCAATTAGAAGGCATTTAAATATGATTGCATCTTTCTCATGTATGACAATTACTATAGAATGTTCATACATTTTTACAATTTTCTTTGTTCCAATTTCTACAGATAACTTATACATATTTACAGCTTTCTTGCATGTTTCCAAGCCATTGTTACACGTCTATGCAGACTTCTTGATCATTGAAACTGCAACAGATTTAGCCATAATTGGAGCTTTCTTGCCCATTGCAATTATAACAGAATGGTTATAAACATCAAATCAGATGTTAAAATAGGAGAGCATAAAGCATGATTTTGGAATGCCTATTGGATACAACAATCATAACTGGAAAATAATCAATCTGATCAGAATCTTATAATGGTAAGTGATGTATCAATAATAACAATTATTTGGGTGTACTGGCATAAAGTTTCACATCCCTTGCATAAATGTAAATTATATATTGATTGCCAATGTTGAAATATGAAGAAAGACATTCAGTTCAGACAGAAGCTTGATTGCCAGATTGGGATCACCTATTATTGCAATCCAGTTGTCAGGGGAACTACTTTCTGATATCACAGTGCAGTGGTTTCTTAAGATGTATGATCTCTCGACAATCAAACTTTATGACCCATCATTTTAGAGTCTTTGAGAGGTGATCTCTTGAACAGGTTTCACTGTGGTTTTAATTAGAAAATCAATCTGAAAATACAGGCGAGGCTTTGCAGATATTATGTAAATAATGACATCTCAAACACCACTGGATGGAACGCGTTGATTTTGGTATCATTTTAACCCATTTATCTTTAGCTTGTTTCCCACATTAATAGCATGACCATTGATTTAGCAGGCACCAGAATTTGATGATGTCATTTTTATTTGAATCTCCCTTAAAATATGTTTTGAGGTTTACTCAATTAACCCTTCATAGATATGAAATTAATTTGGTCTGGCGACAGGCTCTGGACCACTGATATCGTATATATTGACTAGATCACTCATGAGCATGCCCTTACTATGGGGTTGGTTATCGCGACTGCTGATGACTTGAGCTTACTTAATCACCAGTGCACCTGACCATGTATTTTCAGTTTTTGACACGTCAAATCAAACTGGCAGTAACAGCTGTTCATCTGATATTTCATTTCATTTTCGCAACATATCAATGCATGTCAACGACTGACAGTAGATCGTGACGTTTCTCAGTCCTTTTCTCATTCTTCTGCCTACATGCCAGGTCCAAACACAATGCTCTATGAAACTGTGCCACCATACATATTAACGGGTCTCTAATTTTTCAGTAGTCAAAAGAGAGACAGAACATAAATGATGCAATGCTCTCTCTACAGTAGCATAATGTCTACTAATTGGCAAGCAGAAGCATATGCAGAATCTCTTGACCTGAATTTATATATGTGTATCGTAAATAATATTTGGCTGGATGTATTAATCTGACATTTTATTCGACTTGGAAATGGAATTTGGAACAAAAATTAGATATTGTTAGTAATATGATATTCTCATATAAACCAGATTGGCGAGAAAATACTGAACTCTGAAATGTCGCTTTTGAGAGGGACATGAGTGATCTAGCCAATATATATGATATCTATATTTTGGACCTTCTTGGTCAGCCTAGCAATGTGGTTGGCCTTGACCAAATCCATCATAAGATATTAATAAAATTGACGATGTGTGGAACATTGTTGCTGTTATAATACCTTTCATTAATGTTACTGAGACACACCACATGCAGGAAAAATCGCCACACAGTATATTTCCATGAAGCCCTAGACATTTTTGAAACTGAACAAGAATTGGTGAGCGAATGGATTTTCGACATTGGAATTTCCTTCTAGCGGAATATCAGTGGATCATTGTAGGTAAAGTCTGTTTTTGCTAGTAAAGCAGAGGGTGCACAATGCGTGAACAGAATAAAGAATGGTGTGAACCTAACATGATTTATTTTGAAAACGGATATTGATCAAGTATACACAAATGCTAGCGTAACTGCCATGATACTGTTAAAATATGTTGATTGTTATTGCTTCTCAGTGCATAAATCTGTGGTATATAAATGCATACAGCCAACAGTTGCAGATGATGTTTTGTGTTCTGTGACCGCAGTAGATGGAGAACATCGTGCAGCTGCAGTCTGCCCGTCTTTGTCACGTTTTATGTCTTCAGCCAGAATCTTTAGCGCCATGCAGATGCTAGTTGGTCCAAAAATGATCTATTATACAGCAACTGTATGTGGTATTACGGCTATGAAATCACTGACGTATTCATGCACCATAGACTCACCCAGCAAATGACTAGTTTCGACCTTTTGGGTCTCCTCAGGCACAGATAAGATTGAACCCACGCACTCGGATTACGAATCACACTCATGGCATCTAGGGCTTGAATGTGACATGTTGTATAGGAATTTTTTACCAGAATGGAGACCTGTTGGGGCATTGCTGACTATGTGCCCATAATATAACACAACACATCTAGCCTGACACCATATGGCAAAGAGTCCACAACTTTATCCAGTCATAATACCAAATATATAGCAATTATAGGTGGTATTACAGTTATAAGGTTAGTGACTAATCCACGCACTATGGAATCATCAACTGCACGACTAGTGTCGACCTTTTTGGGTCTCATCAGGCGCAGATAGGATTTGAATTAATGATGCTTGGGCTACGAGTAAGTCTCATCACCGCCAAGCCATGGGTGTCATGTGGTGTTTATGAATCTTATCTTATCGTAATGTACAACTGCGACCAGAATACAATACAACCCTTCTAGCCTGATTGCTTAATTATCACACATCACAATTTTATCCAGCTACGATACCAATTATATAGCAATTACATGCGGTATTAACAGTTCTGGATCTGGAATCATAGCCATGACTCATGTAGAAGAACTGCCATGCGTAGTGGTGGTGATTTAATAATGGTTTTGTTAACCATTCCTAGCAGTTATGATGGATAATTCATTAATTTCATAAAACCATAATGCCACATATAGTTGTTATCAACGCTGGACGCAATGGACCTTTCCAGTTTTAGCTATGCCCCGCCCATCACTAGCAAAGCTCCACCTACACCTCACTCGTGTTGTGATCGATCGATGAACTAGCTGACTATCAATTTCCAGAAAACTATACAGATAAACTGTTGAATATTTTGAAAATAATTTGATTGGGTGTTGTTGCTGCTATAGGAAGTGACATCGCTCAGTCAAATTAATTTCAATATATTCAACAGAATGTTTATTAAATAGCAAAGACATACGATTCATACAACGCGTCAGACTATTAAGTGTTTAAGATGAGATAAATCGTGTCATTCATGACATCATGATTATAACGTCATCTTACATGGGGCAAATATATATCATCTTTAATGTGTTATATTTGCTGACAGTTGGTCTCCGTATTGCATCTTTTATTTGGTATTGCCCATCTGTTGCAATTGTACATCATCAGGGATATATGAGTTGCATCATACAAGCGCAGTTTCTTGGACAGATGGGTTCTTCATCCACGAATCCATCTTCATGTGGTATATACAGCCATGTCCACATCCAGCTATTCTAATCCAGCTATATTATCTAGCCAAACATGCCTGAATCACCGAATGTAGACAGATACAGTTGAGTCTCTAATTCCCAATCGATATCCTTGTTATTATTTGTAGACACAGGCACACAGCTGTACTCGAGCCTGTAGTACAGAATTATGAAGAGGAATCGTATTCTCTCCATGTCAGTAACCTTGCTGCCCGCACACCATTACCATGCTAATCTTAATGTAAATCAAACGATATTGATATTAAGCCCAACAGATATATGGCCATAACAGATGATCTGTTAGCTGTAGAGGATAGCTATATGACGATGCTGAGCGGTAGAAGATAACTATGTGACGGTGCTCAGCTACAGAGATAAGTGGCGGTGCTGAGGTGTAGACAATAGCTAAGTGACAGTGCTGAGCAGTAGGAGATAGCTAGGTGTGTATGAGACGGTACTGTAGAATATAGCTAAATGAGAATGCCGAGCAGTCGGCTGTAAAAGAAAGCTAAGGGACAGCGCTAAGATGTAGAACCTCGCTAAGTGACTTTGCTGAGCAGTAGCAGATAACTATATGACAGGGTTTAGCTGTAAAAAGCAGCTACGTGGCAGTGCTGCGTTGTAGCAGATTTCTAAGTGACGGTGCTGGGCTATAGAAGATAGTTATGTGACGGTGTTGAGCTGTGTACGATAGCTATATGACGGTGCCAAGCAGTTAGTTGTGGACGAAAGGTAAGTTCCTGTGCTAAGCTGTAGAATCTCACTAAATGACAATGCTGAGTTGTAGAAGATGGCTACGTGACGGGACTGAGCTGTAGAAGATAGCTAAGTGACGGTGCTGAGCTGTTGAACCTAGTTAAGTAACCGTGCTGAGCAATTAGCCGTAGACGATAGGTAAGTGTCTATGCTGAGCTGTAGAAAATAGTTAAGTGACAGTGCTGAGTTGTAGAACCTCGCTAAATGGCAGTGCTGGGTTGTAGAAGATAGTTAAGTGAGGGTGCTAAGTTTTAGAAGCTAGCTAAGTGACGGTGTAGAGCTGTGGAAGATAGCTATTTGACGGTGTCAAACAGTTAGCTGTGGTCGATAGTCAAGTGATGGTTCTGAGCTGTAGAAGATAGTTAAGTGACGGTAGTGAGGTGTAGAAGATAGATAAGTGGCGGTACTGGGCTGTAAAATATAGCTAAGTGAGAATGCCTAGCAGTCGATAAAAGACGGTGCTGAGCTGTAGAAGATAGTTAGGTGACGGTACTGAGCTGTAGAAGCTAGCTACGTGACGATGCTGAGATGTAGAAGATAGCTAAGTGGCAGTGCTGAACTGTAGAAGATAGTTAAATGACGGTGATGTGCTGGAGAATATAGATAGGCGACGGTGCTGAGATGTAGAAGATAGTTAAGTGACGGTGCTGAGCTGTAGAAGATAGTTAAGTGACAATGCTGAGCAGTCAACATTATGTCACATCTAGGCTGACGTCACAATCAAAATACATATGGAATAATGAATATAGATCCGTCATGAACATTGAAAAGTCCGTCAAGTGTACGAGTTGTAGAGCTTTGAAGGATTTATAATTTAATAAACATTCCATTGAAAAGGCAGCAAAATTACCCAGTCGAATTAGTTTCAGAATATTCAACAGTTTACTTGCATAATTACCTTGAAAATTGGATACTGTGAAATTAGGGTTCAAAGTGTAGAACTCTATTCCAACACGGCGTAAACCGTCAGCGGAGATAAGCTAGAAATGGGCGGGGCATAGGTAGAAATGGGCGGGGCCTAGGTAGAAATGGATCCGTTCAGTGATGTAATTTCCCTCCAGTATTGATCTTGATCAGAACAAACATTCCAAATGGATGCGTTTCATGCACCCCGTATAACCATTTAACCCTCGAAGTTGTTCAGAAAATTTCAATTTTCTCATAGAAAATGTCCATTTGCAAACCAAGAGAAGACAATTTTTGAAATGTGACCACTGTGATGACTGTCACCACAGTGGTAAATATTAAAGAATAGTCTACTCTTCGTCTGCAATTGGACATTTCTCAAGACCGCTACAGAAGCAATTTTTAGCTGATATGTGTTTTAAAAAGTTACCTGTGTCTAATAACAAAGATGGCAGCAACTATATACGGTATCAAGACCTTTCATAGGTTTTATCATATAATATTCATTTATTCAACAGAAAATAAAATCATATTCTAAAATGTACAAATTTACAGGATTATCTACATATTTAAGATTTACCACATTGTCAGCTATATATCGATACGATGAACGCACATTGAAGGAGCATACTTCGACTAAATATCTGTCAAAGTACGAACTCGAGGAAAGGCTGTCTATTGTCCTGAATATAACAGTATATTGTTGCACTTTCAAATAAATACTCAATCACTATACGCTGTGGAGCTAAGCAATTGGACATGCCCCGTGTGTTAACGTAATGTCATCTATTCCGATGTCTCCTTGCCAACCATTGACGTGACCGGAAAATACTATCTGAAACAGCAATGATATAGACAGAATTATAATAATATGTTTATATAGAATATTGAAGTATCATATGACGATAGGGTGGACTATTTTTGGCGAATGAGTAGTTTATATATAATGTCGATGTTTGAGATAAACAATTTCTTGACAGGTAGTCCTTCAATGTTGACTGTACAAATGAGGTGCCTTGTTGATATACATTATCTGATGAGTGTTGCTGATTTGTATGAACGGAGAATTGAGCATTCCATTTAGGAAACGGTGTTGCTAAATGTTATTACATCATTATAAGCCAGTCTCCAAATGACCAGGCCTAATAGTACGTCAGGTTGTACGAATTGTATGGATTTACTATTTAATGAACATGTTGTTGAATGTTTTGAAACCAATTCGATTGGGCGCTGACAGGCAGCAATGGTACCCAGTTATATTTGACTCAGAATATTCAAAAGCCTACCTGTACGGTTTTATGGTAATTGAGATTCAGAGAGTGCTTGGGCAGGCGTTACCCATGATAGCTAGAAATGGGCGGGGCATAGCTAATACTGAAGTCCTCCATTGTCAGGTTGATTTTCGATATGAGGTTAGATTGATTGACAGATGGGTGAGAGGCTTTTCTGAATGCTACAGTCAGTATTGGCATCCCTTACAGCGATGCTATAGAAATAGTATTAATTTATTTCTTACAAACTCACCTTAAACGTTGGTCGATGACTGAGACTAACAGTGACATGTCTCCATTGTGGAGAACCGCTTTCATCTGATAACCACAGAGGCATATTATCTGTAAAATAGAACGACATTGATAACATTATGATATGATGATGTGCCTTAGATCATAGTCTTAAAAAGCTAACTGATGTTTAGCCTGAATAAAAGTTATACAAAGGAACAGGTTGTCGACAGCAACAGCTGGAATCAGCTGGAATCAACATACTTTGTAAATATAAGACCAATTATCACGTGAACTGGTTACCGGTAATACAAGTTGGGATTTTATTTATAAACAGAAAGGATAACTTCACTCAAATCTGTCTGAAGATCTTAAAATAATAACCTCATATTCGATCAAAAAGCATGGAAATCATCGCTACAGATATTATGATAATTTATAACCAATCACCATTCGACCTAGACCAGGCAAATCAAGGTAGTAGTAGTAGTAGTAGTAGTAGTAGTAGTAGTAGTAGTAGTAGTAGTAGTAGTAGTAGTAGTAGTAGTCGAAGTGAACGCACGCGTTTATTTAGCTCTGCAATTGCTGCCCGAATTTGCTAGTTTCTAGCGCGATTTTGTAGATAAATTTTATACATATATTTCGTATTAGTATTTCCTTTCAAACTTTATATTTAATTTGTAAATTCTTGTCTTGGTTGGAGCGCATTTTGTGTCTCTATTTTCTAAAGGCATTCCTCTTAGCTGGCGGTTTTCGCCATTTAATAGGGCTCCTCTTACTGTGGTCAATGCAATACATTTCTCCCCGCGCCGGTCTGCTATTTCTATAGATCGTAGGCTAGCGCATTGTATTTGGCAAGGTCGCTTGAGTGAGTGGATTTAATTCCTTTGTCATTTGTAAGCACACGCCTAGTTCTTTAACTATATAACTCCTTATTGGCTGTCCCCAGTCAACTCGAACAGACTAACAAATATATGACTTGACTATTTAATCATATATTTGTTAGCATACTTTAATCGGCTAGGTGTTAGTGAACCACTTAGAAAGTGGTTCAAACTAACAAATATACGACTGTACTCTCTATTCGTATATTTGTTGGTAGACGTCAGGGTTTCAAAAGGGGACACTATTTATTTAGTGTTTAGCTCTTTCCCCGACGTCTTGGTGTTATATATTTGTATTATATATTGTAGTAGTATGGGGTTCCTCTTTTTATAAAACACCATGGCAACCTCATATAAGCGTACCCTGAGTCTTAAAATCACGACAAAGGCTTGGGGTATTTCGGCAATTGAGGTGTATCATGGGTTGAAGGATGTAGTTGGGGCAGGGCCACGGGTCCTTCAAGGTCTCGTTAATGTTTCCAAATCTGTATGGAATGTCACCGTAGTTAATGAAAGTGTGAAGGAAAAGTTGCTCGACGAGGTCCTTGTCGTGAAGGGTGAGGTGTGTAATGTGGAGGAAATAGATTCTGATCGTCTATTAGTCAAGATGAAGGTTCCATTAGAGATCCCAGATGAACGGGTTATCACTGAATTGATCAAGTATGGCAAAGTGGACAAAGTAGAACACGAGACCTATCCATTTGATCGAACCTTAGAAAATGGCATCAGAAGAATTTGGTTTGAAAAGGTAGAACAACCTCTCCCAAGCAAGGTCACCATAGATGGTCGATTTATCTTGCCATTATGGTACAGGGGGCAAATCAAAGAGTGTAGAATCTGCTTAAGCACAGAACATCTTGCAACAGATTGCCCTAACAAAAACAAATGTTTAGTTTGTGGATCATCTGATCATTTTAAGTGGCGATGCCCGCAGAACAAATATGTCAAAAAGGGTGCTGATAAAAGTGCAGAGCAAGTTGTCTCTAAAGAGAATGTCATAGAACCGGTAGCTGCTGAGATTGTAGCGGAAATTCATACTAATGGGAAGCACGCTGCTAAGGAAAATGTCATCGAACGAGTAGTTGCTGAGATTGTAGCTGAAGTCCATGTTAATGAGAAGCATGGGGAAAAAACTAAGAATCCAATCGCTGTAGTTGCAGGCGATGAAATAGAGGTTCTAGATGAGGGGCTAAGTCTTGCTCCAGTAACAAGTCAAGCCAAGTTTGATGACAGAGAGGCTAATTCCACACAAGTTGAAGATGATGATCAATACCCTCTGGAAGAGAGTTTTAATTTAGGACAAGTAAAATTCAGGTCGCAAGATACTGAAACTAACTTTGAATTTCCACTGAGTACACTCAATCTAGACGATTTAAATAATATAGAGAAAGTAATTGGTGTCTCGGATCGATTGAGTGGAACAAAGCGACAGAAAGATGGAGAGAGTTCTGAATCAGAAATAGAGGAAAGTGATATAGAAGACGATAATATGTCAGTCGCTGAATCTGATATATCCATTCAAACACAGAGTTCTAAATCACCTGATGAAATGGTCATGTACAGGTCAGAGGCAGGAGAGGTGTTAGTTCCATATGTGACGGCAAATGGTGTTAAATATAGGCATCTGCGTCATGATTCAGATATATTAAAATATAAGCATTTGGAAAAGGTTGAGCTAAGTAATGCAGCGTTTGTGAGTAAAATAGGTAAATGGTCTAAGAGAGGGTCGAAAAAAACAAAATCTAGTTAGCTTAATAATGGCGGTTTTACACAGCATTTTATTACCTTTTATGCTAATTTGCACACTCAGTTGTAGAGGCTTAAATAGTGACATAAAGCAACGTCACTTACTAGAGACTCTGAAAAATGAGCAGATTGACATTGCTTTGATACAGGAAACAAAAATTCAGAAGTCAGAATTATACGATAATTTAGAAAAGATTTCTGGATCCAGAATATTTTATTCGTTATCTCAAGATAATAGTGCAGGCGTAGCAATTGTTATACTCCCTCGTTGTTCAGCCTATGTAAATATAATCTCTTCAGTATCAGGTGCAAATGGTCGCTGGGTGAGAGTCACGCTAGATATACAACAAACACGTATCACGTTGCTGTGTATATATGCACCTACATCTCATCAACTACGTCGTAATTTTTTTAAGGAGATGTCTAAAACAGCACTAGATAACATCACTGAAAACTTAGTAATGGGTGGTGACTTTAATTGTGTCTTAGACAAAGAAAATGACAGGAATGCAACTTCAACTTATATTGATACATCACATAGACTCTTAAAAGAAATATGTGATAATGAAAATTTAGTGGACACCTATAGAATATCAAAACCTCATGGTAAAGATCTTACATGTTTTTCGGTAGATGGTAAAGTTGGTTCAAGGATCGACAGAATTTATGTGAATAGTTTGTTAACAGGGTACTGGAGAGATGTTAATATTAAGCCAGTTGCATTCTCCGATCATAACATGGTTTGTGTAACCTTTGCCAATGCTGACTGGGTAACAAAAGGGGTCGGGTTTTGGAAATTAAACACAACACTGTTGGGAGAAGAATTTTATAAGAATAATATAGAGAGTTGTTGGCAACATTGGATTAATAGGAAAGCATCATATAAGAGCACATTGCAATGGTGGGAGGATGTTAAACTGGATTTAAAGTATGTTTCCCGAAAGTATGCTATTAGGAAAGCACAGGAAATACGCAAACGCAAGAGAACACTTCATCGATCACTGATGAAAATTAATGCTAAAGTAAATAATGGTGAAGAGAATTATTATGAATTACTGGTTAAAATTAAAAGTAAAATAAGAGATATAGAACACTATGAGTTTGAGGGTGCAAAAATTAGAGCAAGAGCCCAGATGCACGCAGAAGGGGAAAAGCCAACCGGATATTTTTGCGCATTAGAAAAAGCACGGGCAATAGATAAGGTGATGTGCTCATTAAACATGCCGGATGGTTCAACCGTCTTTACCAACAATGAAATGAGTACTATTGTATGCAATTACTATGAGTCATTGTACAAGTCAGAGGGAATTGATGAAGATGCAAAATTGGATTTGTTAGCAAATATAGACAAAAAGGTGTCAGACACAGGCAGTGAATTTTGTGATCAACCCTTAACACTAGAAGATTTAACTAAATCCCTTAAAGGTATGAAACTAGAAAAATCACCAGGGTGTGATGGCCTTCCAGTTGAATTTTACCAAACGTTTTGGCACCTTGTAGGTCCAATAATGGAAGAATTAGGCACTGAAATTTTTGAGAAAGGCCATTTACCACCAACTATGGCTAGGGCATACGTAAGGCTAATATATAAAGGAAATGACAGACGTCTTATTCAGAACTACAGACCAATTTCTCTACTATGTGTAGACTACAAAATAATATCCAGAGCACTAACATTGAAACTAGGTAGTGTTTTAGGAGAAATCAT
Source organism: Chaetoderma sp. LZ-2023a (assembly GCA_034401795.1). Lineage (NCBI taxonomy): Eukaryota > Metazoa > Mollusca > Caudofoveata > Chaetodermatida > Chaetodermatidae > Chaetoderma > Chaetoderma sp. LZ-2023a. The sequence goes on from CM067366.1 coordinate 40,122,611, forward strand.
TGGAACAGAGCAGACATGTGCTGTACCCAGGAGGACAATTCTAACCAATACCATGGTAATAAGAGACCTTATACAATTGGTTGAGAAGGATAGCATCCCTTCAGCTGTGATTGCCTTGGACAATGAAAAGGCATTTGACCGTGTGGAATGGGATTTTCTTTTTAATTCTTTGCAATCGTTTGGGTTAGGCTCAAACTTTATTAAATGGGTAAAGATTTTATATACGGATATCAAGAGTAGCTATTTAGTGAACAATCAATTATCCAGAGAAATTGTCTTAGAACATGGGGTTAGACAGGGGTGTTCCCTATCGCCATTATTATTTGTTATTGTGATGGAATCACTTGGCATAGCATTGAGGCAAAATAATAACTTTCAAGGCATATGTATTCGTGGCATAGAAAGACCACTTAAGCTGTCACACTATGCTGATGACACAACTGTGTTTACCAGTTCAAACAATGATTTTGCAATTTTAAACCACGTACTAGAAAAGTTCCAAAATGCATCTGGTTTGAAAATCAATAAAGGAAAATCCAAAGGATTATTTCTGGGGCCATGGAAAGAGCGGAATGACCAGCCACTTGAAATCAATTGGTCTAATGATACCATTAAGATTTTAGGCATCTATTTTGGCAGGAAACCGAATACAATACAAAATTGGAATGAACGAGTATCTAAGCTTAAGAGAATATTAGCAAATTGGAAGCGTCGTCGTCTTTCAATCTTTGGTAGAGTGTTTGTTGTCAACAACTTGGCATTATCTGGGCTATGGTATACAGCATCTGTTGTACACATGCCAAAACATGTAGAAAAGGAGGTTAATGAGTTGATATTGTCATTCATATGGGAAGAAAAGAATCATTTAGTTTCCCATCGTGTTCTCAATAATGCTAAGTTAGAAGGAGGACTTGATTTAATTGATATTAAAGTGAAATGTGTTTCTTTAAGGTTAAAATTTTTGGATGATCTTATTACATCAGATGAGACGTGGGCATGTGTTTCACGAGCTCTCATGGAGAGAATTGTAGAACCATTTCTGGCGGAGCATGTTTTTACCTCAAAGAAGCCACCTCCGAATAGCCAAATGATACCAGATGTGTTTAAAGATCAAGTTAATGGGTTAGAAATATTTGACAGATACATGCCTCCACCTACGTGCTGGAAGGAAGTACTAGAACAGCAATTGTGGGGCAATAGTAATATATGTTATAACAATGCAGTACTTTATCTACCGTCCTTTGCAAAATATGGCATTCAACATTTATCGGATATGATACACCCTCAAACACGTAGATGGATTTCAATGCAAGACGTAGCTAGAAAAACACATATGAGGCATATAGATGTCCAGCGGTTGCTAAATAAAATAAAACATGCTGTACCAATTGAATGGTTTCGTCTGCCAAATGTAAATAATAATAGTTTGACTCCACAACCCGCATTAGTTCTTGATGATGAGATGTTAAAATACAAGATGAGATCCAAGGAATGGTACCATATTATGAGACGAAAACAAGTAACACCTCCCATAGCAATTAGGAGATGGGATGACTCAAGCTATAAACCATCCAGTTGGAAAAATGTATGGAAAATCTTGCATTCTCCATCCATACCAAATATGGCTCGTGATTTATTGTGGCGATTACTACATCGACGGCTATGGGTGGGACACTTGACATACAAGTGCAATATTACGACTTCTGATAGGTGTTACTTATGTCAAACAGACGAGGAAACAATCGAGCATTTATTTGTGGAATGTCCAATATCGTCACAATTCTGGGACTATATCAGCCAAATCTTGGCAAAATTTGGAGCGAAGCCCATTGTTCTAGACACGCATGTAGTCTTATTTAGAGAATTTGGATCAAGCGGTGTAAATATCATAAAGTCTGAAAGGACTATTTTAATAACAATACTAACCATAGGTGTTTGGGCCATTTGGAAACATCGGTGTGCACAGACGAAAAATCCATCTATGGGCAATCACAATAGAGCAATAAAGGCAATATTTCGTTCATTGCTGCTGAATCATATTCCTTGCGAATATTTTAGATTAAAGCAGCATGGTAAAGAAAAAGTATTCAAGGACATATGGTGCAAAACAAACATAGTTTCAATAGAGTTGGGAGCTGTAAAAATAAATGAGCCTGCACTAGCTTAAATCATTTAATTACTACAGCTGATTTATCTGTGTCTTTTAATTAATCTGTGTCATGTAATTCATTTTAGTCTGCACTTTGATATTGTTATGTTTAATAATTCATGTTAAGAAATAAACAGACTGGGGTAATTTAATAATCAATCGATAAAGTAATTTGCCATTGAATTATAAAATTGTCCCAGGTAATTTTAGGAATTTGCACAGAGTTTTATAGGGTTATTTGTTCCCGGGTAATTTACAAAACCTTACAACAAAGTAAATCAAAAATGGAAACAAGAGCGCCATCTATTTCCATCTATTTTTCTGTAATTTTCCTGCTGACTATATATGTTATGCTACCCGAATGCTACTACGCCCGCTGATCTTTAAGACTCAGCCCACTGGCGTCAATGATTGACTTATTTGTCATTGATTGACGAGTCACTTTTCATTTGTTGAATAGTTGCACTCGCCACACGGGTCTACTACCACACATGGATTGAATGGTAATTTACAAAACCTTATAATAAAGTAAATTGAAAATGTAAACAAGAGGGCCATCAATTTTTCTGGAATTTTTCTGCCGACTATATGTATTATACTACCCAAATGCTACTACGCCCGCTGATCTTTAGAGAATCAGCCCACTGGCGTCAATGATTGACTTATTTGTCATAGATTGACGAGGCACTTTTCATTTGTTGGATAGTTGCACTCGCCACACGGGTCTACTACTACACCTGGGTTGAATAGTAATGCCTTTGTTAAGTTTTGTTTTGCTATCGGAGCTTTATCAGCATATTGTTTTGTATCTATACTTTTTAAGCCATATGTATTTATAGATTGTATTAATGCTCATTATTTATCATTGTTTTGGTGTAATATTAATCAAGATTACTAGTTCACCAGGTTTTTTTCTGGGGGTTTGCAAGCCTTTTTAAAGGAGTTCCTCCGTGAAGTTTGTCCGACTGCGTCAGCGTCGGTTTTTCAAAAAAAAAGAAAAAAAGTAGTAGTAGTAGTAGTAGTAGTAGTAGTAGTAGTAGTAGTAGTAGTAGTAGTAGTAGTCAACGGATTTCTTGCTAGGAAACATGTTTTTCACTAGATTTTGTGTTGTTTATTTTAGTATTTGAGTGTGTGGACGCTGTTGCTGCACGATAGCAACAGCTTCCCATCAAATTGGCTTTAAATTTTCAACAACCACTAAATTAACCTTGAAAATATCATGATTAATAATTCAAATAGTGTTTATAGTCAACCACACGGTCTACAGGAATGTTTCTTTTTAGTATCATTTGTTCTGGGGTAATTTTCAAAACGTCCATTCAAAGTAAATTGACTTGGCTTTTTCATTTTATGTTTTGTAATTTGGTCTAATCATGTATTCACAGTAGCCAAAATATTCATACTATGGTAATTTTTTTAACAGTTTTGGAGATTCATGTGTGTACGGCAATTGCATCAGGGTATTTTGTAATAAACATAAATTAAGTGGTCCATATTAATTTCATTGTATGGGCACCGTTTCATTGCTTTTATAGCTATGCAATAATATGACTTATATAATGTTTATAAATATATTTTTAAATTTATAGAATTTATTTCTACATAATACTGACGTATAATGTGTGTTAATTAATTTCCCTACATTTTAGTATTCTTTGTCAGTAAATATTTTTGTGTAGAAAGGCTTTCCACACGATCCTTTGATCGCGTTAACAAAAAAAAGAAAAACAGTAGTAGTAGTAGTAGTAGTAGTAGTAGTAGTAGTAGTAGTGGTAGTATTTGTTGTTGTAGTAGTAGTAGTAGTAGTAGTAGTAGTAGTAGTAGTAGTAGTAGTAGTAGTAGTAGTAGTAGTAGTAGAAGAAAGTAGTGGTGGTGGTGGTGGTGGTGGTAGTAGTACTCACGTTGTGTTCCGCCAGCTGTCCAAGCTTTACTGACGCGGAGCATACCGGGAGCATTCCCTGATATATGGAACCAAAATGACAAACAGCCGGAAGTGCATCCTGAAAGCTTTATGTCATGTGATTGAATCTTGGCAATGTTGCCTTTTACCTATGAAACATAATTTGAATGTTAATTCTGGAGATATGATGAGGGAGAGGTGAGAGAGAGAGAGAGAGAGAGAGAGAGAGAGAGAGGGGGAGAGGGGGGGGGGAGATGTGAGAGAGGGAGAGAGGTGAGAGAGAGAGAGAGAGAGAGAGAGAGAGAGAGAGAGAGAGAGAGAGACGTGAGAAAAACAGAGGCAATATATGCTTTTGAAGGCTGATTGTTGAGCCACAGCACTCAGCAGACTGCCTAAAGCTACATGATTCAGAATGACCACTCGTTCCTCAGAAATTAATATTATTATCAGTGATATACATCCAATGCTATTTGTTTTCATATAATACGTTGTGTGGAAATGTTACTGACTCCCGGCCCCACTCGATATGCCTATAGAGGGCCAAAGCACGTTCTTCATAAACGAAATCTACCCATTTTACCATGACTATGCCTTGAAAACTTGACATTTTGACAGTAAAATCCAGCCCTTTTTCCAACAGATCACTGCCATTTTTTCGAAAAGTACCCTCTTTCTCATAAAAATCAAAACTGCAACGGGAGTGACTAAAATGTTAAAGGAACAATTAATAAATTGCACACCAAATTTGCTTAAAATTACATTAGTGAAATATTTCCCTTTTAGAATGTTACATCATGTACTTCTATGTAATGAATTTATATGCAGTACATGAGGAAAAAAATAAAACAATATCGGTATACGATGGAAGCAAGGGGACGATATATGTGCTTTTTCATTGGTTCTCCAAATGAAGCGGGGTGGGTGTTGGTGGTGCGGGTGGGGGTGGGCTGGGGGTGCAGGCTCTTTGGTTCTTCAACTTCAAACAACATAGATATGATTTTCTCCTGTCTGAAATAGGAAATCAATTAAATCTTAAATAATAGTTTCCATAGCCACCATTTTACTATCAATAAAACATACCCGAGGTTCAGAAGCCTCCATCAGCAGATAAAACCCTATTCCCGATTGGTCTCCTTGTGGACCAGTGTTCACTGAGGATGAGGATCCAAATGTTAACTGCCAATCAAAATCGTCGTCTGATCTTTGATAGAAGGCGCACATCGTATTGTCGTCGAAATCACAAGTGAACACGGTTTTCGTTCCTGAATATTTAAATTAAATACATTGTAATGAACCTTTTTAATCATATGATGTCATAATCAACCACGTGACGTGTGGGCTGACATCATAATCAATGATGTTATAAATGACGTAGATAAGTTCGTCACGAATACTTAATTGATGATGCACTAAGCGTTGTTGTACGAATTGTATGTCTTTACTATTTAATAAACATGCTACAGGTCCCAGTCAAATTAATTTCAAAATAATCAACAGCTTACATGTATATTTCTCTGGAATTTGAGATTCGGAGAGTACAGAAATCGATCGACCCCAACACAGGCAACGCATGGGTAGAGTTTAGCTAGAGATGAGCGGGGCATGGCTCAAACTGGATTTCTCCTTTATCTGACCTTTAATAGGTATTCTCCAAAAGGTCCGCGCGTACCCTGGTCTAATGCGCAGTGGAAGAATATAATATTAAATATGTGGGGTTCACGGTTATATATATCACACTCCGCACTCGTTTACCTCCTTTGTCAACAGCATTTAAAAACAAAATCACGGATCTAACAGAACACAATGGAGGGATCAATTTCTAGATATGCCCCTCCCATTTCCAGCTAAGCTCCGCCCATTTTACGTGTGTTAGAATCGATAAGTAAATACTTTGAACCCTGAATTCCCAGAAACCCAATTACATGGTAACTATGCAGGTATGCTGTTGAATATTTTGAAACAAATTTGACTTGAGGCTGTTCTTGCCTATCAAAATATCATTATTATTATCTTAAATTGTAAATTCATCAAAGACATACAATTCGTACACTTGACGGACTTTTCCTACTTCATGACGAATCAATAATATGTTATTATGATTATGACATCAGTCTTCATGTGACATAATTGATTAAGAGGTCATACTTGAGTAATATATTGGATCTCTCCATTGTTGACTGCTGTATGATATTTTTAATGCAGTTTGAACATGATTGATATTAATACAGGCTATGACACAACACATACCAGTGTTTAGGCTTCGTAATCGGACCAAGGGTCTTGGACTATGTCATTAGTTTCGGATAAGTCAGTGATCGCGTTGCATCCATCGACCTGTCTATACCTACCCGAAAACACACCACGACTAAGTGTCAACGCATATGGCCCAACTACCGAAAATGCCACAGAATCCAGCAATATTAGATTCCTTCTATGCAGAACTAATCCCCGCCATTACAATCCCAGATAGATGACAGCTGTTCGTGTGTGGAGATTTAAACTCCAACCGTGGTAAAGTCGGAACAAGTTCAGGACTTAGAATATGCATGGGATCGTATGGAGAGGGCACACGCAACAGCAATTGAGATGCACTGGGAGGAATTCCTTAGTTCCAGTGACCTATTTGCCACAAATACGTCTTTCAAACTCCCATTCCATCACTGGACAACATGGACCGGACACATTGCTGATCGCAAAGCCCCAAAAGGTTCTATGGCTAAAACAGCTGTCTTCAAACAAATAGACTTCATACCTTGCAAGACAGACGCAAAACCCCTACTTCGGAACGCGTGTTCCTATTGAGGCACAGACCTCAATTCTGACCATAAGCCAGTCATTACACGCCTTCAGATGAACGATATCTACATAATGTATAAACGCCATAACAGGCAAGAGGGTATAGTCACCTACAAGCTACCCAAGCTCATCAGCGACACTGACGCTCATATGTCATACAAAAAGGCCCTCGGGGAGCAGATAGCTAACATCGACGTCAGCTCCGATCCATTTTAAGCCCTAGCCAAAATCCTGAAATCTATGGAATCATCAGCTACCAGCACCATATGTATTCTTCAAAGCAACCGAACTAGGTATACTGACGACCCTGTAGTAGTAAAACTGTCAGCAGAGCAGAAAGCATTACGGCTGTACATCTATCAAAGTGGCCAAAGTGAAGACCACACCAAACTACACCGGGAGCGCAATAACATTCTGCGCCACATTAGCGAATGTTTAAATGATCTTGCTATTCAACAAGCAGACTACCTAGCAGATGAAATATCACTGACACGGATAACTGTCACAAAGGTTTTCGGGCAGCCCCAGCCCTGAGAGTTACTGACTACACAACACCACTCACTGTACACAACTCTGAAGGATACTTTATCGGAACTGACCAGGGCAGAGCAGAGGCGATTCGAGAATGGTTCAAGGAACAGTTAACTGACCACTATGATGAGCCCTTGTACCCGTTCTCAGGTGACCCTAGGCCATTACTAACACAGATTAAAACAGCAGAAGTTGATAAGTCACTTAAAGCCCTAAAAAATAGACGTGCATCTGGACCTGATGGTATGAGCAATGAACTATTCAAATATGCAAGTGACATTATCTCAAAACCGATCACGCACCTAATCAATTTAGCTTTTATGCACCGCCCCCCCCCCCCATTGACGCTGTAGACCAAGGCGCCCTTATCACACTACCCAAGCCCAAGAAGCCACCTGGCACGCCAGCCAATCTGCGGCCCATTGTGCCTATCAAATCTCTATGTCGATTACTTCACCGGATCATGTCAAGGTGGCTTCAAACGTGGACGCATCTGCGCTGACAGTGTATGGGCTCAACGTATGCTTGTGTCGGTAGTCATGTCCAAACACTGGGATTTCCACAAAATTGGCACTGACATTCCACGGGCCTTCGGCGCAATTAAACACTCAAAGATCCTAGATGTACTACGCCAGGCCAGTTACAATGAAGATGAGCTACGACTAGTGAGACTACTGGTTGTAGACACCAAGTTGAGAGTACGAGTCAAGTCAATGAAGTCTGTAGAATTTTAAACAGCAATCGGCTCCCCACAGTGAAATGGTCTATCTCCGTTGAAAAGGGTGTTTTTCACCGATTACCTGGCATTGAAATCTGTGCGGAAAAGTTCCACAAGACCAAACCTCTCAGTATCAATACTGGGTATGCCGCTAGAGATGAAATATGCCGGCACTGTGGACTTCATAGACGAGGAAAAGAACCCCATTGACGAGCTTTTCCCAATAGCTGCAAGCAAGCTAAAAATTGAGAATCTCTTTATGAATGAATCCAAAACAGTGTTCACCCACATATTCCTAACTACAAAGCATGAGACTAAATACAATGATGATCCACTTCGTCGTGGCGAACCATGGAGGAAAAGTAAAATCCTGGGCTCACTGCTCTGCAGTACTGCTGACATTGCTGCACGTTGCCTCAAGGAAAACATAGCTTTCCAGACCTTATGGAAGCTATGGATTCGCAGATCAAAGATGCCCTTGGCAATAAGTCTACGTTTAGACAATGCGATCTGCGTATTCTTGATGCTGTATAACAGTAACATCTAGGCAGCTCCAACGGCAGACCTAGACAAACTCGATGCCTTCCACCCCAAACACCTACGCACCATCACTGGACACCGATGGCTAGACAGCATAATTTCCACTGCTGCACTATACAAGATGTGCAATACGTCGCCACTGTCTGTAAAAATCGCCTGGCAAAGATGGTCCAAAGTTTGGCCATGTGCTACGTGCAGACACCAGTACAGAGAGCCTTGGAATTTGCCCTACTCAGAGCAAGCACATACAAAGCCAGGAGAGGACGTCATTGCATAAATCTTCTAAGCGTGCTACGAGGTTACCTCAAGAAAGCAGGACTCGGTACACTCATGTCAAGTATGGAGGAAGCTAAGGATTTCGGCTGAGGACAAGACACAGTGGGAAAAGTGAAAAAGGACTGATTGCAGGTGTAGGATGCTTCTACTACTACAGCCGCAGAATACAGTAATCATACATCACACATGACACAACGTATTACGGTTCGCTCACCTGGCTTGACTGTAGCAGTGGTAGGTGTTGTTGTCGTAGGTGTGGTTCTGGTTGTGGGTATGGTCGTGGGTGTGGTCACAGCTTGCCCGCATACACCTGGGATGATACTGATATCATCTAGAGCAATGTCCGATGCAAATCCATTTCCTCGAACTGCCTCGAAAGAAATCTGAATGAATAATTTAAAATTTAATGTTATAATTGACAACTTAAAATAAAAGAAAAATATAAGCAGTTTATAAATATATATTATGGTCAGACCTAAACGAGGTACTGTTAGCAATGAGTTGTTAAAATAAATAATGATGACAATGACGACGACGACGATGACGACTACACCGCCGGCGAACGTGATCATAAATCTGATATTGACGATTTACTCTGGTTTCCGTCGTCGTCGTCGTCGTCGTCGTCGTCGTCGTCGTCGTCGTCGTCGTCGTTTACCTGAAATGCTTGAGCTCCGATGATTGTCATTTCAGTTGTTTGCCATGTGTTGCCTTGGTTACCGACTCTGACCCATATTGGCACCATGTTTGCTCTATTGTACATGCGCATGAGCTTCAGAATGCCCGTATGTAATCCATACATGTGATATGAGAACTTGACACATCTCGTGGACGCTGAGAACACACACCAGAGATACCACGTGATATTTAGGCAAAGTATAGATAACAGATAGATGCCCACTGAACAATATAATAAAGAATCATAGGCTAGCGTGTCATAGTGTGTGTTCGATAGAGTGAAGAAATGTCATAGATATATTCACTTGATATAGATCTTGAGGTATTGTTAACCTGTTTAATATGACCACCTCTGGTAACATAGCGAACAAGCCCAGATAACGCATTTCACTGGGCCGATGTCGGGCCGATACCGTGTGGATACTTTCAGTATCGGCACAGCATCGGCCCAGCAAGCTGCGTTGTCAGGCAGGTCAGTAAAGAGATATTATCCCTCATCACACACGGAAATAGAGGACTCTAGCTCTGCTCAGGACATTTAAGACACGCTCCTTCACCCACGTTGTACGCGCGATTGAATCAATTTTAACACATTCCCAGAATCTCAATTTTAAGGCAACAGGTATACAGGTAAGCTGTTGAATATTTTGAAATTAATTTAAACAATAGCTTTCATCTTCAATGCCCTCCCAGGTATCTTGCTCACCAGATAAAATGGGACGCAGGTAGGCCTACTGTCAGATTCACTATGTATTATGGACTTCTGTTACTATGTACGAGACCCTGTTTACACAGTCTTGGCTTTAGCATTTATATATTTGAATGGGATTCAAAGTATAATTTGTATGACCACACCCACTTTATCAGCATCAACTTGGAAGTTTTATCTTACCTGCGAATATCGGTGAAAGCAATATGGCGTTATTCCCTGGTGCAAGTCCTGTAGCTTCGAGATAAATGTACTTTCCTATGTTTCCGTGTCCAGAACTTGGTCCAGTCATATACGAAGGTGTGGCGCCCTACAGAGAGAATTATATTGCATAAATATTAAATTTTCTACTGTTAAATATTTGCTCCCTGTCAAGTTACTTTTAAAAATATTCAGCAAGACATTTATTAAGCAGTATGCCTAAATGTGTTTGTGAATTTAACCTTTCTTGAGAGCCTATGTTTTTTTATTTACCAGATATTGGTGTTCGATGAAGTGGTCTTTATAGACAGGGTTGGCTGATAAACGCCATACATGTATAATTCAGAAGGCGTTATTTAGGCCTACGTTTTTCAATTCAATTCAGATTATTTACACCCAGGCCAGCATGTGGCATATGCAGAACAATAATGCATATATTTACATGGGCAGTGACGGTTACATGAAAAAAAAAAAAAAAAAAAAAATAAAAAAAAATAATAATAATTATTATTATTATTATTAGTAGTAGTAGTAGTAGTAGTAGTAGTAGTAGTAGTAGTAGTAGTAGTAGTAGTAGTAGTAGTAGTAGTAGAAGTAGTAGTAGTAGTCGTCCAATTGTGGTATATGATAATAGAGTATTTTAGCTTGCACTGTTTTGATATGTTAAGTTTTATTGTTAGTCATATACTGTTAATAAAGCCTGCTATTTCACCAGATTTTTATGGGGGTTTGCATGCCTTTTTTAAAGGAGTTCCTCCGTGAAGTGTGTCCGACTGCGTCAGCGTCGGATTTAAAAAAAGAAGAAAAAAAGTAGTAGTAGTAGTAGTAGTAGTAGTAGTAGTAGTAGTAGTAGTAGTAGTAGTAGTAGTAGTAGTAGTAGTAGTAGTAGTAGTAGTAGTGTCGTCCTCGTCGTCTATTGATTGGGGTAAGCTAGATAACAGGAAATTGTTGTATTTGAGGCAGGTATAAGGATGACGAGCTCTTGAAGTCTATCTGTATGGGAATGTGTTTACAATTATAAGGATGATGAGCCCTTGAAGTCTATCTGTACGGGAATGTGTTTAAAGGTATAAGGATGATGAGCTCTTGAAGTCTGTCTGTACGTGAATATGTTTACGGTTATAAGGATGATGAGCTCTTGAAGTCTATCTGTACGGGAATGTGTTTACAGGTATAAGGATGATGTGCTCTTGAAGTCTATCTGTACGGGAATGTGTTTACAGGTATAAGGATGATGAGCTCTTGAAGTCTATCTGTACGGGAATGTGTTTACAGGTATAAGGATGATGAGCTCTTGAAGTCTATCTGTACGGGAATGTGTTTACAGGTATAAGGATGATGTGCTCTTGAAGTCTATCTGTACGGGAATGTGTTTACAAGTATAAGGATGATGAGCTCTTGAAGTCTATCTGTACGGGAATGTGTTTACAGGTATAAGGATGATGAGCTCTTGAAGTCTATCTGTACGGGAATGTGTTTACAGGTATAAGGATGATGTGCTCTTGAAGTCTATCTGTACGGGAATGTGTTTACAAGTATAAGGATGATGAGCTCTTGAAGTCTATCTGTACGGGAATGTGTTTACAGGTATAAGGATGATGAGCTCTTGAAGTCTATCTGTACGGGAATGTGTTTACAGGTATAAGGATGATGTGCTCTTGAAGTCTATCTGTACGGGAATGTGTTTACAAGTATAAGGATGATGAGCTCTTGAAGTCTATCTGTACGGGAATGTGTTTACAGGTATAAGGATGATGAGCTCTTGAAGTCTATCTGTACGGGAATGTGTTTACAAGTATAAGGATGATGAGCTCTTGAAGTCTATCTGTACGGGAATGTGTTTACAGGTATAAGGATGATGTGCTCTTGAAGTCTATCTGTACGGGAATGTGTTTACAAGTATAAGGATGATGAGCTCTTGAAGTCTATCTGTACGGGAATGTGTTTACAGGTATAAGGATGATGAGCTCTTGAAGTCTATCTGTACGGGAAAGTGTTTACAGGTATAAGGATGATGTGCTCTTGAAGTCTATCTGTACGGGAATGTGTTTACAGGTATAAGGTTGATGAGCTCTTGAAGTCTATCTGTACGGGAAAGTGTTTACAGGTATAAGGATGATGAGCTCTTGAAGTCTATCTGTACGGGAATGTGTTTACAGGTATAAGGATGATGAGCTCTTGAAGTCTATCTGTACGGGAATGTGTTTACAGGTATAAGGATGATGAGCTCTTGAAGTCTATCTGTACGGGAATGTGTTTACAGGTATAAGGATGATGAGCTCTTGAAGTCTATCTGTACGGGAATGTGTTTACAGTTATAAGGATGATGAGCTCTTGAAGTCTATCTGTACGGGAATGTGTTTACAGTTATAAGGATGATGAGCTCTTGAAGTCTATCTGTACGGGAATGTGTTTACAGTTATAAGGATATTGAGCTCTTGAAGTCTATCTGTACGGGAATGTGTTTACAGGTATAAGGATGATGAGCTCTTGAAGTCTATCTGTACGGGAATGTATTTACAGGTATAAGGATGATGAGCTCTTACAGTCTATCTGTACGGGAATGTGTTTACAGTTATAAGGATGATGAGCTCTTGAAGTCTATCTGTACGGGAATGTGTTTACAAGTATGAGAATGAATTTACACAGTTTTATTAATTGTTTTAATTTGCTCGTTGTAAAAAGTTGGTAAAATTTATGAAAGTTTGGCCGCTTGTGATAGTAGTATGGTAGGGCATATTATCGTTCAGCAGTAAAATGATCGCAAATAAAAAGATAGTGGTATTCTTCACCTATGTCACCTCGTTGGCAAAGCTTACATATTCTCTGATTTCTATCTATGCCCTCCCACCTTCCCTTTTCAATTGGCAGATAGTGATTGTCTGTGCGAAATCGGGTAAATGTAAATTTATTTTTATCTGTTAGTGATAGTAGGTATTTTTCCATTTCTATATTTGTTTCAAACACATTTTATATTTTTTCCTTCCAAGATTCTGTTAATTCTTGCTGCCATTTCTGTTGATATGGGTCCATCAGCAATGGACCTTTCCATTTTTAGCTATGCCCCGCCCATCACTAGCTAAGCTCCACCCACACCTCGCCGTGTTGGGATTGATCGATCCCCAAACGCCTTATCTACCAATTTCCTGAAAACTATACAGGGAAGCTGTTGAATATTTTGTAACTAATTTGGCTGGGTGCTGTTGCTGCCTATGGTAGCAACAGCGCCCAGTCAAATTAGTTTCGAAATATTCAACAGAATATTTATTAAATAGTAAAAGCAAACAATTTGTACAACAATGCATAGACCGTCTTCAAATATGCGTTCGTGACGTACTTATCGACATCATTCATGACGTCATTCATTATGATGTCATTGTACACATCACACTGTTCATTATGACGTCATATGATGGGTGGGTACTCTGGAAAGGTGAATTGTTTTATGTATCGTGAGTTTGGCACGCCATCTATAGTTTGCGTTGTCCATACATAAATAAGATGTACTTCATTTAGTATATTTTCTATATGTCTTAACCATTTGTAATGTGTGCCGTGTATTGTATTCTGACGTCAACCCGCTATACAACAATACGTGTGGAAATTATGTACGTAAGTAGTTATTAATTAACCATTTCATGGCGGAGCCGGCCAAACCCGGACTATACAGTGTTCTCGAGGAATGCCCATTTGCAGACAAGTGAATACTATTTTGGAAACTTTACTACTGTAATGACTGGCTTGGTAACTGAGCCAGTCATTCCATCGGAAAATTTTCCAAAAATCTTAATTGCCGGGCCTGTAAAAGGGCATTCAATAACCAAATATTTTTATTTTTTAACCAAATTTAGCCATTAAAGTGCTAAAACATTGCAGACTCTATGTGGGCCATATTATTGAAATATTGCTATATAGTTATCAACCGTGATTTTCGTGAAGTAATTAATATTATCACCTCGCCGGTTGTCCAGTCTGTGGAATCGCCAGTGTCCTGAGAAAATGGACACGAACCCAGGTGTTCAAAGTTACACGATACAGGGCCTGTCAAAACATGACGTCATGAGTGAATGGTAAAGATAAACATAATTTAAGCTTGATATTAATAAATAAAAATTATGATTCAGAGTTTTGAAATCAGGCACTTTTTATATATCAATCATAGAGTGTCTTGTTATAATGACTCGTAACCTTCCCTGATAACGGAAGTTACTGGGCCGTTGCTGGGCCAATACCGGAGCAACACGGCCTGGTCTTGGCTAGTACTGGCGCCCGTAACCTGCATTATCCAGGTTATTCTTCCAGAAGCGTGACTCTATCTATAGTCGTATTGGATTTTAATATATATATATATATATATTGAAGTAAACGTTGAATTTGTCCAAGTCATGTATAAATGAGTACCCTGACTGTTAAGACACTTTTTTCTAAATTTGCCATTGAGGAAATACTTACCATTTATCACCAAACTGGTTGTTCCATTTTCCTTGTCATCGCCAGATTTCTCTAATCCGTGCATCGTCCAATTCCCAGCATTAGTGGCGTTCTGTTGAAAGCAAAGAGATATCATCTAATTTCTAATATAATATCTACATCTGAATGCTAAGAGTATATTTTTAAGATGATGTTATTATAAATGACAAAAAGAATATTGTCTACGCTTACCTTATGCGCGTCTTGAAAGCGTCGTTGTTGAAAGCTGTTGCTACAGCACACTATCATAGGCAACAACAACTTTCAGCAAAATGGTTTTCAAATTGAATACACGTTAGCGCGGAATGCAATGGTGTGTGATGGGGACGTTTGGGTTGGGTGGGGTGGGGTGCAGTGGGATGTCCGATCTATCACTCGAGTATATGACATCATAATCCAAAACGTCACTTGCTAGAAGACGTCACAATCAAAATCATGTAGGTACCTTGCAAAAATGGAAACGTCCGTCACGAAGAGCATGTCTTTGGTGATTTAAAAGCCTAATAAACATTTTGTTGAATAATTTGAAACTAATTTGACGGCTACCTGTTTTTGCCATTGGCAGCAATTGCTCCCAGTCAAATTAGTTTCAAAATATTAAACAGATTCCCTAGTTAGCTTGAAATGGCGATTCTGGGAGTTCATGATTTCAAAGTGTTAAAAAATCGATTTTTAGCTATAGAAAGGCGAGCTATTGCTAGAAAGGTGCGGCGCATAGCCAGAAAAGGGCGGGGCATAGCCACAAAAGGGCAGTGGCATAGTTAGAAAAGGGCGGTGCATAGCTAAGAAAGGGTGGGGCATAGCATGGAAAAGGTGGGGCATAGCCAGAAAGGGTGGGGCATAGCTAGAAAAGGGCGGCGCATAGCTAGAGAAGGGCGGTGCTTAGACAGAAAAGGGTAGGACATAGCTAGAAATGGGTATCTCCATAAACATTAACTGTTGATGTGAAATAAGTTCTCTGTGAGACTATTGATTGCGACTTTATAGCGAGAGACAGCAATAGTCATGTCTGAGTTTTATCAAATTTAATTGATACAAACAAAAATAATCTTTTAATTTTGATATTAAATTCTAACGTGAGTTACAGCAATGTGATGATCGAGATAAGACTCAGACAGTGAAGAGATTGAATGTAAGATAAGATAACTCAGGCAGTGAAGAGATTGAATGTAAGATAAGATAACTCAGGCAGTGAAGAGATTGAATGTAAGATAAGATAACTCAGACAGTGAAGAGATTGAATGTAAGATAAGATAACTCAGGCAGTGAAGAGATTGAATGTAAGATAAGATAACTTAGGCAGTGAAGAGAGTGAATGTAAGATAAGATAACTTAGGCAGTGAAGAGATTGAAGGTCAGATAAGATAACTCAGACAGTGAAGAGATTGAAGGTAAGATAAGATAACTCAGACAGTAAAGAGATTGATGGTAAGATAAGATAACTCAGGCAGTGAAGAGATTGAAGGTAAGATAAGATAACTTAGGCAGTGAAGAGATTGAAGGTAAGATAAGATAACTCAGACAGTGAAGAGATTGAAGGTAAGATAAGATAACTCAGGCAGTGAAGAGATTGAATGTAAGATAACGGGTCATTAGTAACACGTGTACATATTAACATTCAAATGTCGTGCTCACGCTACACAATAAAGGGATCCGTTTCTAGCTATGCCCCGCCCATTTATAGCTAAGCTCCGCCCCTTTTCACGCGTTTTGGAATCAGTTTGAAACTTTGAAACCTGAATTGCCAGAATATAAATTCATAGGTAATTATATAAGTAAGCTGAAGAATATTAAAAAAATTACTTTTACTGGGAGGGCTCCCAGTAAAATTAGTTTCCAGATCTTCAACATAGTGTTTATTAAATTGTAAATTCACCATTGAATACTTTCGTGACGGACATACATAATTTTTATTGTGACGTCGTCTAAAACGTGAAGTAATGTAATACTGACGTCAGAGTGACCTATCAGATCCTAGCACAGATCGACTGCCTCGCGTTGGTTATATTATCTCAATAGTGACTATATGTTACCGACCTGAGAGTTAGCATCAGAAGATGAATTCAGATGGACACTCCATGTTTCGTTATCGTCGCTGATCTTTACGATTTCCTCTTCTTGTATTTCATTCAAAACCTCCAGAAGCTCCTTCCAATGCTGCAAAATCAAGAGACCATATGAAAGAAATATATCATGACGTGATGGATGGCAGCCAATCTCTGCTTAGGACTGCCATTTTCAAGATTTCGTATTTATGTGAATGAAGATATTCGCGAAGACAGAACAGTATTGACACGATGGAAGAATCCAGCCATGCGTTCCGTGAGGAAAACATTTTCAAAACGTTTTGCTAATCTGCAAACTATTGACAATATGCTGTTTTCGCATTAATTACATCATATAATAACCAAACTGAATAAAGCCGATTTTGCAATCGCAAGGTGCCCTGGAATGTTTTCCCTACAGAACGCAAGGCAACATTAGCTATGCCCCGCCCATCTCAATTAATTTTCCAGAAAGCTATACAGGTAAGCTGTTGAATATTTTGAAACTAATTTGACTGTGCCTGTTGCTGTCAGGTATAAAGACATACAATTCGTACAGCAACGCTTAGTCCGTCATCAATTAAGCGTTCGTGACAAACCTATCTACGTCATTTATGACATCATTGATTATAACGTCAGCCCACGCGCCACGTAGTTGATTATGATGTCATATGATTGACTGAGAATCTAGACTCCTCCATTGATAGAGATGGTTGCATACGAGCTTGTGGAGGTGTACTTCAACGAGTACTGATTTTTTAAATGAAATTCTAACAGCAATGGCTCTTACCGGGGAAAGAGTATTTTCAGACTTTAACCGAGATCTGAATACAAAACTTGGATCAGGGAAGGATCAAATTCCGGATCTATTGATACCTCGGATACATCTGATCCGGTTAGGATCAAATATTGCAACTACGACGAGTCAAACTAGTTTCAAAATATTCAACAATATTTGTTATCAAATTGTAAATTAATCATATATACAATTCGTACACTTGACGGACTTTTCAATGGTCACGACGGAGCTAGATACGTGATTATGCCTTACCTCATTATTTGTAGGTGATGACGTCACGTGATGGTAAATAAAACACCACAGCAAGCATACAGTCGCAACACAAACAGAAAGAAAACGCATTTTGTAAAATTAATTAATAAATTTGATAATCTAACAAATGTTATTTAAAAATTTTAAACCACACAAATTATGCGTAGATAAATTTGAAGTATGATATGTCTTCTAATATGCTTTTACTTTCTGATAATAACCTTCATTTGAGTCGGGCTTATATACTCTCTATAGTCACTAGGAGATGTGGTTATTTCAGAATTTGTGTAAGATTGGACATGTTTTTGTTCTAGGGCGGAGCTAATAGCCCTGTGTAGTTGAGTAAATAAATTGAATAAATTAGAAACGTGTTATTAATAATCAATAATTTAAGTCCTTCTTATGCGGTGAAATTGATACACACATATCCTGTCAATCATCGCATGAGCGAGATACATGTTGGAACAGGTGAGATAACAAACATGTTTTATGTCAGGTGTAAATGACGCTGGTTCTAGGGTCAGTGACTAATTACTAATCAGTTACATAACAAGGAAACAAATGAAATTATTTATTTTATTCAATTTATTAACTGTCTGACTGCCGAGTTTTTGCAAACGACATATTCAAAAGGTTACTATCTCTGGACCTGTTAAAGGTTTTGAAAACCATTTGACTGAAAGTTGTTGATGGCTAAGCCAGCAACAACTTTCAGTCAAATTGTTTTCAAAATATTCGGCAAGTGAAAAGTTTTTGCTCGTTGAAATTATGGTCTGGTGGTTTACAGCAGCGAGATAGTTAAAGGAATTTATTACATGTTTTGTTTCTTGGATCGCTGAACGACAATCTTAACCCTTTGAACCCCAACAGGAACAATAATACCACATATAATTGCTATAACCTTTAATTCTGAGTTCCAAGAATTTCATTTTAAAATAATTATACAGGTAAGTTGTTAAATATTTAGAAACTAATTTGACAGGGCAGCAACAGATTAGAGTCGACTTAGTTCCAAAATATTCAAAAATTTAATAATAAAATCGTAAAGGATATTTGTTGTTTCGGGTTCAAAAGATTCAATGGCTGGAAGAATGACTAGATGGACAGGTACATGTGTGTACGTGAAAGTGCTTGATTAATCAATAGATGGGCGGATGTTGGGTGGACTGATAGGGTAGCTAGCTGCCTTGTCGATATATGTGATTACGTTGTTGATGTGGGTGAAAATTAAATTATATAAGCAAATAAATGAAATAATGATACACGGATGACGGGATGAATGAATGAAAAAATAAATAAACGTGCATGCAGACGAATGAATGAACAAACGAATGGATGAGTCACTAAATTACAGAATTGAGGAATGAATATTGAAAACTAGCTGGGTGGATTTAGAAATGCGTGATCGAATGAATACACGAACGAATGAACGAATAAAGGAACACATGAACGATGAAATGAACAACCGAGGGAAGGACCGAACGAATGGACAAAGAGATGGACAGGTAGACAGACTCAAGCAGGATTAGACAACCACGCGAACGATTGCCTAACCGACCCACGAACGGTTGATGGACCGCCTGACTGACTGCGACCAAATGAACGAATGAACAAACAAAAGAATGGACGGACAAACGAACAAACTCCTGGATGGACTGATGGAAGGACGTACGGGCAGAGGGACGAACGAATGAACGAATTGACGATCTAAATGTATTGCCCATAATTTCTTCCACCCACCCGCCCACCCACCCACCCGCCCACCCACCCACCCACCCACCCACCCACCCATCCACGCACCCACCCACCCACCCACCCACTCACCCACCCACCCACCCACACACATCCATCCATCCATCCATCCATCCATCCATACATCCATACATGCATACATCCATCCCTATGCACCCACCCACATACCCAACCATACACTCACCCCACCCAACCCACACACTCACACACCCACCCCATCCACCCACCCTTCTATCCATCCATCCATCCATCCACCCACACACCCAATTACGTCCCTCCACACCCACACACGCATCCCCCACCACCCACCCACCCACCGTCCCACCATTCCATCCATCCATCCATGCATCCAATCCTTCCATCCAACCCTTCCATCCATCCATCCATCCATTCATCCATCCATCCATCCATCCATCCATCCATCCATCCATCCATCCATTCACCCATCCAGCCACCCATCCACCCACCCACCCACCCACCCAC
This sequence comes from Chaetoderma sp. LZ-2023a, assembly GCA_034401795.1. Taxonomy (NCBI): domain Eukaryota; kingdom Metazoa; phylum Mollusca; class Caudofoveata; order Chaetodermatida; family Chaetodermatidae; genus Chaetoderma; species Chaetoderma sp. LZ-2023a. The sequence continues at coordinate 40,142,910 of CM067366.1, forward strand.
CCATCCATCCATCCATCCATGCAGCCACACACCCACCCACCCATCCACCTACCCACCTACCGACACATCCATCCATCCATCCATCCATCCATCCATCCATCCATCCATCCATCTATCCGTCCATCCATCCACCTATCCATCCATCCCCATGTACCCACCAACCTACCCAACCACACACTCATCTTAACCCACCAAACCAACCACACAACCAACCCACCCACCCATCCACCCACCCTTCTATTCATCCACCAACCCACCCACCCACCCACTTACACCCCTCCACACCACCCACGCACCTCCACCCACCCACGCACCCCACCCACCCAACCACCTTCCATCCATCCGTCCATTCATTTATCCGTCCATACATCCCCATGCACCCACTCTTCTACCAAACCATCCCTCCCTCTCTCCCTCCCTCCGTCCGTCCCTCCATCCTTCCTCCCTCCCCCCTCCCTCCCCCTCCCTGTCCCTCCTTCCTCCACCCCTCCCTCCTTCCTTCCCTCTTTCCTTCCCATCCCTCCCTCCCTTCCTCCCTCCCTCCCTTCCTCCACCCCTACCTCCTTCCTTCCTTCCCTCTTTCCTTCCCATCCCTCCCTCCCTTCCTCCCTCCATCCCCCTCCCTTCATCCACCCCTACCTCCTTCCTTCCTTCCCTCTTTCCTTCCCTCCCTCCCTCCCTCCCTCCCTCCCTCCCTCCCTCCATCCATCCATTCATCCACCCCCACCCGTTATGCCCCCATCCCCCAGTTATTCATCCATACATCTATATATTTATTCATTTGAAATGACCCAAGAATCTGAAGACAAATACTAAACAATTACTATTTCATTAAAAAATATGCATGTTTCAGCATTAATATTGATTCGTCTTTTACGATTTTTAACGTAATTTTTTGGGCTGTTACGTTTTATCGCGTGCTCCCTAATAATTAAGTTTGAAATCGGTAATAAAACTACGTATGCAATAATTAATTATCAAAGCCATTTAAATTGTTCCACCTGTGATTTCCGAAAATGAAAAGTCATAATTAATTATTCAATTTATCTACTATCTGCGGCCAAATTACTTCAAATTTAAACAATTGCTTGGAACACATAAACTAAGCTTACTACAGAAATTATGTTCTCTTATTCGGAGAATCCTTTCAGAATTTAACCGAAAATAAATGATTTCCATCGATAGTCGTTCACACTATGATTATTTTTGGATGCTTACCACGTCAAAACCAGACTTATATTGTATAACCTTTTAAATTATCAAAGCATAGTATCTCTCATCATACTTCAAGACGATAGTACGATTATTATAATTACATCTTAATTACAACTCTTGATTTAAGATCGTATGATCTTTTTAGGGTTCTTATAATATCTTAGAATAATACACATAATGACTTTATTTACGGGTAATTCTGTCACGTGGTTATTTCTCTGCCGTTTATTGTTAACCGGTCACGTGCTTGACACTGCTACAACTGACACTGAGGTAAGTGATGCCTGTTTTATTTCACACTTATCGTAAGTTTGATTTAAAATTAAATTGTAATCAATTAGCCATGTACTAGTCTTATTCTGACACACATGCGTTAGTCTAGTGGCAAGTAGGGCATAGATTGTTTCCGAGTCGTCAACATTTATAGTTCAGTTAAAACATTAGTTATTTACGTTAATGGCGGAATCAGATCTGTCACTCAAGTATCTGAAGTCATAATCAAATATTTCACATATTAGCTGACGTCTTCTAAACCTCCACCGAATTACACACGGATTCCATCGATATTTTTGGACATTAAAGCTGCTTTAGCTAAGTTTGTTCGCACAGAAGATTCACCTCTTTGCTGGGAGCATGCCTCCAGCCAGTACCTATGGGGGAATGATCATATTCTATATGAAGGCAGAGTTTTATATTACACTTCTTTTGCTAAGCATGGTATTCAAAATTTATGTGATATTGTGGATGTGAAAACTCGAAAATGGAAATCACTATATGACATATCACGAGTAACATCTTTATGCCCAATTGACGTGCAGCGCCTTCTAAAACGGTTACAGGAAGCAATTCCAATGGAATGGTTTCTTCTCCCTAATGGGTCTGTGAATGATGCTTGCTCCAAGTTAATCCTGGAAAGTACTGATGGACGTTTTTCATATATGTTAAGGAATAAGGGGTGGTATAATATTTTAATGCTGCAGAATATTAGTATTCCAAAGGCTGTCACGGCATGGGAAAGGACTGAACATTCTCCCCAGAGTTGGGATGTGGTTTGGAAAAATATCCATTCACCACACATACCTAATCGAGAAAGGGATGTTGTCTGGCGATTGCTTCATAGAAAACTATGGGTGGGCCCCCCTCCTCAAGAAAGTTGGCATAGCAAATAATGACCACTGTCTATTTTGTACAGACACTGAGGAAACCATTATCCATTTGTTTACAGAGTGTTTGCCCATCTCCCAATTTTGGACGTACATTGAACAGATATTTAGGAACATTGTTACAGTTGATATCAACATAATCCAAGATGCAATTCTATTTCATGAATTAGATGCTTATAATCTGACTAATAATGCAAAGAAGATCTTGTTATTTTGTTTGAGTGTGGCGGTCTGGGCAATTTGGAAGCATCGTTGTACGATAGTTAGTGACTCATATACAGGGGTAAACTCCAGCAGTTTTGAAAAATTGAAGTGCGCTTTTCGTGCCTTGTTCTCGTATTGCCTTAAATGTGAATTTCATGATGCAGTGACTAAAAGTAGACTTCATTCTTTTGAAGTTATTTGGTGCTCTGTTGATTTGATTTCCATTGTTTCGACAAATTTGATTTTTTATTATCCACCGTAATTGGCCTCTGGAGTAATTTATTAAATAATATACATGTATTTGTGCGCTTGGAGCTGTGATTTTGTTTCAAACTACTTTGTTTTGATGTTTTCTATATTTAAAAGCTAACTATATATATTTTTAATTATTATTTTAAAGCACATGCAACATTAGTGGTTTTAGAGTGCGCGTGCGTGTGCATGCATGTGCGCTGACTGTTACTATGTGAAACAGCAGCATTTACTTCACGGAGCAACAGCTCCAACACGTGCATGCACTCTAAAACTCTGCTAATCAGATTGAGATGAAAATTACGAGTGTTTGCTCTGAAAGGGTTAAACCTTGTCCCTAAATTTAGGTAGTCGTTTGAACAGGTTAACCCATTTTGTTTTTGGCAATGTTAATAAACAATCCAACATTTTTTATTAATAATGTTTGTTCCGGGGTAATATTAGAATCCGAATCCAAAAGTTAATTGCTTTCGACTAAAATAAATTTGACATTCAATGTACTGCTTCCTAATAACAGATTGGAAATACTTAGCATGTATACATATAATTGTGTTTGTCCCGGGATAATTATGGAATCTCTTTTTCAAGGTAAATTGTATTGTTTGAAATCGTTTGTTAAGTTTCAACCCTCTTCAACTATGTAGGTTACATTGTCACTTCACTGAGCTCGGTGTAATATCTTAGCGTTTACTTTTTTATAGATTATCCTGCGGGGCGTTGATCATTGATTAATTTGTTCCCGATTGATTGTGTGTGTTAAATACGTCCGATCGCTGTGGTTGTTTCACAGCCTACGCTCGCGTGAGCTTTTATAATTGTAATGGAATGTTGTTGAGCTAGTTACTTGGAATTTTTAAAGAGACATATTGAGCTGTTTTGAATTTTTAAATTAATCGTTTGACCACCGTATATTTATTGTTTATTTATACACATGACTGATATAATCGTTTGTTCTCTTTGATTTATTCTATGTTTAATGTTCTTTCAGTCAGTTTATTTTTGGGTATTATGGATTTCCACACGATCCATTGATCGTGTTACCAAAAAAAACGAAAAAAAAAGTAGTAGTGGTAGTAGTAGTAGTAGTAGTGGCAGCAGTAGCAGTAGCAGTAGTAGTAATAGCAGCAGCAGCAGCAGCAGCAGCAGTATCAGTAGTAGCAGTAGCAGTAGCAGTAGCAGTAGCAGTAGCAGCAACAGTAGTAGCAGCAGCAGCAGCAGCAGCAATAGTAGTAGTAGTAGCAGTAGCAGTAGCAGTAGCAGTAGCAGCAGTAGTAGTAGTAGTAGTAGTAGTAGTAGGTAGTAGTAGTAGTAGTAGTAGTAGTAGTAGTAGTAGTAGTAGTAGTAGTAGTAGTAGTAGTAGTAGTAGTAGTAGTAGTAAAGGCACGCATTTATTTAGCTCTGCAATTGCTGCCCGAATTTGCTAGTTTCTGGCGCGATTTTGTAGATAAATTTTGTACATGTATTTCCTTTCAAACTTTATGTTTAATCTGTAAATTCTTGTCTTGGTTGGAGCGGATTTTGTGTCTCCATTTTCTAAAGGCACTCTACTTAGCTGGCGGTTTCCGTGATTTAATAGGTCTCCTCTTGCGGTGGTAAATGCAATACATTTCTCCCCGCGCCAGTATGTTATTTCTATAGTTCGTTGGATAGCTCATTATGTTTGGCAAGATCGCTTGTAAGCGCAAGCCTAGTTCGTTGATTATATAAATCTTTATAGTCAGTTGGCTGTCCCAGGTCAACTCGAACAGACTAACAAATATATGACTGTAATATCTATTCATATATTTGTTAGTATACTTTAGGAAACCACTTTAGCTCTTTCCCTGACGCCTTGTTATTATATATTTGTATTATTCCCCATTATATATTGTAGTAGTATGGGTTTCCTCTTTTTTTTAAAAACACCATGGCAAACTCCTATAAGCGTACCCTGAGTCTTAAAATCACAACAAAGGCTTGGGGTGTTTCGGCTATTGAGGTGTATCATGGGCTGAAGGACGTAGTTAGGGCAGACCCACATGTCCTTCAAGGTCTCATTAACGTTCCCAAATCTGTATGGAATGTCACTATGATTAATGAAAGTGTGACGGAAAAGTTGCTCGACGAGTTCCTTGTCGTGAAGGGCGATGTGTGTAATGTGGAGCAAATAGAATCTGATCGTCTATTAGTTAAGATGAAAGTTCAGTTAGACATCCCAGCTGAACGGGTTATCAATGAATTAATCAAGTATTGCAAAGTAGAAAAAGTAGAACACAAAGCCTATCCATTTGATCGAACCTTAGAAAATGGCATCAGAAGGATTTGGTTCAAAAAGATAGAACAACCTCTCCCAAGTAATGTCACGTTAAATGGTCGATTTATCTTGCCATTATGGTACAGGGGGCAAATCAAAGCATGTAGAATCTGCTTAAGCACAGAACATCTTGCAACAGATTTCCCTAACAAAAAAAATGTCTAGTTTGTGGGTCAGCTGATCATTTTAAGTGGCGATGCCCACTGAACAAATTTGTCAAAAAGGGTGGTGATAAAGGGGCAGAGCAAGTTGTTTCTAAAGAAAATGTCATAGAACCGGTAGTTGCTGAGATTGTAGCTGAAGTCCATGTTAATGAGAAGCATGGTGAAAAAACTAAGAATCCAATCGCTGTAGTTGCAGCTGATGAAATAATGGTTCTAGACGAGGGGCTAAATCATACCGGAAACGGGAAATACGCAAACGCAAGAAAACACTTCACCGATCACTGATGAAAATTAATGCTAAAGTAAATAATGGTGAATATAATTATTATGAATTACTGGTTGAAATTCAAAGTAAAATAAGAGATATAGAACAATATCAGTTTGAGGGTGCAAAAATTAGGGCAAGGGCCCAGATGCATGCAGAAGGGGAAAAGCTAACCCAATATTTTTGCACGTTAGAAAAGAGCACAGGCAATAGATAAGGTGATGTGCTCATTAGACATGCCGGATGGTTCAACCATCTTTACCAACAATGAAATGAGTACTATTATATGCAATTCCTATGAGTCATTGTACAAGTCAGAGGGAATTGATGAATATGTAAAATTGGATTTGCTAGCAAATATAGACAAACAAATGTCAGACACAGACAGTGAATTCTGTGATCAACCCTTACCACCAGAAGATTTAACTAAATCCCTTAAAGGTATGAAACTAGAAAAATCACCTGGGTGTGATGGCCAGTTGAATTTTACCAAACCTTTTGGCACCTTGGAGGCCCAATAATGGAAAAGTTAGCCACTGAAATTTCTGAGAAAGGCCATTTACCACCAACTATGGTTAGAGCATACATAAGGCTAATATATAAACGGGATGACAGACATCTAATTCAGAATTATAGACCAATTTCTCTACTATGTGTAGACTACAAAATAATATCCAGAGCACTAGCATTGAAACTTGGTAGTGATTTAGGCGAGATTATTGGAACAATCGCTGTAGTTGCCTTGGACAACGAAAAGGCATTTGACCGTGTGGAATGGGATTTTCTTTTTAATTCCTTGCAATAGTTTGGGTTATGCACAAACTTTATTACCTGGATTAAGATTTTATATACGGATATTAAGAGTAGCTATTTCGTGAACAATCAATTATTCAGGGAAATTATCTTAGAACGTGGTGTTAGACAGTGGTGTTCCCTATCGCCATTGTTATTTGTTATTGTGATGGGATAGCATTGAGGCAAAATAATAATTTCAAGGCATATGTATTCGTGGCATAGAAAGACCACTTAAGCTGTCACAATATGCTGATGACACAACTGTGTTTGCTAGTTCAAACAATGATTTTACAATTTTAATCCAAGTACTAGAAACGTCCAAAATATGTCTGGTTTGAAAATCAATAAAGGAAAATCCAAAGGATTATTTTTGGGACCATAGAAAGATCGGAATGACCAGCCACTTGAAATCAATTGGTCTAATGATACCATTAAGATTTTAGGCATCTATTTTAGCAGGAAATCGGACAAACTTCATGGAGGAACTCCTTTAAAAAGGCTTGCAAACCCCCAGAAAATAACTGGTGAACTAGTCGGCCTGATTAATATTACAACAAAACAATAAATAAATAAAATATCTAACTAACGAACATTAATACAATATATAATTACATACCGCTTAAGCGGTTTAGATACAAAACAATAAGCTGATAAAGATCAGATAGCAAAACAAAACTTAACAAAATCATTACTATTCCATCCAGGTGTGGTAGTAGGCCCATGTGGCGAGTGCAATTGTCCAACAATTGAAAAGTGACTCGTCAATCAATGACAAAGAAGTCAATCATTGGCGCCAGTGGGCTGATTCTTTAAAGAAACGGAAAATTACAGAAACATAGATGGCGCACTTGTTTACATTTTCGATTTTCTTTATTGTAAGGTTTTGTAAATCATCCGGGAACAAATACCCCTATCAAAACCCTGTGCAAGTTTCTAAAATTACCTGGGACTATTTTTTAATTCAATGGCAACTTACTTTATCGATTGATTATAAAATTACCCCAGTCTGTTTATTTAAACATAACAATATCAAAATGCAGACTAAAATGAATTACAAGACACAGATTAACTAAATGACACAGGGAAAACAGTAGTAGTAATTGAATGATTTACGCTAGTGCAGGTTCATTTATTTTTACAGTTCCCAACTTTATTGAAACTATGTTTGTTTTGCACCATGTCTTTGAATACTTTTACTTTACCGTGCTGTTTTAATCTAAAGTATTCACAAGAAATATTATTCAGCAGTAATGAACGAAATATTGCCTTTATTGCTCTATTGTGATTGCCCATAGATGGATTTTTCGTCTGCGCACATATGTGGTTTTCTAGGTTTCTTCTTCTTCTTTTCGTTCGCTGATCATACCGGCAATCCTGTAAGTGACTATCGACATGATCATATGCGCATGGTTTTCTAGCTACTTCTTGCATTGAAATCGATCTACGTGTTTTGGGGTTGTATCATACCAGACAAACGTTGAATACCATTGTTTTGCAAAGGACGGCAGATAAAGTACTGTATTGTTATAACATATATTACTATTGCCCCATCATTGCTGTTCTAGTACTTCCTTAACTTGATCTTTAAACACATCTGGTATCATTTGGCTATTCGGAGAAGGCTTCTTTGAGGTAAAACACCCTCTGTCTGAAATGGTTCTACAATTCTCTCCATGAGAACTCGTGAAACACATGCCCACGTGGAATCTGATGTAATAAGATCATTCAAAAATTTTAGCCTTAAAGAAACACAGTTCACTTTAATATCAATTAAATCAAGTCCGCCTTCTAACTTAGCATTATTGAGAACATGATGGGAAACTAAATGACCCTTTTCTTCACATATCAATGACAATATCCACCTGTTAACCTTCTTTTCTATATGTTTTGGCATGCGTACAACAGATGCTATATACCATAGCCAGATAATATCAAGTTGTTGGCAACAAACACTCTACCAAAAATTGAAAGACGACGACGCTTCCAATTTGCTAATATTCTCTTAAGCTTTGATACTCGTTCATCCCAATCCGTCAGCATCGGATTTTAAAAAAGAAGAAAAAAGGTAGTAGTAGTAGTAGTAGTAGTAGTAGTAGTAGTAGTAGTAGTAGTCGTATTAGTAGTAGTAGAAGTAGTAGTAGTAGTTGTAATGCTGCATGCATGTGTCTGCATAGCCTACATAAGCCTGATAGGCCAGAGGCATGCGTGTGCGTGTAAGTATTTGACTTCTGATGTGCGCATGCATACACATAGGATGATGAATATAATAAGCATCATTACTGTTGCCTTTATTTATTTATAATCATTGCTTTACCTTCCAGCGGACTCTCGTACCCTGATGGTTCCTGGCGATGACGTTTTGACCGAAGATATTCTGACCGAGCTTCTAATTAACCCAGATGAACTAGAACGTAAGCCACATGTTATTAGTAAATGTGAACAATGGCAATCAGGGCCGGACATAGAACTTAGGGGGTCCTGTGCAGTGTTTCTCACCCTATATAAATTGTGAAGGTCCTGGGGGCCCCACACTCTTAAAAGTGGCCGTCCCAAGCTGAGATCCTGGGGCCTAAAATGAAAATCCGGATTTTCAATGCAGATTTTCTCATCCACGCTACACTAGAAGATACCAAGGACTTGTATCCATGAGTTATACGTGTCTCATTCTAGATTTTATGGGTATATTTCCGCAATAACTACAATCATAATAATCATACAAGATTTTCAGTGGTCTCATAAGACCTACTGCCACTACCTTTTGGGGTTCCAAGTTGCATTTTGGGGGTATATACCTGTAATCCCTGCAATCCCTGGTCCTGTGCACAGCTTCTGAAATTCTTACCAGAGGCCTTCAGAACTGCCGTTAAGATCGCAAGAAAGCTAGGGTCGAGTTTCAACCGTAATTTTGCTGGAGCACCCGAGGTCAGAGGGATGTTGGATTTGGCCACATGAGTTTTATGCAGTACCTCTCAGAAATTACGTAACATGTTTCAAACACAAAACAAAAAGATACTGTTGAATATTTTGAACATAATTCGACTGGAAGATATTGCTGCCTAAGGAAAGGTCTATTATGATTATATAGATAGATGGGTGGATGAATGGATGGATGGATGAGTGGGCGGGTGGGTGGGTGGGTGGGTGGACATTATTATTATTATTATTATTATTATTGCTTGCCCTGTAGGTGGGGCTTAGAATACACGTTCCATATTCTCTGCGTGTCGTAAGAGGTGACTAAAGGAGGTAAGGGTGAGCACCTCGAGTGCTGAAGATGGAGGTTCCAGGCCGCACAGCGCACTCTAATAAAGCATGGATCCACGCACTTAATGCTTATGATCATGTCGATAGTCACTTACAGGACTGGCGGTAAGATCAGCGAACGAAAAGAAGAAGAAGATTATTATTATTATTATTATTATTATTATTATGATTATTATTATTATTATTATTATTATTATTATTATTGTCAGGAATGGTGAGGAACCACATCCTGCTTAGCACTGTTCTGTACTCAACAGGCGTGACATCCGATGAAATACCAACATTACTGGATAATGAGATCTTGACGTTTATCAGATCTGGTAGGATACAGTTTAATAGACCTTTCCCGTTTTAGCTATGTTCCGCGCACCTCTGACTAAGCTCCACCCACACTTCACCATGTTGGGATTGATTGATCCCAGAATGCCCTGACTATGAATTTCCTGAAAACTATACAGGTAGGCTGTTGAATATTTTGTAACTAATTTGACTGGGTGCTGTTGCTGTTATATATATTTATTAAATAGTAATGGCATACAATTCGTACACAACACATAGTCCGTCTTCATATATGTGTTCGTGACGCACCTATTTACGTCATTCATGACGTAATAATGACGTCATTGATTGTGATGCCATTCTACACGTCACATAGTTATTATGCCATCTGATGGTTGGATACAGTGCTAAGATCCATCAACTCGTTATTTGCCATAGTACATACATATTGTAGATATCGGATTGTCTAGTGGGAGTCATGACCCGATGGACATCTTATATTTATAAGTAAGACCTTAGTAGAAATTATTATCTTTTTGAAAGTACCAGGTGAGCTGAGAAGGGATAACATGGTATTGGTAGTGTACAGAGTAGTAGTGTTTGCACTGGTTGACTGGATGACGTCACCAGTGACGAGGCAGAGGCGAAACTGGTATCGAAACTAGAACAGTATTAAGACTGAAAATGTAATGGAGTAGGGTGAGAATCGACGGTGCTGGCTTGATGGTATCTGTCAGTAAATGGATAAATTAAGGATGAAAGTTGTTGCCATGGAATTAGCAAGTAGTTGGTGGTATTCAACAGTTGGTCAGGTCAAAGGTTTACAAAATAAGAAGCAAGTAAAACGCGATGGGAATCGATGAGAAGCGTTAAGTATAATGTACGAATAACGACGAACCGACTGACCCGAAGCTCGACAACAACATCAGCTGGTGATGAGTCATAGTGTTGATAGAGACTGACAGATCGCATCAAAGCCAGAACCGGCCCGAACCAGCCAGACCACAAGTGCTAGGTAAAAGGCACCCTCCCGAGGAGGGAGGGTCAGTGATTTAGTTGCTGAAAATGACGTCATAATCTATATGTAGCCTATGAGTGAATGATGGAGATGCGAAACCTAGAATCGAAACTCAGGAGAGTATAAAAGGGCCACGTTGCCTTGTATCGGGAGCAGTCAGCCACGATCAGAAACTTGTAGTAGCGATAAGCTCTGTTCAAATTTAGTAGAGTAGGTCGGTCGGTATAGAGATAGACTCTGGTTGAAATTAGTGTATGATTGAATAGAAATAGTTTGCTTAAACTTAGTATAAATTTATTCATAATTTTATGACAGTAAAAGTCATCTTCTATTGTACAGTTAGCTTAGTATTAAAGGCATCACCTTGATAACTTCAAGGCAATAGTTTTGTTGTGTTTACTCTGGACTATACGGAAGACCACCGTATCGTTCCTCATCGTTCTGAGACTTAGTCAGATCAGGCCCGGATATCTATATAAATATCGTACATTTCATCTAGTTACGAGGCGAGCAGATATCAGTCTTTTGTGTCTTGTGTAAAGTAGTTGTCGCAGCAACTTATCATACAAACTTTACGTAAGACGGGAAAGACATCGTAATCAATTCATAGTGTCAGCAAAGTTGAAGAAATAGGAGTGAAAATCTTCAGTGGCGAGCCTGCCAGGATCCGGAGTAAAACAGTGAGTACATTAGAAGTAGATGGCCCAGGAGCAGGGGAGACGACCAGTAACAATAGTAATCAAAGACGTAGCGGACAGGGTGGCCGATTTCTTGACGGTAGCGAGGCAATCAGAGGGCTGCCTAGTAACCCAACACCGGGAGTACGGGAACGCTTCGGTTTGTACAATAACCACTGCTATCAGCTGTCCCGAGCATCCGAGGGTGGACAAAGTAGTAGTTAGCATCATTTACCGTTAGTGACAAGAATGGCAGAGAGGGGAGGAAGGCCAGACCCGACGTTACCCCCAATAGAAAGAATCCCAATGGAACTTAGGCCAGAGACAGTGGCCGCCATGAGGGTAATGGGGACGGCCATGGCAGGTGAAATTGTCACCAGCAGTGAACGACGTGAAACCGCTAGGGTGTACTGGCATGAGATACGCGACAACATCTACAGAATACAGCCGTGTGATGGTGTGGTGCCGGAGGAGGTACGCACCTTTCTGGGTGAGACCAGGAGGGCGTGTGTGGCACACGAGGGATGCTTGGACGGTATACCGGCGTATGTAATAACAAGAGCGGCTAGGGGACCGTTGTCGAGGGCAATCGACGGGTTCATGGTGGGTAAACGACGAGAAGACGTGACGTACGAGGAGTTGGCAGTGTACATAACGAACAACTTTGTATCCACCAACGAGAGCGAAAGAATTAAGTACGATCTCGAGAATATGAAACAACGCAGAAACGAGACGGTGATTACCTTCAACAGGAGGTACAAGGAGGCCAGCAGCAGAGCCTACCCGGTTGAGAATGCCGACAATCAACGTACCATTCTTGGTATATATCTGAGGGCGTTAAGCGACCGGGGTTTGAGCAAGCGCATAGTACGAAAACGAACCACCACCCTGGCCCGAGCAATCGAGATCTCCGAGGAGGAGGAAACATGCAATGATTTGCTAAGAGCGATGCAGATTGAAGGGAGACATGAAGAGGAAATGGAAGTAAATATGTTGGAGGAAGCTGAGGAGCGAGAGATATGGAGTGTCGTGAAGAAATTGAAACAGCAGATAGCGGCACAATCCAAAATGATAAAGCAACTATGCGGTATAGTCAGGGACTTGCAAACAAAAGAAGAAGCCCCGAAGCCAATAGCTCCCAGAAAGCAAGTGGCGAAGAAGGTGGTTCAACAACCACCGAAAAGACAGGTCACCGCCGGAAGAACCGCTCCAGCGAGAGATGTGAGTAACATTACATGTTATAATTGCGGGAGAAAGGGCCATTACAAAAGTGATTGTAACCAGCCCATGCAACCACCCCGTAATGCACCACGAAAGATAGTGCCACGTCCTCGGCCACAGAGGCCACCGATGACGTGTTTTCGTTGTGGGAAGGAAGGCCACATGGCCAGAGATTGTGGAGATAATATGTTTGGGAACACTCCGTCCATAGTACAATGTTTTAGCTGCGGACATATGGGGCATTATGCTCGAGATTGTCCAATTAGAGGGCCAGAACAACGCGGACAACAGCCGTCCGGATGACCTATCGGACGACCCGAGAATAAGATAATGCGCCGAGCGCCAAAACGTGCTGCCAACGAGGATTGGGACGTAGACGAAGTCGATGATGGCCGTAGGGAACAACAGATATTTCCTAGGGAGTGTTCTAGAAATGTGCGGATGGATTACAACAATTCACGACGAGACAGTGAATACGAGGACCGGGACGGATTCGTTTTGATGGGTCCGGGAACCGACACGTATGGTCGATATGGTGGATGCGACACATCACCCCGACGGAATTCGTACGCGGAGGCAGTAAGCGGGAGAAGGAGCCCGGTAAACTAAGATGGAGAAAGCCATTGGTGCAAGCACCGACCGAACGGTTTTTAATCCGTCTTCAAGTAGATTCTAATGGTCTAAAGGATCAGGGTGAGTACTTGCATGCCTTAGTGGATACTGGTGCTAGCACATCCTTGATTCGTAAAGATATTTGGCGCAGTATGTTAAAGGCTAGGCCTTTGAAAAGAGCGAAAACGCTCTTAGCCGTTAATGGTTCTCCCATAGAATTGTTGGGAGAAACTCAAGTAAAATTCAAGAATGCCCGGCCTATTCCTAGTACAGTAGTAGCAAGGTTGAGGCATGAATGTTTGCTTGGAGCGGATGCTTTGCACTTGGGAAATGCAAAGATAGATTATCAGGCCAAAGTATTAGTATGGTTTGGCCGGGTATATCCGTTTCGGTATCCTTATAGAGAACAGACGAATTATGTCTATGAGAGTTGTAAGGAAACGACCGGATATAAAGATATCGACAAAGTCTTGGGGGACTTTGCGGATATCTTTGATATGGCTCGTCCAAAGACACTTGGATTGGTTCCCAAAGTGAAGTGTATGGTATTAACAGGAGATGCGTTTCCTATAAGGCAGAAAGCCTACCGTTTACCGCTGGCCAAGCAGTATATAGTCAAAAACCAAGTGGCTGAGATGCTGGCAGCGGGCGTCATAAGACCTTCGTCATCACCATGGGCGTCACCCATTACATTGGTTCCTAAGAAGGACGGTGACACTAGGTTTTGTATAGACTACAGAAAATTGAATTCCGTATGTCGTAAGGATAGTTATCATTTGCCGAATATATCAGACATTTTTGATTCTATGGGAGGCGCAACGATATTTTCTACTATGGACTTGAAGTCTGGCCATTGGCAGATACCAATGGACAGCCAAGACATAGAGAAGACAGCGTTCGTCTGTAGTGAAGGTCTCTTCGAATGGATTCGTATGCCGTTCGGTTTTGCGAACTCAGGTGCCGTATTTCAGAGGGCAATGAATGATATTTTTCGAGAATTCGTGGGAAAATATCTGCATGTGTTCGTCGACGATATAGTCGTATATTCACGAAATCCGACGGAACATGCACAGCACTTGCGTAAGGTCATGCGTAGGATACGAGAGTATAATCTTCAGGTTAAGAAAAAGAAGTGCGATTTTGCTAAGCCATCAGTTGATTTGCTAGGGTATCGCATTTCTGCACAAGGAGTAGCTCCTCAGGCTCAAAAGGTCAAAGTCATTAGGGAAATGTCACCCCCACGCGATGTGGGCGAAGTAAGAAGTTTCCTTGGGGCTACAGGTTATTACCGCTCCTGTGTGCAAGGCTATGCCGAAATTGCTAAGCCTTTAATAGAATTAACGAAGAAGTATAAACGTTTTGAATGGGGGCCGGATGAACAGCAAGCGTTCAAGAAATTACAGAACTTGCTGTGTAGTGAGACGGTTCTCACATATCCAAATTTAAATGCCCCGTATAAATTGTATACCGATGCGTCTAGCTATGCGATAGGTGCAATATTGGTACAGGTAGATGAGAACGGTGTAGAGCGAGTAATCCAGTATGTGAGCTCTACTTTGAAAGACAGTCAGTTGAATTGGCCCGTAATAGAAAAGGAAGCGTACGCAGTGATATATGCGTTAAAGAAGCTTCGACCGTATCTATTTGGCGCACAGTTTACCGTGTATACTTACCACAAACCCCTAAAGAGTTTGTTTGTGGGAGAGGTTAAGAACACGAAAGTGCAGCGCTGGGCTGTACTGATTGCAGAATACGGATGTAAGATAGAATACATCCAAGGCTCGAAGAACATTCGAGCGGACATGTTGTCCAGGTTACGTCGTCCAGTGGAGGTCGCCACCTTAGATACTGGCGATTTTGTAATACCGGATGTGGATGAGGGTACGTTACCACACGTCCCTCTGGAGACATTCGATATTCCCTACGACGAGTTGTGTATCGAGCAAACCAAGGAATACACGGAGTTGTTTAAGAACACCCCGGAAGAGTACATGGTTAAGAATGGTATTCTGTATTCTTTAGTTACGCCCTCAGCGTTAGACGCTGAGTACCCCAGAATTGTCTTACCTACCCTGTTCCGTGAGAAAGTGCTCCGGATGGCTCATGAACGAGCTGGTCACCAAGGTCTGCAGAAGACTATCGGTATGGTAAGGGATTCGTTTGTTTGGACATCTTTAAGGAAAGATGTGGTACGTATGCTTGAGAGGTGTACGACGTGCCAGGTCAATCGACCTGTCACTATTCGACCAAGGTACAGTGAGATGCCCATGGCCAATTATCCGAGTCAGATAATAGGCATGGATTTGATCGGTCCACTGTTGGAATCGAGTAAGGGTAATGTGTATATCATGACGATCGTTGATCACTGTTCTGCGTGGGCAGAAGCATATCCGATTCCGGCTAAGACGTCTCAGAATGTTGAAGACAAGTTCTTCAACGAGTACGTCGCACGTCATGGTGTCCCTGAGATAGTGGTAACTGATCAGGGAAAAGAATTTTGTTCTAAATCTCTGGAGGAACGATTTACGGAACACGGTATAGATCATAGGCGATCGAGTCCATACCATCCACAGACAAATGGACGTACCGAGAGGTTCAATCGAACTCTTAAGGAGTTAATCCAGAAAGGGGTGAATAATGCGTCTCGTACATGGGAAGACGAGTTGGGTGCCGCATTGACAGCGTACCGCAGTACTCGTCATTCCACGACCGGATATACGCCATTCTATCTGACGTATGGTCGACAAGCAAGACTTCCGTTTGCGATTCCTGTAGATGCTTCGCAGGATCTTAGTGAGAGGCTGACGTGTCTCAATAATGCATTGCTACGTGCTTGTAGTGAAACGGCAAAGTCTCGCGAGATTCACCGAGAACAAATTGACAAGCGTGCAAACGCTGGTGTATTTAAGGTGGGGGATTCGGTGGTCGTAAAGGCTGAGGAGAGGATGAAGTTGACCTCTCGCAGTGACCCCGAATATGAGATCTTTAAGATCAATGGGCCAGTGGCTCATGTCCAGCATCAGAGATCTGGGAAGGTGCGTGTACTTAATATAAGCAAGTTACACGTAGTCGACTCAGAGATGTGCTGGGACAAGGTACGACCACGCCCTGTTCATAACCCCACAAAAGGTACGAAAGCTAGCCATCATCCGAGAATGATGCAGACCCCTGAGTCTGAAACCTTGCCGGTAGCCGGCAAGAGTGCGACCCCTAGTGGGATGAATCGTAGGAAGCGGGCTGCTTCTGACGATGAACCAAGGGTGAGCAAGGTGGGTAAGAGGGTTGATAATAACATCGGTCAACCCGGTACAAGTGGCTATCGAAGCCATGAGTCACCCACCGAAACTCACGTGGTTGTTCATGATTCGATGATGGACACATCGGAGGAGGTACCCGAGAGTGTGCCGGAGCCAATGGAAACGCTGCCAGCACATCCATACTTTCTGCGCAAGCGCAGTCATGTACCTGATGTCGAAACTAACACCAAGCGACTCAGGATCGGTGCTTTTGGGCGTGCTCTATACGATGACTTCATCGATCGCATAGATGCAGTCATACTGCGCCGTAGCCGCAGATAATGATCATTCCAACTTATACTCTGTACCAGTAAGCATCGTATTAGTGTAGCATCGCATATTTAGTCAAAAATTTAAATTTTTGATATTGAGTAGAAAGTAAATTGTAGTATCCGATAATATCGATTCCTATAGACTGTTCGGGGAGATAGTAATCGCGTAAGTGTTATAAGTCGTGAAGGGGATATTCGCTGTTGTCAGTGGGCAACCATGTCGGTGGAAGCCTTGTCCGCCGAAGCCGCCCTAGATGCGCGAGCTATGGTGACCAGGATTGCTAGTATGATGGGGAGAAGATGCGTACATTACTTATGCGGAGCATGCGGTTCGCTCTTAGAGATAATAAAATTAATGCTGGAAGAGTTATACTCCTGGCCGAAATCAGCAAGTGTTTGGTATCTGAATATGGGATAGACATAGTGCATTGGGTTCGCGTGTTGTTGTTGCGGAGCTTTATTAATCGCTGCATTTCCCATGGGGACCGGTTGGTACTTGACCGCGTCCGGATGTCGTGGTGGTAAGCATGGTAAGGCTACTAGAAATTGCAATATTCAACTATCGGAGTCCAACGTAACCGCAAGTAGATTATTTGCCAATAGGAAAATCGGTGTGGTTTTGCAAACATTCGGTGAGACTATGGAAATTCATTCTGACGGAAAACTGACAGACAGGTGTGACGTAAGTAATGGTGTGTATGCGTTGATGTCTGGAAAATGTGGTTATAGCGGGAAGGGTTGGCAATTCGAGCCTGTAGCGTCTTACAGTCGGACGTACACTCGAGTTAGCCTGGCCATTGAAATGCCCCACTTGGATGTGACGGCGTTCTAGATAAATCCATGATAGTAGAGCATTTGAAAATGCAACCATGGGATCATTTACAGAAATCTAAGTATGTGCCGCTAGCACCATTGTCCGCGATTGACCCAGTGATGGTCAATGGCATTGGGGTACGATCATTCGTGTCCTATTCGGCGGGCTCAGTCGTCACTGTGCTCGTGATTATAATTGTGTTATATAAATGTGGATTACTTTCGCGCATGTGGAATTGGTTAAAATGCAAGCCACATGCGGCCCATAGTAGTGACAAACGCACCACCATTCATATTACTGCACCAGCAGTTCAGGCCCCGCGGCCCCGGAAAACTGCAGTGATACCGGAGTCACTGGGGTTGGCAACCGGGTCGTCGCCTAATGATATTCCGAGGACTGAGATCGACCCGACGGCTGCCGACTGGATGGAAGTTGAACTGCACGACGACGTGGTGGATCCTGATGAGGGTGTGGCTCGATTGGACATATCCATGTGACGTTGTGGGACCAACTTCATTTGCTGAGTGTGGAACACTGAATGGTGATGTACTTTATATCCGTAATAATATGAACTCTATATGAACTTTTAAGTAGGACTTATTATATGACCTGTAATGAATTTGCACTGTAGGATTAAGGATTTGAACTCTAATATTGTGTCGTGATGACGACTCGTTACGACACGCGTAGTCACTGCTGACCATGTTGTCGCTGCTGGCAGTAGCGACAGTTATATTAATACACTGTGTAATATATATTCACTTATTTTAAATTGTATTGATTATTCGCTTTTATTGTTAAAGTTACGCGTGTGACGGGTTACGTCCACAGTTTAATGAGGATATTAATGTGTTTCCGGGGACGATATACTGTTATCCGGACAAGTATGTATGTATAGTCGTGCCTGGAATAGGTGGTCTAGCATGATACTCCATTCCTGGTGTAGAATCGATTTCATAATTACTTTGCTTTATGTATAGGCGATCGTATTTCATAGTTACAATGCTTTATGTATAGGCGATCGTAATCGTGTGACTGGTGATTGTGAGTGTTGAGTGTTATCCGTTCAGAGAGCTGCTGGTATAGTGTAGTTTTGTTGTTGATGTTATACAACGAGTTAATTGGCGCACCCTTAAGGCCTTAAGAGGTGGTTAATTAACTTCGGTTGGTGGGCATCTGTAGATATCGGATTGTCTAGTGGGAGTCATGACCCGATGGACATCTTATATTTATAAGTAAGACCTTAGTAGAAATTATTATCTTTTTGAAAGTACCAGGTGAGCTGAGAAGGGATAACATGGTATTGGTAGTGTACAGAGTAGTAGTGTTTGCACTGGTTGACTGGATGACGTCACCAGTGACGAGGCAGAGGCGAAACTGGTATCGAAACTAGAACAGTATTAAGACTGAAAATGTAATGGAGTAGGGTGAGAATCGACGGTGCTGGCTTGATGGTATCTGTCAGTAAATGGATAAATTAAGGATGAAAGTTGTTGCCATGGAATTAGCAAGTAGTTGGTGGTATTCAACAGTTGGTCAGGTCAAAGGTTTACAAAATAAGAAGCAAGTAAAACGCGATGGGAATCGATGAGAAGCGCTAAGTATAATGTACGAATAACGACGAACCGACTGACCCGAAGCTCGACAACAACATCAGCTGGTGATGAGTCATAGTGTTGATAGAGACTGACAGATCGCATCAAAGCCAGAACCGGCCCGAACCAGCCAGACCACAAGTGCTAGGTAAAAGGCACCCTCCCGAGGAGGGAGGGTCAGTGATTTAGTTGCTGAAAATGACGTCATAATCTATATGTAGCCTATGAGCGAATGATGGAGATGGGAAACCTAGAATCGAAACTCAGGAGAGTATAAAAGGGCCATGTTGCCTTGTATCGGGAGCAGTCAGCCACGATCAGAAACTTGTAGTAGCGATAAGCTCTGTTCAAATTTAGTAGAGTAGGTCGGTCGGTATAGAGATAGACTATGGTTGAAATTAGTGTATGCTTGAATAGAAATAGTTTGCTTAAACTTAGTATAAATTTATTCATAATTTTATGACAGTAAAAGTCATCTTCTATTGTACAGTTAGCTTAGTATTAAAGTCATCACCTTGATAACTTCAAGGCAATAGTTTTGTTGTGTTTACTCTGGACTATACGGAAGACCACCGTATCGTTCCTCATCGTTCTGAGACTTAGTCAGATCAGGCCCGGATATCTATATAAATATCGTACGTTTCATCTAGTTACGAGGCGAGCAGATATCAGTCTTTTGTGTCTTGTGTAAAGTAGTTGTCGCAGCAACTTATCATACAAACTTTACGTAAGACGGGAAAGACATCGTAATCAATTCATAGTGTCAGCAAAGTTGAAGAAATAGGAGTGAAAATCTTCAATATGTATAATCTATGAAAGCATCCATGGTGTACTAGTCAATAAACTAGAAAGCAATGACGTATGTAATAAAGTTGTGATGTATGTGACTTGTAAAAAATGCCAAACGTGTGTCTGACTGGCTGGCTGGCTGGCTGACTGTCTCACTGACTGACTGACTGACTACAAATACTTTTAACTCTTATGTCTAATGCAAATGGATGTGCAGATCACATTTGATGCCGTAAAACAACAAAGTCAACAAGAATAATCGGACATTTCCGACCCTCGCCATCTTGTGCTTGTGACAAATTATTTTTTAATGGATTCTGTATTTTTCAGTCCATGACCACAGTTACATAATCCTAAAAGATGGTCACACGCTTTTTGTGTTAACTTTTGAGGCAACTCAAACCAATAGCCAACATGATATGCAGTGATCCAGACTTTGATCAGATTCGGATCTAGAACAATGATGTAGTTTGGAAATGGTGTGCGTGCATGTGTGCAGCCGGGCAGGCATGCGTGCATATATGTGTGTGTGTGTGTGGGCGTGCGTGCGTGCGTGCGTGCGTGCGTGCGTGCGTGCGTGCGTGCGTGCGTGCGTGTGTGTTTGCGTGCATGCGTGCGTGCTTGCATGCGTGCGTGCATATGTGTGTTGTGTATAGATGCATGTGTGTGTGTGCTCATGAGTGTATGCACTAGGGACAAACATGAGTGACCTTCCGAGGTATCTGGCAAGTAACATTTCAGACATCATATTACTGGAATCAAGCATTCAAAACCTGAGTCAGCTAGGGTTTCCAGCTAAATTAATTTCAAAATATCCAATGTGATAGTTCGTATACATCTTAAAGAAGTTGATGTATATGAGGCAACATGAGAACATAGACGATCGCCTATTATTATTATTATTATTATTATTATTATTATTCCAAGGTAACGCAATCTCTGTAAATGGAGCTACCATCATCAAAGCAGATATACCAACAAGTAATGGGGTTATTCACGTGATTAACCCAGTCCAGATACCAAGACCGGTGGATGTGGTCACTGTACCAAGCATAGGCTAGAGCAGATTGGTATGGAGGCTCTGAAAAACCACGTGTATAACAAATTCCTTTCAGCTCTCCAATAGCATATGCAGTTTCAATTACAATACACCATACATAAGTATAAAATCATTTTTCAGTAATGTCGCATGTCTACATAGTTTTAGCAGAACAGTCTATTTGTCATACTCTCATAATACTATTGATTTATAACATACTAGATTTAACCACAATAGTCCAATATATATATATATATATATATATATATATATATATATATATATTTTTTTTTTTAATTTACTTATTTTTTTTTTTTTTATTGATGCACTGGCAACGTGCGGCTTCAATTTCCATGTGCTAACTTAGACGACAGTCATGCACCCATTAGTTTAATTTGTTGATCACCATCTCCCGGTCAGGGGATCGAACCACCATTCTGCAACTCCGCATAGCATCAGCAACCAGGCATCTTTCCACTGGCCCACCACACCAAGACTAAAAGTCAAGGATTGGCCGACCAGCTTTCACATGTCTGATATACTGACACACTGACGATTCATATGGGACTATCTGTATATGTAATCCAATATACCAAAAACAACAAATTCTGTATGATCTAGGGAAAATTCTGTTAAATATATCATGAAACTAATTAGACTTGGATAACGTGTTCCAGTCAAATTAGTTTCAAAATATTCAATAGCTTGCAACTATAGATGTCTTGTATTCTAATCACTAATATCAAGTGCTAAGAGTTTACAATTATAATATTGTGATTGTTATAGACATTTGTACATTTTTCTTTAGGCTTTGTCGATATAAAAATATTATACA
This sequence comes from Chaetoderma sp. LZ-2023a, assembly GCA_034401795.1. Lineage (NCBI taxonomy): Eukaryota > Metazoa > Mollusca > Caudofoveata > Chaetodermatida > Chaetodermatidae > Chaetoderma > Chaetoderma sp. LZ-2023a. Next base: position 40,164,972 of record CM067366.1, read on the forward strand.
TTGAATTTGTTCCACACAACACATTCTGGGCATCTACTGAAATGGCTATGATATACCCATAGCTGTGAAGTGGTAATATGATTTCAGGAGCACATGGTTTCAAACCGAGAGAACTGAGACCAGACTACTGTAGACAATGCGAACAGCCTAGATCCATGTTAAAGTTCTATACTGGACCCTGTTTTCCAAAAATGGAATCCTATTCTGATACACACATCCTTCCAGCCACTCTCGTTTAAAGGACCCGTACGATCACTCACAATCTGTGTTGGTAATGACTTTCTATATCAATGATCAGCCACTCAATGCCAAACTAGGAAAATAGAGGAGCATACAGCAGCTGATGCATGACCAAATATGGCCAAAAATAAAATGAAGAAAGAAAATCAACTCTTGCAAAATAAGGTTTTCTGGCAAAACCTATTCACTAAGGTTTTACAATGATCTTATCATATAATTATAAACCAAGTAAAAAGTATCATAATAACGAAAGTTCAAGACTATGTATAACTATACTGGTATATCCCCCGTTACACCCAATCAATTTCACTGAGATTACATGAAATGATCCAATGCTTGCTTCAATATTGTAGCTGGCCTAATTATGTCATGGGACGAATCCCTAAAATTAACCTAGATATATAATGTCACAGTGACTTATTAGGGGAAACATGAACACAATTTGTATAAGCAATAAATACATGGAGATTTTCAAAATATAATGTTCCCACTAATTTGCTCCTACAATAATTATACACTGTTTAATATTATCAGCTACTATTCCTATGATATGACAGTTTAAAACTATCATACAAAATATGGTTGGCATATTTAGTTACAATTTCCAGTGTATACTCATTTAATAATGATGCATCTTTTATGATGTGGAGTTTCTTAGCAGAAAAGGGATGTGGGATTTACTGTATCAATGTCCGCTAATATCCAAATCACTGTCATGAAGGGAGACAAAATGAAGCACAAAGTGATGTTTTACACGTATTTGCTGCTTTCTGCATGATTAAAATAGAAGAATTCAGTCTCTCAGTCAGCCATTTGATGTCATAATCATCTATGTCATGTGTAGTCAGACGTCATAATCAGTTACATCATGAAAGACAAGATTTAGTCCAATGTAAATACTTAATAGTCCATCTAGTTGTACGAATTGTATGTATTTACTATTAAATAAACATTATGTTGAATATTTTGAAACTAATTTGACTGGGTGCTGTTGGCAAACTTAGTTTCAGAATATTCAACAGCTTACATGTATATTTTAAAGGAAATTGAGATACAGTGAGTGTAGGGATCAAGTGATCCCAACATGGGCAAAGCGTGAGTGGAACTTAGCTAAACATTGGCGGGGCAAAGCTATAACTGGATTCATCCATTACTACGGAAAGTGTATTAATATTTGAAGCTTTCTTGGTTATTGCAATTACTATAGAAGTTTTATAGCATTACTATTGCTTTCTCAGCTATTGAACTTGCTACAGAATCTTGATTTATACTTACTACAGAAGGTTTATTTATATTTGTCATTTCGCGGATATTGCAATTAGAAGGCATTTAAATATGATTGCATCTTTCTCATGTATGACAATTATTATAGAATGTTTATACATTTTTACAATTTTCTTTGTTCCAATTTCTACAGATAACTTATACATATTTACAGCTTTCTTACATGTTACCAAGCCATTGTTACACGTCTATGCAGACTTCTTGATCATTGAAACTGCAACAGATTTAGCCATAATTGGAGCTTTCTTGCCCATTGCAATTATAACAGAATAGTTATAAACATCAAATCAGATGTTAAAATAGGATAGCATAAAGCATGATTTTGGAATGCCTAATGGGTACAACAATTATAATAGGAAAATAATCAATCTGATCAGAATCTTATAATGGTAAGTGATGTATCAATAATAACAATTATTTGGGTGTATTAACATAAAGTTTCACATCCCTTGCATAAATGTAAATTATATATTGATTGCCAATGTTGAAATATGAAGAAAGACATTCAGTTCAGACAGAAGCTTGATTGCCAGATTGGGCTCACCTATTATTGGAATCCACTTGCCAGGGGAACTACTTTCTGATATCGCAGTGCAGTGTCTGCTTAAAATGTATGATCTCTTGACAATCAATCTCTATGAACCACCATTTTAGAGCCTTTGAGAGATGATCTCTTGAACAGGGTTCACTGTGGTTTTAATTAGAAAATCAATCTAAAAATACAGGTGAGGCTTTGCAGATATTATGTAAATGATGACATCTCAAACACCACTGGAGGGAACGCGTTGATTTTGGTATCATTTTAACCCATTTATCTTTAGCTTGATTCCCACATTAATAGCATGACCATTGATTTAGCAGGCACCAGAATATGATGATGTCATTTTTATTTGAATCTCCCTTAAAATATGTTTTGAGGTTCACTCAATTAAACCTTCATAGATATGAAATTAATTTGGAGTGGCGACATACTCTGGACGATTGATATCGTATATATTGACTAGATCACTCATGAGCATGCCCTTACTATGGGTTTGGCTATCGCGACTGCTGATGACTTGAGCTTAGTTAATCGCCAGTGCACCTGACCATGTATTTTCAGTTTTTGACACGTCAAATCAAACTGGCAGTAACAGCTGTTCGTCTGATATTTCATTTCATTTTCGCAACATATCAATACATGTCAACGACTGACAGTAGATCGTGACGTTTCTCAGTCCTTTTCTCATTCTTCTGCCTACTTGCCCGGTCCAAACACAATGCTCTATGAAACTGTACCACCATACATATTAACGGGTCTCTAATTTTTCAGTAGTCAAAAGAGAGACGGAACATAAATGATGCAATGCTCTCTCTACAGTAGCATAATGTCTACTAATTGGCAAGCAGAAGCATATGCAGAATCTCTTGACCTGAATTTATATATGTGTATCATAAATAATATTTAGCTGGATGTATTAATCTGACATTTTGTTCGACTTGGAAATGGAATATGAAACAAAAATAAGATATTGTTAGTAATATGATATTCTCATATAAACCAGATTGGCGAGAAAATACTGAACTCTGAAATGTCGCTTTTGAGAGGGACATGAGTGATCTAGCCAATATATGTGATATCTATATTTTGGAGCTTCTTGGTCAGCCTAGCAATGTGGTTGGCCTTGACCAAATCCATCATAAGATATTAATACAATTGACGATGTGTGGGACATTGTTGCTGTTATAATACCTTTCATTAATGTTACTGAGACACACCACATGCAGGAAAAATCGCCACACAGTATGTTTCCATGAAGCCCTAGACATTTTTGAAACTGAACAAGAATTGGTGAGCGAATGGATTTTCGACATTGGAATTTCCTTCTAGCGGAATATCAGTGGATCATTGTAGGTAAAGTCTGTTTTTGCTAGTAAAGCAGAGGGTGCACAATGCGTGAACAGAATAAAGAATGGTGTGAACCTAACATGATTTGTTTTGAAAACGGATATTGATCAAGTATACACAAATGCTAGTGTAACTGCCATGATACTGTTAAAATATGTTGATTATTATTGCTTCTCAGTGCATGAATCTGTGGTATATAAATGCATACAGCCAACAGTTGCTGATGATGTTTTGTGTTCTGTGACCGCAGTAGATGGAAAACATCGTGCAGCTGCAGTCTGCCCGTCTTTGTCACGTTCTATGTCTTCAGCCGGAATCTTTAGCGCCTTGCAGATGTTACTTGGTCCCAAAATGATCTATTATACAGCAACTGTATGTGGTATTACGGCTATGAAATCACTGACGTATTCATGCACCATAGACTCATACAGTAAGTGACTAGTTTCGACTTTTGGGTCTCATCAGGCACAGGTAGGATTGAACCCACGCCCTCGGATTACGAATCACACTCATTACCTCTAGGGCTTGAATGTGACATGTTGTATAGGAAGAGGATTTTTACCAGAATGGAGACCTGTTGGGGCATTGCTGACTATGTGCCCATAATATAACACAACACCTCTAGCCTGACACCATATGGCAAAGAGTCCACAAATTTATCCAGCCATAATACCAAATATATAGCAATTATAGGTAGTATTACAGTTATAAGGTTAGTGACTAATCCACACACTATAGAATCATCCACTGCATGACTAGTGTCGACCTTTTTGGGTCTCATCAGGCGCAGGTAGGATTTGAATTAATGATGCTTGGGCTACGAGTAAGTCTCATCACCGCTAAGCCATGGGTGTCATGTGGTGTTTATGAAGCTTATCTTATCGTAATGTACAACTGCGACCAGAATACAATACAACCATTCTAGCCTGATTGCTTAATTATTACACATCACAATTTTATCCAGCCACGATACCAATTATATAGCAATTACATGTGGTATTAACAGTACTGGATCGGGATCTGGATCTGGATTAATAGCCACGACTCATTTAGAAGCACTTATGACTGCCATGCGTAGTGGTGGTGATTTAATAATGGTTTTGTTAACCATTCCTAGCAGTTATGATGGATAATTCATTAATTTCATAACCATAATGCCACATATAGTTGCTATATACTTGTTATCAACGCTGGACGCTATGGACCTTTCCAGTTTTAGCTATGCCCCGCCCATCACTAGCAAAGCTCCACATACACCGCACTGGTGTTGTGATCGATTGATCGATGAACTAGCTGACTATCAATTTCCAGAAAACTATACAGATAAACTGTTAAATATTTTGAAAATAATTTGATTGGGTGGTGTTGCTGCTATAGGAAGTGACATCGCTCAGTCAAATTAATTTCAAAATATTCAACAGAATGTTTATTAAATAGCAAAGACATACGATTCATACAACGCGTCAGACTATTAAGTGTTTAAGATGGACTAAATCGTGTCATTCATGACATCATGATTATAACGTCATCTTACATGGGGCAAATATATACCATCTTTAATGTGTTATATTTGCCGACAGTTGATCTCCATATTGCATCTTTTATTTGGTATTGCCCATCTGTTGCAAGTGTACATCATCAGGGATACATGAGTTGCATCATACAAGCGCAGTTTCTTGGACAGATGGGTTCTTCATCCGCGAATCTATCTTCATGTGCTATATACAGCCATGTCCACATCCAGCTATTCTAATCCAGCTATATTTTCTAGCCAAACAGGCACACAGCTGTACTCTAGCCTATAGTACAGAATTATGAAGAGGAATCATATTCTCAAAATGTCAGTAACCTTACTGCCCGCACACCATTACCATGCTAATCTCAATGTAAATCAAACGATATTGATATTAAGCCCAACAGATATATGGCCATAACAGATGATCGGTTAGCTGTAGAGGATAGCTATATGACGATGTTGAGCGGTAGAAGATAACTATGTGACGGTGCTCAGCTGCAGAGCTAAGTGGCGGTGCGGAGGTGTAGACGATAGCTAAGGGACAGTGCTGACCTGTAGAAGATATCTAAGTGTGTAAGAGACGGTACTGTAGGAGATAGCTATGTGAGAATGCCGAGCAGTCGGCTATAAAAGAAAGCTAAAGGACGGCGCTAAGATGTAGAGCCTCGCTAAGTGAATGTGCTGAGCAGTAGGAGATAGCTAGGTGTGTAAGAGACGGTACTGTAGAATATAGCTAAGTGAGAATGCCGAGCAGTCAGCTGTAAAAGAAAGTTAAGGGACGCGCTAAGATGTAGAACCTCGCTCAGTGACTGTGCTGAGCAGTAGCAGATAACTATATGACAGAGTTTAGCTGTAAAAAGCAGCTACGTGGCAGTGCTGCGCTGTAGCAGATTTCTAAGTGACGGTGCTGGGCTATTAGAAGATACGTATGTGACGGTGTTGAGCTGTATAAGATAGCTATATGACGGCGCCAAGCAGTTAGTTGTGGACGAAAGGTAAGTTCCTGTACTAAGCTGTAGAATCTCGATAAATGACAATGCTTAGTTGTAGAAGATAGCTACGTGACGGGACTGAGCTGTAGAAGATAGCTAAGTGACGGTGCTGAGTTGTAGAAGCTAGCTAAGTAACGGTACTGAGCTGTTGCACCTAGTTAAGTAACCGTGCTGAGCAATTAGCTGTAGACGATAGGTAAGTGTCTATGCTGAGCTGTAGAAGATAGTTATGTGACGGTGTTGAGTTGTAGAACCTCGCTAAATGCCAGTGCTGGGTTGTAGAAGATAGTTAAGTGACGGTGCTAAGCTGTAGAAGCCAGCTAAGCGACGGTGTAGAGCTGTGGAAGATAGCTATTTGACGGTGTCAAACAGTTAGCTGTGGTCGATAGTCAAGTGATGGTTCTGAGCTGTAGAAGATAGTTAAGTGACGGAGCTGAGCTGTAGAAGATAGATAAGTGACGGTAGTGAGGTGTAGAAGATAGATAAGTGGCGGTACTGGGCTGTAGAGGATAGCTAAGTGAGAATGCCGAGCAGTCGATAAGAGACGATGCTGAGCTTAGAAGATAGTTAGGTGACGGTACTGAGCTGTAGAAGCTAGCTACGTGACGATGCTGAGATGTAGAAGATAGCTAAGTGGCAGTGCTGAACTGTAGAAGATAGTTAGATGACGGTGCTGTGCTGTAGATTATAGATAGGCGACGGTGCTGAGCTGTAGAAGATAGTTAAGTGACGGTGCTAAGCTGTAGAAGCTGGCTAAGTGACGATGCTGATCTTATAGAAACTCGCTAAGTGACGGTGCTGAGCTGTAGAAGATAGCTAAGTGACAATGCTGAGCAGTCAACATTATGTCACATCTAGGCTGACGTCACAATCAAAATACATATGGAATAATGAATCTAGATTCGTCATGAACATTGAAAAGTCCGTCAAGTGTACGAGTTGTAGAGCTTTGAAGGATTTATAACTTAATAAACATTCCATTGAAAAGGCAGCAAAATTACCCAGTCGAATTAGTTTCAGAATATTCAACAGTTTACTTGCATAATTACCTT